>SJYT01045778.1:0-23822 GCA_006410635.1 Cephalophus harveyi
AGTTAGTTCTTATTAGCTATGTGTTTTATACATAGTGGTGTATATATGCTAATCCCAATCTCCCAATCCATCCCATTCCCCTTCCCCCTTGGTATCCATATGTTTGTTCTTTACATCTGTGTCTCTATTTTTGCTTTGCAGATAAGTTCATCTAACCATATACTAGATTTCACATATATGCGTTAATATGCAATATTTGCTTTTCTCTTTCTTGCTTACTTCACTCTGTATGACAGACTCTAGACCTTCTGTGAATCATTGACTGACTGTCCCGGGAGGAGGAACTCACTTTTCTGGACTTTCTGCAGTCATAGAATTGTGTTAAAGAATAGTGTGCTCTGCCTCATGAATGTTCCACTGAGGCAAGTCTTCCTTGAGTTAATTAGAGGAAAGTCCAGAGTTGGAAAAGGTGTATGTCCTGTCAAAACTTCAGAGACTGGAATTTTCCTGAACCAGAAAGATTTAGAGTCACAGTTGGACAATAACTTTGGTAATCTGAATCTTCTTGTGGCCTCAGATCTTCCTTTCTGACAATTAAAAAAAAAAAAGGGAAATCAAGGCTCAGGGAGGCAAAAAACAGATATGATTTTTCTGGTATGGACACAGGAATAGAATTCTGGCATTCCACCAAACCTTGTCTAGTTGAGCAGCTGAACCTTGAGATGGGCCTGGGTTGATTTGGCCCTTGACATCCTTACCTGTGCCCAGTAGGGCGATCTGCCTTATTCAGCTGTACCTGATACCTATGCTTCATGCAGGCTCTGAGAGTTTGACGAACTCTGACTCTGCTGTCAGAAGAACCAGAAAAAGTACCAGGGAGGTCCTGCACCGTTTCCTGGATGAGCCATTAACGACCAGATCTGAAGCCAGATCGCTGCAGCCTTCTCTGTGTCGGGTGTGAGTGAGCAGACCAGATGGGTTGGCCCTGCTCCCAGTCCTGACTTAGGGGATCTGTTCCCAGATGTGCCTCTTATGTCCTCAGAGCCAGATGAAGGGCTGGCACCTGCATTTTCCCCCAGGTGTTTCTGGTATCAGCTTAGCTCCTCTTCCTGCCCTTCCTCAAGAGTACCTGATCTTTCTTGACTTTGGGACCCTAAGGAATGTCAGATGCCAATAGGATGAAGTTCAAGAAAGGAAAACCATTCTCTAGGAATGTGATATTGTATAGAGAAAAGCAAAAATGTTTTGGATTCTAAGTGACCTAAATTTAATCCCAGCACTAGAAATCCCTGGTTTGTGATGCCTAGCAATGTTATTAAACTCTCTTGAGTTTCCATTTCCATACTGTTAAGACAAAGATAACATGCTTATTTTACAGGGTTGATATGACAGGATGGGATATATTAAAAAGGATTTTAATGTATTCTATTACAGCATGTGCGTATGTTTTTGCATGCTAATTACTAAGTCATATCTGACTCTGTGCAACTTCACAGACTGTAGCCCACCAAGTTCTTCTGTCCATGGGAATTTCCAGGCAGAATACTGGAGTGGGTTTACATTTGCTCCTCCAGAGATCTGCCCAACCCAGGGATCAAACCTGGGTCTCTTGTGTTCTAGGTGGATTCTTTACTACTGAGCCACCTGGGAAGCCCTATTATAACATGTATTACTATATCAAGAATATCATGTTTTAATAAACTTCCAACCTTCCCAATAGCTAGCACTTGTTCATCAACAAATATTGACTAATGACTACATGCCAGGCATTGTTCTCAGTTCAGTTCAGTCACTCAGTCATGTCCGACTCTTTGCGACCCCATGAATCACAGCATGCCAGACCTCCCTGTCCATCACCAACTCCTGGAGTTCACTCAGACTCACGTCCATTGAGTCCGTGATGCCATCCAGCCATCTCATCCTCTGTCGTCCCCTTCTCCTCCTGCTCCCAATCCCTCCCAGCATCAGAGTCTTTTCCAATGAGTCAACTCTTCACGCGAGGTGGCCAAAGTACTGGAATTTCAGCTTTAGCATCATTCCTTCCAAAGAAATCCCAGGGCTGATCTCCTTCAGAATGGACTTGTTGGATCTCCTTGCAGTCCAAGGGACTCTCAAGAGTCTTCTCCAACACCACAGTTCAAAAGCATCAATTCTTCGGTGCTCAGCCTTCTTCACAGTCCAACTCTTTCTAGACCCTTAGAAAGAGAAATGAACAGCAAAAAAAGTCCCTGTGCTCCTAAAGCTTACATTTGAATGGAGAAATCCAGGCATTGGACAAATAAACAATTAAGTACTTAAGGTTAAGTAGTTGTTGCAATGGCACCCCACTCCAGTACTCTTGCCTGGAAAATCCCATGGATGGAGGAGCCTGGTGGGCTGCAGTCCATGGGGTCGCTAAGAGTCGGACACGACAGAGCAACTTCACTTTCACTTTTCACTTTCCTGCATTGGAGAAGGAAATGGCAACCCACTCCAGTATTCTTGCCTGGAGAATCCCAGGGACGGGGGAGCCTGGTGGGCTGCACCATGGGGTCGCACAGTCAGACAAGACTGAAGCGACTTAGCAGCAGCAGCAGCATACACAAATTCAGGATGGAAGAAATAGAAAACTGCTGAAAGAAGGGACTTCTCTATCATAGGATCTTTTTGTCTTTTTGCTAACGGTAGGATAGTCATTGTTAAGGCAGTCATATAAGCAGACGATATAAGCCCTTGCCCAAAGGTTGACCAAGTTTATTGAGGCTACTGGTTTTGAAAAGTCTAGAGAGCAGTACAGGATAGAGCTGGTGATTCAGGCTTTAAGAATCATACAGTTTTAGGTCACAGGAAAGATTAAACTATTTCTTACTATAGTACAATTATTAACAAATAATGTCAAAACTATCTTAACTCCATCAATAGGTGATGGATTAAAAGTGATAGATTTCCCACTGTAATATTATTTTTCTGTGAATATATTATGTTAATGTGGAATAAACTCCAAGATAAAATTTTATTTGAAATAAAAGCCATTTCAAATAAAGGACATGATATAAATACTACAAAAATTATAAAACATAATTATATATATTTAATAGAACTAACATTACACATATATACATATAAAATATATAAATAGTAAATTGCTAGAAAGATACACAAGGAATTAATTATAATTGATTCCTTGGTGCAGAAAAATGGGAAAGCACAGAGGTGAACCCTGAGAAGGAAATCTTTTGATTATAAATTATTTTGTACTTAATTTTATCATGTACATTTATTAACATTTTAATAAAAATACTTGAAATAATACTCTAGTTTTACCTCATCCCTCTACCATTAATTTCTAGTCTTATGATCTAGAGAAAGATACTAACATTACTCAATGTCCCAATACCTGTTGTGAAGAGGAAACAAGTTTAAGTACGGAAAACTTGATAAACCTAGGTGAATGTCATGTTAGGCAAGTTTCATCAAGATACTACCTGATCTGAGACTTGAAAGTTTCCATTAGGGTGAGGAAGGAGCATTCCAGTTGACTATATGATGAGCCAGCATCATTATCATTCCACAATACTATTTCTGCAATCGTTGATTTAGAATCTTTATACTAATTCTTTTGCCTTGAGTATTTTTCCTTTTTGTTTTTACTTGGTTAACTCCTGCACGATTTTCTTATATCACTCTGAATATTACTTCCTCAGTGAAGTCTTCTCTGAATCGTGCTTATAAATTATGACTGTCTCCTTTTATTCTTTTTCCAGAGCAGGATTCTTTTCCTTCATAGTAATGATATCAGTTTGTAATTATAATTATCTGTGCAGTTCTTTCTTTAATACTTTTCCTCTCCACTGGACTGTAATGTCCTTGAGGCAAGGACTCTGTTTTGCTCACCCTTGTAAATTCAGTACTTATTAGTGAGTGTAAAGCAGGAATGGGAAGTGCTCAGAAGCAATAAGAACACTGGGGGAGACTCATGATAATAATTTAGAAACGAGGGCCTGGCTAGTGTCATAAAATAGTGTGTAATGGCACTGGCAATGAAAATGTGAATTGAGTCAAGGTTTGAGCAAGAAGACTTTTGTCAAGGAAGAATGAGCAGGATTAGGAGACTGGTTGAACTCTTCTGTGATAGTCTTTATTGAAGTGCAGAATTACAACATGGTACTGCACTCTGCATGGCGCTTTTTTATTCTGTAGCTGTTTGTGCTCACAACAAGGAGCTGTGAGAGGGCAGCACCTGGTTTACTGTTACACCAAGATTCAGTCTGTGACTATCCACGGATTAAATGAAAGAAAATGCCAGCAAATGATGAGGTCAAAAAGAGGGATAATTAAAAAGAAAAAGTTTTTTAACATTTGGAAATTCTCTGGGAGGATGGTGCTAGATATATGCTTTGACACCCAAGCAGAGATATCTTGCATTTAGCTGCAAACCTGGAATTCACATTTCAGAGCTAGGGAAACT
The DNA here is from genome assembly GCA_006410635.1 of Cephalophus harveyi. Classification (NCBI taxonomy): domain Eukaryota; kingdom Metazoa; phylum Chordata; class Mammalia; order Artiodactyla; family Bovidae; genus Cephalophus; species Cephalophus harveyi. The sequence goes on from SJYT01045778.1 coordinate 4,388, forward strand.
TTTTAGGATTTATACATTTAATCGTTGATTTAATAACCAAGTACCCATTGTATTCCAGGCACTGGACTAGGTCTCAGTAATGCAAGAAAGAATGATGAACTGTCCTGACTGTGTCCTCTATGCATATGGAAAATACAATTGTGATATCTTTAATGCTTAACAGTGCTAACGTATTAACTTAGTGCTAACTGAGCTTAACACATGCTAGATGCTACATGTGTTCAAAGGAGAGTGAACTTGGATTTGCTTGGAGGGATCTAAGAGAGATTGATAGAAAACACTGGAGTTTACTCTTAAGTGATAAGTAGACAGTAACTTGGTATGAGAAGTATAGTATGGTGCCTTTTAATATCATTTTGGACTAGTTTATTCTGGTGCTGCTCAATTGTTGTATGTTCTTACTGATTTTCTTTCTACTTGTCCTACTCATTAATGAGAAATGAGTATAGAAATCTCCCACTGTATATGGATTTATCTATTTTTCATTTCACCTTTACCATTTTTCCGTCCATAGTTTGAAGCACTTATCAGGTGATTACACATTTAGGCTGATTATGGTTACTTGATGAATTGTCCTCTTTGCCATTAAAAGTTATGCCTATTTATCACTGGAAATACTAATGAACACAATGCTTGAATCACAGGAATAGATCAATAATTACAGGAAAAATAAACAAAATTTCAGGGACTTTGACCCACTATTCTACTGTTGGAATTTTATCTCAATATGGTAGCTGAAGAAGACTTAAAAAAAAAAAACTTAAAATATTAAAATGTTCACTACATTACTGTTTATACTGGAATACAAGAAACAATGAATTATGGAGAATGTAAAGCATATAAAGTAATAGCACTTACACATGGTGACATGTTTTATAGCCCTCAAATATTATTCTTGCAAATAATTGTCACAGTGTGAAAATAAATGTTTATGATTGGTATCAGGAGCTTTATATTCATTACCCAGTTTAATCCTTATACCAACTCTATGTGGAAGTTAACCACAGTTACCTGTTTTTAGATAAGAAAGTTGCTTTATCTATCCTAATAACTTGTTGCATGCCTAATCTTTTAACCTCAGTTATGACATTAAGTAATAAAAATAATTATAAAATGTACCTGCAGTATGTCTATAATTGTCAGAGATTATTAGAAGTAAATTCATAAAGGTATTCAGATGAGGTAATTGCTAAGAACCAAAACCTATATATGAATCTGCAATATGCTTGGGCTGTCATAAATACATTATTATTTTATAGTCTTCAAAAACTTATAGGATAGATATGATTATTATTTGCGTAATTTTACAGATGAGGAAAAAGGAATGAAGAGTTTTAGAGTTTGCTCTATTCACCCAAAAAATAAATGGCAGAGTGGAATATGAACACAGGCAAGGCCCTTTTATGTTGTATAATATTTCATTATTTCAGGAGTTCATAGTTTTTCTTTCATAATCTCAAATGTTGATGAAATGATAAACTTCTGAATGCAGTAACTCTGTTTTATGGTCTTTTGTACTTTCACAGCAGCATACACAAAAGTTGAAAATTAAAAGGCACTAAAGTAAGCAAAGCATAAGAGTTGTTAATAAGACATATAGGAACAGCTAGGATCCATTGCAAGCCTTGAAAGCAGCACCATGCCTGAAATTAAGTTTGTGAAAACTTGGAATTCAACAAAGCTTAAAAACCTCAATATAGAATAAAAGTGAAAACTGAAAACTCTGACCCTTCTATCTCAGAAAAATAGCCTGAAGGGAGGTGATTAAGGATATTGGAGTTATGAACGGATAGTTGTGGGGATTAGTGACCCACTTTTCTCTACCATGCTAAATACAAACAAATTTAAAGCCAAAACTGCCTCAGGAATGTGAAATGAAATGAATAAATGGGACAAATAATGCATGGGGGATTTATACCTTTATTTCTACTGATGGAGTCAGTCTTGCAGAACACAAAGTAAAGTATCAAGAAGACTCTTATGTCCCCAAGTTCACATTAGAAGAAATTTCACACTGTCCCCAGTGTATGTCACACTGGTGCACATTAGCAAAGCAAATACTTAGAATATATTGGTCGTAGAAGTTTCAAAATAGCATTTGTACCAGTAAGATAAGGAATGTTAAGTCCATATTTGGCAAACAGAGGAAAATGGCACATAATAATGATAGGTGTAATATATCTTTGTGCTCCTTCCCTCCAATGGTCTTTTCAATAGCCATTTCAGCAGCTGGGTTTTTTTCCAGAAAAGACGAAAACAGAGGCAGAGAGGAATCCCAAACATGGAATTGATTGTTCTTCACTTTAATAAACTTTAGTTCCACCTCAAAAATGTCTACAGAAAGCAGTTTCTGACACCCAAAGCCTTGTGGAAGGTCCGACCAAGGGCATTCTTCACCTCATTATTTCTTAAGCTGTAGATAATGGGGTTCAACATGGGAGTTACAACCGTGTAGGACAGTGATAGCACTTTTTTGCTCTCAGGAGAATTATTGGACTTTGGACGGAAGTAGGTGAGGCTTGAAGATACATAGAAGAGGGAGACAACAAGGAGGTGGGATGAGCAGGTAGAGAAGGCTTTATGCTTCCCCTTAGCTGATGGAATCTTCAGGATGGCAGCAGCGATGCGAGTGTAGGAACATAGGATCAGCAAGCAGGGTATCATGACAACCAGAATGGTTCCAATGATGGCATAGATCTCAAACAGTGCTGTGTCTGCACAGACCAGCCTCAGCACAGGAGGGCTGTCGCAGAAGAAGTGGTTCACCTTGTTGCTACCACAGAATGGAAAGCTGAAGAGCCACGTGGTCTGCACAGTAGCTACAGGAATGCCTGGAAACCAGGAGACAGCTGCCAGTTTGGCACGTGTCCTTGGGTTCATGATGACTGGGTAGTGCAAGGGACTGCAGATGGCTACATAGCGGTCATAGGCCATGGTGGCCAGGAGGAAGCATTCAGAAACCCCGAAGAAGAAGAAGAAATACATCTGAGTGGCACAGCCAAGAAAGGAGATGGTTGTGTCCTGGGCAATCAGGGTCCCCAGCATCTTGGGCACAATGACTAGGTTGAAGCCAATCTCTAAGAAGGACAAGTTCCTGAGGAAGAAGTACATGGGGCTGTGCAGCATGGGGTCAGCCAAGGTAACCAGAATGATGAGGCTGTTTCCCAGCAGAGTGACCAGGTAGATGGATAGAAATGTCAGGAAGAGTAATGACTGCATTTTAGTAGGTAAGGAAGAGAAACTCATGAGGATAAACTCACTTACTCTTGTCCAGTTTCCTTCAGCCATTGATAAATGAATGAAGGTGTGGTCATGGAGAGAGACTCTTGATTGGAAGAGTCGGATTCTGGATTTGTTTTCAGACTCTTTCTTAGTGTCAGGAAAGCAGCACAATCAGGATCTCAGTTGTAACAGAAAGTGCCTTGTGTTATCTAAGAATCAACACAAGGAAGAAAGAATGGAGTCTGAGTTCTGAAATGGGCAATGTCTCATCCTTCCCCATTCTTATTCTTTATGATCCATTTTCTATTTTGTTACCATATTTACTAAAACAACTTGGATCATATCTATATACATTCATTTTCTGCTGCACATTTAATACCTTTGTAGAGGGGTTAAGTGAGACGGGTCCTGAGGCAATGGAGTGGAGTCAGATGGAAAAACAGTAGAAATTTTCCATTGTACCTATTATATATCCCCCCTTCTTTAAAGATTCTTGGTGTTTATATTCTCCATCTACTGCCAAAGTAGGATTTACCTTTATGTACGCATTTAAGGACTGCAAACATGAAGAGTATTTGAGAGGGTATAGAGTAGAAAAAGTCAATTGTTTTATCATGTTTTGTTTTGATGTGACTCAAAGTAGTAGAAAATGTGGCAGTGAGATGCAAAGGAAGGATATCTACAGACTGTAATAGTTGTAATGCACTTTCTCTCCCCCTTCAATATAAGAACTGTAGAGTACTTCTAGCCATGTAATGCTTATTCCTTCTTGCCTAATTAGATTATGAGGTAACAACCTTAGGATTTTTCTCCTCATTCCAGCAAAGCTATAATTGACAATTGATTGTCAGAATTCAGACTATCCACTGGCTTTCAACATTAAGATATGAGAGGAGTATTGTAGTACACCTAAGTAGATAAACAGTATGTCCCAGGAAAGTCCAACTACGTCTCTTTCAAGAGTGGACAAGTTGGAAAAAAGAAGCAGATCCTCAGAAAAATTCTATGAAAAATATAAGGAAGATTAGAGGGAATGTTCAAAAGATAATATTCATAAATAATTAACCTGGACTATATTAAATGAGAGAATCTTAAATCATATGAAAAAATTCAATATCTATTCCATTTCTATTGAGGTACTGGTGATGTGAAGCTTTCTTCCTCCATGAAGCTTAGAATCTAATGGAGGATATATTTAAATAATCAATTATATTAAAATCACAGTGAAGGTCTTGACACAGTAAATATACAGTATCTTGGTGGGGGTAATGTATAAGGAGAACGGATACCTAGTAAAGTCTTTGATGGCTTTCTAAGAAATAAGGATGAAAATGAAGTTGGGTGAAGATGTGCAGAATACCAAGGGTGCACTTTATTGTGACAATATTAAAAAAATAAAGAATTAGGAAAAAGCAAAAATCACTGAGCTAACTTTTTTAACTGAAAGCATTCCTTAATACACAGACACAGGTGTGTATTAAGACACACAAATGGAATTATACCAATATGCCTTGATCTTTGTCATTTATTTTTAAGAAAAATCTTAGAATAGGGAAGCTATCTTTTAAGCAGTCAGACAGGTAATAAATAAAAACAAAAAGGCAAGACCACATATCACAGTCTAAAGACCTTTCAGGCTCCTGCCAGTCCCTGCAGAACTTCCAGAAAAACATTCTTCTTCTAATCATTCACTGACTGTCCTTGGAAGAGGAACCCACTCTTCTAGGCTTTCTGTACCCACAGAATTGACCTAAGGAAATAGTGTACTGGATGTGATCTATCTTGTTCCACTGAAGCAAGTCTTCCCTGAGTCAATTAGAGGACAGTCAAGACTTCAGGAGATATATCTGTTAAAGCTCTGTCAAAGCTACAGTGACTAGAAGTTTTCTGACCCAGAAAGATTTACAGGACAGAATTGGAGAAAAGAAGAACAAAATGCTGGGTAATCTCAATCTGCTTGTTGTCTTAGATGTAACTTATGACAAAGAAAGGGGAAACTGGCTCAGGAAGGGGGAAAACTGATAAGATTGTCCCAGAGTGGACAGAGAAATGGAATTAGGTGTTCCACCAAACCTTGCCTAGCTGAGCACCTGAACCTTGAGAGGGGCCTGGGTTGATTTGGCCCTTGATGAGATCCTTACCTGTGCCCAGTAGGGAGATCTGCCTTGTTCAGCTCTACCTGATACCTATGCTTCATGCAGGCCCCTGAGTGTTTGACAAACTCTGGCTCTGCTGTCAGAAGAACCAGAAAAAGTACCAGGGAGTCTTATTCCCTTTCTTGGATGAGTCCTTAACGATTGTACCTGAAACCAGGTCACTGCAGCCTGTGTCTGGTGTGAGTGAGCAGACTAGATGGGTTGGCCCTGCACCCAGTCGTGACAGGAGATCTTTTCCCAGCTGTGCCTCTTTGGTCCTCAGGGCCACATAAAGGGCTGGCACTTGTATTTTCCCCCAGGTGTTTCTGGGCTCAACTTTGCTCCTCTTCCTGCCCTTCCTCAAGGGTACCTGACCTTTCTTGATTCCACTCTTCTTTGAGTCCCTAAGGAATGTCAGATGCCAATAGGATGAAGTTCAAGAAAGGAAAACCATACCCGAGGAGTGTGATATTGTGTAGATAAAAGCACAAATGTTTTGGGTTCTGAGTGACCTAAGTTTAATCCCAGCACTGGAACTCTCTGGTTGCTGATGCCTATCAATTTTATTAAACTCTTTGAGTGTCCATTTCCATATTGCTTAGACAAATATGCTTATTTTACAGGATTGGTATGAACAGGATGGGATATATTAACAAGGATGTTAATATACTCTATTATAGCATGTATGGGGCTTCACTGGTGGCTCAGATGGTAAAGAATCTGCCTGCAATGCAGGGGACCTGGGTTCAACCCCTGGCTTGGGAAGATCCCGCAGAGAAGGGAATGGCTACCCATTCCAGTATCCTTGCTTAGAGAATTCCAAAGATAGAGGATCCTGGTGAGTTGCAGTCCATGGGTTCACAACTGAGAGACTAACATACACACACAGCATATATATTAGTGTATCATGAATATCATAATAACCTTCCCGATAATCAGTAATTGTTCATTAACAAATATTGAGTAATTACTATATGCCAGGCATTGTTATAGACCCTCAAAGAGAGAAATAAGCAAAACAAAGTCCCTGTGCTCATAAAGCTTACATTTGATTGAGGGAAGCTAGGCATTGAACAAATAAACAATTAAGCATTTAAGACTAAGTAGTTGCTATTCACAAACTGTACTGGTTCCTGGCTTTGGCTCAGAAGCCTCTTAATATCTATTTTTTGTAGATTAATCAGGCAATAAAACCTCACTGGAAAAGATAGTGGGTCCTATGCGACTTTTAAAATTTGGTCATGGAGATCTGTAACCTATAATATTCATCCATCTTGTCTATGTTTGTGTTGAACACTGGGGCTTGTGAAAAGAGCTTAAGAATGCTTGGAATGAATGAATCTGAACTCCTAGCAAAGCAATTGAACAATAATATTGGACAGAAAAAAAAAAAAAAAAGAAAGGAAATGGAGGCCAGATGGAGCCTTTAGAAGAAAACCTGGAAAGAGAAAAAGGGGGCAGAGGAAAGCTAAATTATCTTTGAGGTCAAGCTGTGTGTCATGAGACCTGAACTAGTCTGGAAGAACTGCAGGAAGAAGGTAGACTGCAGTGATTTCTTTCAACTATTGTCACACTGGTGCTTTCTGTTACAATCATAGAGAAGATTACCTGTATAATGAAATTTATATTGCTCTGCATTCTTTTTAAACTGCATTTATATAATTATTGTGGCTTCCAAGGAGTCTCAGTGGTAAAGAATCCACCTGTCAAGCAGGAGACAAAGTTTGACCTCTGATCCGGGAAAGTCCCATGGAAAAGGAAATGGCAATCCACTTCAGTATTCTTCCCTGGGAAATTCCACGAACAGAGGAACCTGGAGGGCTACAGTCTGTGGGGTCACAAAGAATTAGGACACCACTTAGCGACTAAACAACATACACAAAATCTAGAATAGAAGAAAAAGAAAACTGCTGAAAAGACTCAAACAGGCTTCCTCTCTTATAGGACCTTTTTATTTTTTTGCTAATAGTAGGCTGGTCATTGTTATAAGCCCTTTCCCAGAAGTTGATCAAGTGAATTGAGGCTACTGGCTTTTGAAAAGCCTAGCGAGCAGTACTGGAGAAGGAAATGGCAACCCATTCCAGTATTCTTGCCTAGAGAATCCTGTGGACAGAGGGGCCTGGTGGGCTGCTGTCCATAGGATCGCACAGAGTTGGACACGACTGAAGCGATTTAGCTGCAGCAGCAGCAGCAGAGAGCAGTACAAGATAGAGCTAGTGATTCAGGCTTTAAGAGTCACAGAGTTTTAAACACAGGAAAGGTTAAACTGTTTCTTATTATAGCACAATTTTTAATAATAAAGCAATGTAAAAATTATCTTAATTCTATCAATAGGCAATTGATTAAAAATTGTAGATTTCCATTGAATACTGTTAATGCAAGTTCATGTGCCTGATGCACAATGAGGCCAAATAAACTGAAATGCTGGAGTTTGGGGCAGAGAAATGTTTATTGCAAGGCCATGCAAGGAGATGGGAGGTTTATGCCCTAAAAAGCCCTGAACTCCCTGAAAGGTTTTGGGAAAGTACTTTTAAAAGCCAGGTAAGGGAGGGGTGTCGCAGTGTCTGTGATCAACTTGTGCACAATTCTCTGAATGGCTGATGGTAAGGTAACAGAGTAGTGTCACAGGGGTTAGCATTATTGGTCCTTAGGCTCCAGGAGGAGTCAAGTAGTTAACATCTTCCATTTGTTGAAGAGAGGGAAGATTTTAACATCTGCAAAACAACTTCAACAGGAAATGTTGATCAAATACTATTATCTAGGTACTTCAGGGAGGAGCTAAAGCAGGAGATATGGGGGAAGGCCTGTCCTTGGGAAAGCCCAATGGGGTCCTGTCTCCCTTACAATACTATGTAACTGTGAATATATTAATGTGGAATAAACTTCAAGATAAAATTTTATTTGAAAAAAAGCAAGATGAAAGAAACTGTATACACAGTATACAAATTAAATATATTTTATAGAGATAAATATTATACACATACATATAAAATGTGTAAACAGTAAATTTTTTGAAAGATACACAAAGAACTAATAATAGTCATTGCCTTTGGGCCAGGGAAATGGGGAAGAACAGAGGTCAACCTTGAGAGGGAGATATTTTGGTAGTATATTCTTTTGTTCTTCATTAATTTTATCATGCAAATTTATTAAATTTTTAATAAAAATAAGATACTTGAAACAAAATAATACTTTCATTCTGGTTCCTCCCCTATTAATTTCTAAACTTATAACCTAGAGAAAGATCTTAAAATTACTCCATGTCCTAATATCTGTTGTGAAAAGGAAAACGGATTAAGTATAGAAAAGATGCCAAGTCATATAAAGCAGGTTTGATCAAGACACTATTTGAGTTGAGCTTTGAAGGTTTCCATCAGGGAGAGGAATGGGCTTTCCAGTTGAGTGTATGATGACAGCATCACTTTGATTACTCTTCTACCATCGCTGCTTCTACAACTACACTTAGTATTTGTCAGATTGACTTCTTTATTTTCCATTAATTCATTAAACTTTCCTTCATGAGGATCTTTGCATAGGTTAATTGATTTTGTTTCTAATGTTTTTCCTACTAATTTTCGCCTGGTTAACTCCTACACAATTTTCTGAAATGACTTTCTGATTTTCGGTCGTTACTTTCCAAGAAAAGAGTTTCTTGCCTCCCTTATGTTAAAAGTCTCACTTAACCTTCTTCAGAGAATTTTATGATTTTACTTAATAGCTATGGTAGCATTGTATAATTATATATTTATTTATAAATTTTGTAAATCAGTTCTTAGCCATGAGCGTAAAGGATGATTGGAAAGAAAGAATGAAGACACGAGCACAGTGAGGAGGCCTATACAGTAATATTTCAGCAACAAAGGCCTGGGTAGGCAGGTCAGGAAGCAACAGTTAGAACTGGACATGGAACAACAGACTGGTTCCAAATAGGAAAAGGTGTACGTCAAGGCTGTATATTGTCACCCTACTTATTTAACTTGTATGCAGAGTACATCATGAGAAATGCTGGGCTGGAATAAGCACAAGCTGGACTCAAGATTGCTGGGAGAAATATCAATAACCTCAGATATGCAGATGACACCACTCTTATGGCAGAAAGTGAAGAGGAACTCAAAAGCCTCTTGATGAAAGTGAAAGAGGAGAGCGAAAAAGTTGGCTTAAAGCTCAACATTCAGAAAACAAAGATCATGGCATCTAAACAATGGACTGGTTCTTAACCAAGAAAGGAGTACGTCAAGGCTGTATATTTTCACTCTGCTTATTTAACTTATATGCAGAGTACATCATGAGAAATGATGGACTGGATGAAGCACAAGCCAGAATCAAGATTGCCAGGAGAAATATCAATAACTTCAGATAAGTTGATGGCACCATCATTATGGCAGGAAGCAAAGAAGAACTAAAGAGCCTCTTGATGAAAGTAAGAGGAGAGTGAAAAAGTTGGCTTAAAACTCAACATTCAAAAAACTATGATCATAGCATTAGATCCCATCACTTCACGGCAAATAGATGGGGAAACAATGGAAACAGTGAGAAACTTTATTTTGGGGGGCTCCAAAATCACAGCAGATGGTGACTTAGCCATGACACTAAAAGGTGCTTGCTCTTTGAAAGAAAAGCTATGGCAAATCTAGACAACCTATTAAAAAGTAGAGACATTTCTTTGCCAACAAAGGTCCACCTAGTCAAAGCTATGGTTTCTCCAGTAGTCATGTATGGATGTGAGAATTGGACCATAAAAAGGCTGAGTGCTGAAGACTTGATGCTTTTGGACTGTGGTGTTGGATAAGACTCTTGAGATTCCCTTGGACTGAAAGGGAGATCAAGCCAGTCAATCCTAAAAGAAATCAATCCTGAATATTCACTGGAAGGACTGATGCTGAAGCTCCAATACTTTGGTCACCTGATTCATAGAGCCAGTTCATTGGAAAAGACCCTGATGCTGGAGGAGACTGAAGGTGGAAAAAGGGGGATGACAGAGGATGAGATGGTGGATGGCACCACCAACTCAATGGACATGACTTTGAGCATGCTCCAGGAGATGCTTAAGCACAGGGAAGCCTGGTGTGTTGCAGTCCATGGGGTTGCAAAGAATCAAACATAACTGAGCAACTGAACAACAAATCTATTTTCTACATGTTTTACCATTCCTTTGATTTTTTTCCCTCTATGTTTTTCTTGATCTAAGCTTATTTCTTGTAAAAGTAACTGCATGAATTATATGCCAAAGCATATGAATTATATGCTCAACCTTTATAGTGCCATTTACGAGCTATAAGACAGTCAACAAGCCATTTAATATTTTTGAGTTACAACTGCTATCCAAGGAATGAAAATAGCAGCTATAATATTTTTATTATTAATTACAGCTGTCATCTATTAATAGGAATCAGAAAACATACACTTTTATATAATAATGGCTTAATACTGTTAGTGATATCATTAAGGTCTTCAGACTTTTTTGAAGGCATGAAAACAGAAAGAAATTATTCAAGTAACTTTGAATAAATCACATAATTTGAAAAAAAAAAAAGGTAGATATGTAATCTGAAGCCTGATCTACATTGGCTGTGGACTTTTAATGTAACTTCTAAGTTTCCAGAAATATAAACATGAATACATTTTGCAAACTAAAAGCAACATGCAGGTAAGAGAACAAATCAACTTCTTCCCATATTCTTTTTGATGACTCAGAATGAAAACAACAAACAATGTACTTTAAGAAATAAAATGTTGTAATATCAGCATATCTATTTCCAATGCTTCCAATGTTCTACTGATTTCCTAAAGAGGAAACTATACCATGAAATACAAGCATGACTTTATTTCTTCCCCAACTAGAGCTAGAGATCAACTAGGGGTCACAACTCTACAGTGCTGGTAAGAGAAGGGGTTGATGCTAAACAGAAGTGCAGGAAAGAGAGGGTGAGGAAAACAAAGTGAATGAAGAGACTCAGTCACTTTCCTTTCTATCCTTTGGTGAGATATGGGTCCTCAAGTGTGATTGTTGCTTAGAAAATAATTATGAGGAGTTGGTCAAGTCACTCAAACCTGCTAGCAGCTTCTTAGTATGGTGAACATATCAAAAAACAGTACTACAGAAACTAAAATGTATTTGGGGGGCCAGGTGTATAGTTCCCAACATAAAATTAATTTTTGTTCATAGTATTTACAATAGTTAAGCATTTTATGAAGGAGTTTCACATTATACATTGAGATTTCTTGTTTGATGCTTTCTTCGTGTGTGTGTGTGTGTGTGTGTGTACGTGCTGTGATTCATGGGGTCGCAAAGAGTCAGACACAACTGAGTGACTGAACTGAAGTGAGGCCTTTGACAGAGGCAGTGTCAATGAAAATTGAAACAAAAGATGTGGAAGCATTTTGCCAAGGAAGAATTAGCAGGATTTAGAGACTGGTTGAATAGTCCCATTGTAGCACTTACCAACGTGTAGAATTCTTGCACAATAAAGCACTATGCATAGGAGTTCTTACAGGGCAGTACCTTGTTCATTTTTTTTGTTGTACCTTCAGGACTCAGTGTGTAAATATTCACTGATTAAGTGAAAGGATATGGCAAAAAAAGGGGGAATCAAAAAGAGGAATAAATAACCAGCTTTGGCAATGGGAATGTGAACTAACAGAGATGAATAAAAAGTGTCTCCAAGGAAGAATTTTCAGGAGTTGAAGACTTGTTTTATACTCCTATAAGAGCAATTATCAAGTTGTGGCATTATATTAATAGCAGAGTAAAGTACATTGAATGATGCTTTAATTTTACTTCTCTGATCCATTTACTGGATAAGCACCAATTGAACAGCAGTGCATTTGTTCACCATTGTACTCTGAGAATTTGGTACACGTGTTTCCTGATGGAATGTAAACACAAATCAAGGAAAAATTAAATTAAAAAGAAGGGTAAATAATAAGAAATAATTGTCTAGATATAATGACTGGAAAATGAGTTTGTGTTTTATTCTAAGTAACCATGAGTTCAGAATTTCATCATGTAGGCATATCACACAGGGGTTGGAGTTGTCTTATGAACTGTGCTTAACCCTTAGCTAACCAGTTCAGCATGTCTTTAACAAGCTCTGATCTTTGCTAAATGTTCTGTATGGTTTGGACATTTATGTTGAGTAGGGTGGTTGGGTGCTCAAATGTATCTCATTCTCTTTATATGGATCATAGTTGCATCATTCATGTTGGTATTCATATGTATCGTTATGGGTTTCATTATGGGATTATGGGTAATGTAAGTTGTTTTAAACAACTTGCTGTAGATTGGAGTACAGCAGATGGTTATCACTTTTGGGTGAGTTGTTTTTATCAGTGTATGCAAATAAACCCTCACAAGCTATTAAAACTTCTTACCAGTAAAGGCATTTCCATGTTCACATTCTTTACTGGGCATTTTGGATAACAGTTCTGGAGGGTTTGGGTGGTTAAAACTGGAGGGGACCTTTTGAGGAAAGCATATTTAAAGAACATTTTGGGGAGGAAATTAGTGGAAACTTCTCTGCTGTTTTATTGATACTATTATCAGGGAGACGGAAGCATCTTCATAAAATTTATTTCACAAATTATAGTTTGAGAGCATTGTGCTAGATAGATACTTTGCTATATAAGCAGAAATGTCTTGGAGACACCTGGAAAGCATGAAAAACATTTGGCTGAGAGGTCACTCAACATTTATGAGTATTCCTGAGTGTCAGGCAAAGGAATATAAACGTGAGAGATTGTCCTTATACTTATCTATTAGATGTGCATGTAAAATACAATTAACAATATTTTCTTAAATGCTTTAGCAGCAGTGTATGCCCAAGATATGCGTGACAAAGGCTAGTGAACTTAGCTTTGTCTATGGGAATCAGAGAGGGTTTCTAGAAGGAAAACATTAGCATTGTATTCCAGAGAATACAACTAGAGCTGAATCTTGAAAGATAAGTTGTAATTAACTTAGTATAGGGAGGAAGCTATGAGATGGAGGAATTTTAGACAGAAAAATTGTGTAAAGACACAAGGCTTAATCATAAATTCTGCCATTTATTGAACATTTATTCTGTGGCAGTTATCTTTTTCACTCAGAAAATAAAAGTAATTTTATAAGTGCTTTTAATTCTCTCAGAGAAATCGTTCATCACCAAATAGATCAGATAATTTCCATTTAAGTTGATTTCGATATTGTTTTTTGTGTTTTATTATCTTTGCTCATTACCCCTCTCCTAGGAACTATTTTAATCTCTGTGTTAAACATTATTTTAAAAAATTTACTTATTTTATATAACTCTTTTCAAGTTTTACCTTTATATTTTAGAGAAGTAATATGCAATATTTTTAAACTTCAGATGTGTATAAGAGACAGGAATGCCTATCTCGCATACAATTTTAAACCTTGACTCCTTCTCACACTTCTTACATTGGTACTACTTCTAATTGTTACACATGTGTTATTACCTATTGTCCTAATGTTTATATGTCAGCCTGCCCCTCTTTGGACTGAAAGTTCTTGCACCTGGATTGAGCTGGGCTCAGTAATCATTACTGGGAAAGTGTTAGTTGCTAAGCCGTGTCCTTTTTGACTCTATGGACTGTAGCCCTGTCTCTTATACACATCTAGATGTGTATAAGAGACAGTATATAACTCTTTTCAAGTTTTACCTTTATATTTTAGAGAAGTAATATGCAATATTTTTAAACTTCTTGATATTTTGGATTCATACCGAGATTAAAACATTTAGTCTGATACTTAAATAGTTGTGACAATGGAATAAGTTACTTGCTTTTTTTTGAAACAAGTATCCTATTTTAAAAATTGTGGTGAAACCAGAGAGGAATAACTGATACTGTATTTTAAAATGTGTAACTCATATTTGCCTATCAATAAATGTTAGTTACTTAATTTACCCTGCTTCTTGGGAGAAGATAGCATTTATTAGATTTCTCATGTTACAATTATAGTAAACATCCTTGAGAATTCTATACAACCCATCCTCCACTTTGAATCGAGAGAGATACTATAGAAAGATCAAACAGTTCCCGGAATGGGAGTAATTGGCTCATGTAATTTTAATTCTATTGTATATCAAAATACATTAAATCTGGTTATGCATATGTTATATTATACTGTATCTCATTTACAGATTATTAAATATAGGGATGGATATTTAAAGCTGTTCAGTAGCAGGCACGGGATGTGAATACAGGTTTTTCAGATTCTAAATTGTAGAAGAGAATGAAAAAAGACAATGCTTAGAAAAACTAGAAATGCATGATATAAGGAGAAAAAAAATAGACCAGTGTGACAACTGTTGTATATGCACTCAACTGTTGGAGTATGGAAAGATGGAGACTGGAACGATAAACTTGAGCTGGATTACACATAGGCTTGCATGACATGCTAAGAACATACTTTCATTCTGTGGATGAGGGTGAATTCTAAGGATTTAGGACATCATTTTGATGGATTGTTACATGCGTATTTAGAAAGAACTCCGGAGACGGTGAGAAGGATGAATGAGGGTGGAGCCTATGTAGAAGTCTTTCTAGTATGACTGGCTTCCCAGGTGGCACTAGTGGTAAAGAACCCGCCTCCCAGTGCAGGAGACACAAGAGATGTGGGTTTGATCCTGGGTTAGGAAGATTCCCTGGAGGAGAGAATGGCAACCCATTCCACTATTCTTGCCTGAAAAGTCCCGTGGACAGAGGAGCCTGGTTAGATACAGTCCATAGGGCTGCACAGAGTCGGACATGACTGAAGCAACTTAGCACACATACTTAGCATGACCAAAGGCTGGGAGACCAGTTAGGAGGCCAATTATTACTAGTAATAATTCTCATGGGAGATAGAAGCTGATACTCAGGTTTCATTGCCACAAGAGTGATATATTGAAACCTTGACAATGGTGGAATCTCTAAGAAATAGTACACAAGAAAAATAGAAGAGGACCAACTACTGAACTCCCAGGACACGTACTGTTTAAATGAACTTGGTAAATAGCACAAAGAATCTCCACTTAGACATGTAGGAGATAGCAAAGGAATCCATGATTACGTAAGGCAAGATGATAAAAAGTTTCAAGAGCAAAATTCCTTTTACCCAAGCATCAAAGAAAATCTGAGGAGCATTTGATTTCCATAAGAGTCTCTCGAGACCAAGAGCTGGTCCAAGTCTGGGATTACTGGGTTCTGTTGGAACTCTTCCCACCCTCTGTCCAGACCTCAGTTTGCAGAATCATAGTCACTGAGAGCTCAAAGGGACCTTGGAGACCCATGAGTAAAAGCTTGGAATCTCTGCTAAAAGGAAGTTAATTCTCTCTCCCTATCCTCAGCTCTGCTTAGGCTGAGCTTTGTTCTCACTGGCTTCTATCTTCAGTCTCTTCCATCCCTGGGGCTGCAGACTAACCAGCCTATTAATGAGCAGTCACAGGCTGTGACCTCATTAAAAAGTTGTTAATGAGACATACTGCTGTTCAGGGAGTACAGCTGAGGGAGGCTCCCAGTGGCCTCTCTGGGGGCCTGAAGGGAGAGCTTAGATGAAGAGACAGGATCAGATCTGGGGAGATGGTAATGAACTCAGGCTGCACATTCACACCTAATGAAACCTTGCTGCAAGCAGGCCAACTCTGAAGCTCAAGCCCCTGATAGCCTGCAGGCTTACAGGATTGGGTGGGATCCAGAGGAGCAGTGATTTTCCTCTTATCAGTCAGGTCTGCTTAGTGCTTCCTCTGCTGATCCATTTTGAGGGAGGGCTTCAAAATTTGAGATTAAGAAGTAATTTTGTGTTGCCCTGAGTTTACGGCTCATGGACAATTATATCTGTCTCACAGGCTTTGTTCCTTTGCCACCTATTCTCCACAACCAGGACAGTCTTTCCAAACACATAGCTGATTGTTACTTGATGCTCAAAATTTTTTTAGTGGAGATGGTTCACAGAGTGAGATTCAAAGTCCTAGCAAAGAAAACTTGAATATTTGGTCCCTGTCTATCTCCCCACTCCAGTCTCCTCTAGACTTTTCTCCCATCTAATCATTTTCATTATTATTACCACTGATATCACCATCATCATTGTCAGGATTATACCAGCATACTTAACATTTCCATAGCACTTTTTAGTCTTCAACAGTGTTTTATATGTATTACTTCATTTAAATCTCACAGCAATGTAAGGCAATAGGTGCTGTGATTATCTGCATTTTTTAGATCAAATTGCCAACATCCATTGGCTCATAGAAAAAGCAAGAAAATTACAGAGAAACATTTACTTTTGCTTTATTGATTATGCTAAAGCATATGACTGTATGGATCACAAAAAACTTTGGGAAAATCTTAAGGAGATGGGAATACCAGACCACCTTACCTGCTTCCTGAGAAAACTGTATACAGGTCAAGAAGCAACAGTTAGAACCAGACATAGAACTACAGACTAGTTAAAAATGGGGAAGGAGTACATCAAGGCTGTGTATTGTTACCCTGCTTATTTAACTTAAACACAGAGTACCTCATGTGAAATGCCATGTTGGATGAGGCACAAGCTGGAATCATGAATGCTAGGAGAAATATCAACAACCTCAGATATGCAGATGACACACCACTCTTATGGCGGAAAGTGAAGAAGAACTAAAGAGCCTCTTGAAGGTGAAAGAGGAAAGTGAAAAAGCTGGCTTAAAACTCAACATTCAAGATACAAAGATCATGGCATCTGCTTCCATCACTTCATGGCAAATAGATGGGGAAACAATGGAAATAGTGAGAGACTTTATTTTCTTGGGCTCCAAAATCACTGCAGATGGTGACTGCATCCATGAAATTAAGATACTTGCTTCCTGGAAGAAAAGTTATTACCAACCTAGACAGCATATTAAAAAGCAGGGACGTTACTTTGCCCAGAAAGATTCTTCTAGTCAGAGCTTTTTCTGGTAGTCATGTATGGAAGTGAGAGTTGGACTATAAAGAAATCTGAGAGCCAAAGAATTGATGCTTTTGAAATGTGGTGTTGGAGAAGACTCTTGAGAGTCCCTTGGACTGCAAAGACATCCAACCAGTCATTCTTAAAGGAAATCAGTCCTGAATATTCATTGGAAGGATTGATGCTAAAGCTCCAATACTTTGGCCACCTAATGCAATGAGCCAACTCATTAGAAAAGACACTGATGCTGGAAAAGATTGAAGGCAGGAGGAGAAGGGGACAACAGAGAATGAGATGGTCGGATGGCATCACAGACTCGATGGACATGAGCAAGCTCTGGGAGCTGGTGATGGACAGGGAAGCCTGGCATGCTGCCATCCATGGGGTTGCAAAGGGTTGGACACAAAAGCGACTGAACAGCAACAATAGATGACGTGGAGTCAAGATACGCTGTGTAACTTGTCCAGTATCTTACAGCTACTCAGGAAGAGAGGCAGGGTTACAATCCAGGCATTCAGGCCTCTGAGTTTATGCCTTTACACACTAGGAATACTTGCTTCTGTTACCTTTTACACTTATTACTCATTTGTCTTGGAATGCCTATCTCGCATACAATTTTAAACCTTGACTCCTTCTCACACTTCTTACATTGGTACTACTTCTAATTGTTACACATGTGTTATTACCTATTGTCCTAATGTTTATATGTCAGCCTGCCCCTCTTTGGACTGAAAGTTCTTGCACCTGGATTGAGCTGGGCTCAGTAATCATTACTGGGAAAGTGTTAGTTGCTAAGCCGTGTCCTTTTTGACTCTATGGACTGTAGCCTGCCAGGCTCCTCTTGAAATTCTCCAGGCAAGAATACTGGAGTGGGTTGCCATTTCCTTCTCCAGCGGATTTTCCCAACCCAAGGATGGAACCCAGGTCTCTTGTATTACAGGCAAAGTCTTTACCATCTGAGCCACCAAGGAAGCCAAACATTACAGTGGTCTTAAGTGAATCTTTTAGTATTTATTATAGTATTTTAAACACATACTATATTGTATTCTCTCTGAGAAATTAGAAACTAAATTCTTGACCTCTCTCCCACAGCCATGTCCCTATAGCCATCCATATATATTCTTTCTCCTTACTTTTCCATTTCAATAAAAAGTATCTCTATCAATATGATTCATTATGTTAGAAATTTGAGTATAGACATTGGCACCTTCCCAATACTAAATCATTATCAGCTCTGATCTACTGCCATTTCACACTAGTCTCTCTCCTTACATTCTTGCCACCAACAATAAATTCTTTACCCAAGAGACATAGTTATCTTTTTTTAAATAATTGTCTCTTGCTTAATATGCTTCAATGGTGGTCCATGTCACTCAGATTATTATTTAAACTCTATAACATGATCAAAAAGAAGTTCTGGATGGTCTGACGTTTTCTTGCCTGTATAGGTAATTTTTACTTCTCTTGTCCTTATTCAGAAGCAGATTTTTTTTTCCTTCTGGTTTTGGTGTCAGGGTAACACTGATCTTACATAATGAGTTGGGATGTGTTCCCTCCTCATATATTTTGGAAGAGGCTGTTCCTGTTCGGGCACCACTTGCTGGGGTCCAGCCCCGGTGGATCTAGGGTAATTCAAAGTGGGGATGGAGTCAGAGTCTTAGGAATTAATTGCTTAATTAAAGATATAGAGGGAGATTAGAAAGAAATAGTGTAGTAGGAAAATTAGTGGAGAAAAAGAGGCTGAATAACTTGGTTTATGTGGGATACCAATAAAGCTTCGAGACAAGAAGCTTGCACCATCTACATAGGCCACTGGTGCCCACTTGAATATCGGAGGGTGCCCCGCCTTGGGCTCCCTCTCGCATGGAACTTAAATGCCAGGCAAAATTAGCAGGCTTGGTGGGCACCCACGCTCCAGATGGGAATTCAGCCAGAAAAATGGAGAACAAGAAAGAACAACACGGGGGAATCAGTCTTTCCAGAAACTGATCCAATTTCTTTATTTTTAGGTTTGCTGTGAACTCCCTGATGTTCAAGCTGGCTTTAGAAAAGGCAGAGGAACCAGAGATCAAATTGCCAACATCCGCTGGATCATGGAAAAAGCAAGAGAGTTCCAGAAAAACATCTACTTCTGCTTTATTGACTATGCCAAAGCCTTTGACTGTGTGGATCA
>SJYT01045788.1:0-38762 GCA_006410635.1 Cephalophus harveyi
GATCTCTAGTCTTTCCCATTCCATTATTTTCCCCTATTTCTTTGTACTGATCATTGAGGAAGGCTTTCTTATCTCTCCTTGCTATTCTTTGGAACTCTGCATTCAAATGGGTATATCTTTCCTTTTCTACTTTGCTTTTTGCTTCTTGCCTTTTCACAGCTATTTGTAAGGCCTCCACAGACAGCCATTTATAAATAGGGATAATGAAAGTACTTGTTACAGCCTCCAGTGAACACCTATTGCCCCATTTCAATAAATATTAGCAATTATTATCATCCTCCTCATCATCATCATTAAGTACCTGCTATGTATTTCAAACTCTGATTGAGGGTTCAAGTAACAAAGTATCTGAAATGAATCGTCAAGTCAGTGAATTATTCCTCTGTTAAACAAGTCAAGTTATCTCCATATTTATTACTTGAATTGGAGACTAGTAATCTATATTCTTTCACTAATACATTTGCACTTTTAAAAAATTGTTTTTCAATTTGTAAGGCAATGTATGTGTGCATGTGCTAAGTCACTTCAGTCATATCTGACTCTTTGCAGCTCCATAAAGTGTAGCTTGGAGAAGGCGATGGCACCCTACTCCAGTACTCTTGCCTGGAAAATCCCATGGATGGAGGAGCCTGGTGGGCTATGTTTTTCAATTTGTAAGGCAATGTATGTGTGCATGTGCTAAGTCACTTCAGTCATATCTGACTCTTTGCAGCTCCATAAAGTGTAGCTTGGAGAAGGCGATGGCACCCTACTCCAGTACTCTTGCCTGGAAAATCCCATGGATGGAGGAGCCTGGTGGGCTGCAGTCCATGGGGTCGCGAAGAGTCGGACACGACTGAACGACTTCACTTTGACTTTTCACTTTCATGCACTGGAGAAGGAAATGGCAACCCACTCCAGTGTTCTTGCCTGGAGAATCCCAGGGATAGGGGAGCCTGGTGGGCTGTCGTCTATGGGGTCGCATAGAGTCAGACACGACTGAAGCGACGCAGCAGCAGCAGCAGCAAAGTGTAGCTCCCCAGGCTTCTCTGTTCAGGAGATTCTCCAGGCAAGAATACTGGAGTGGGTTGCCATGCCCTCCACTAGAGCATCTTCCTGACCCCTACAGTGTAAAAATTAATGATAAATCATTAAAACAGTTTTGCCGTTTGTATTTTGCTCATGTATTAACTCATTTAATCACCACAACAACTGTAGATAGCAATACAGTCATTTTCCACATTTTGCAAATATAGAAACTGAAGCCTAGAGAGAGTGTTTCAAGGTTACACTGATGGGAAGCAGCAGGGTGATGGTCTGAACCTAGGTTGTATGGCCCAGAATTGTTCATAACCGGCCATTGAATGCTACCTGACTAACAAGCTCTGGAGTAATGCAGGCCTGGTTTTACACTCACAGTTCACTGCTTACCACAACCAGGAGCTTACTTAGCTCTTCCAAGTTTCCTCTTCTATTCAACCATTATAATATTAGCAGTTAGAACAACAGAGAATTTTATTCCCTAGAATTCAAGAGGGTAGAAATAAATTGAGTCTTACCCTAGAATCAATCATAGTAGGAAAAAAAATTGTCTTTCCAGATATGACCATTTTTTTCCTACTGTGTTTGCTTCTAGATGTACAGAAGCAGAGAGGTAGGGTGAGGACAGATTTCAGGAGCACATGCATATTAACAGCACAGGAATAAAAGGAGGAGATAGGGATGACTGGCGACGCTTCTTGATGCTTGGATGAAAGACAGAGAAAAGCTTTTAAAATTTTTTTTTTAAGCAAATGCCATGAATGGTTAAAATTTTAAGATTGTAACCAAAATGATTCACAGGACTGATGTTGAAGAGCATTGATGAGCAGAGAAACAGTTAATATTTTTTAAGTGAGCTTCAGATGATATGTAAAAATAGTGGCTGTTGAAAGTGAAAGTTGCTCAGTTGTGTCCAACTCTTTGTGACCCCATGGACTATAAAGTCCATAGAATTCTCCAGGCCAGAATACTAGAGTGGATAGCTGTTCCCTTCTCCAGCAGATCTTCCCAACCCAGGAATCAAACCGGAGTTTCCTGCATTGCAGACGGATTATTCCCAAGCTGAGCTACCAGGGAAGCCCATATTAGTTGAAAAGGTGTCTAAATATTACTTTTAAATAATTTTTAAGAAGCTACATTTGGGGCATTTTCTTTTTTAAAATTTATTTTGTTGTTTTTTATTTTTTGTTTTATAATGGACTATAGTTGGGCTTCCCTGGTGGCTCAGATGGTAAAGAATCTCCCTGCAATGCAGCAGACCTGAGTTCCATCCCTGGGTTGGAAGGATCCCCTGGTGGAGGGCATGGCAAACCCCTCTAGTATTCTTGCCTGGAGAATTTCATGGATAGAGGAGCCTGGGGGGCTATTGTCCAGGGGGTTGTAAAGAGTCAGATGTGACTGAGCGACTAAGCACATAGTGTTGTGTTGGCTTCAGGTTTACAGCAAAGTGATTCAGTTATATATTACACATACATATATCTATTCTTTCCCAAATTCTTTTCCCATCTAGGTTATTATAGAACATTGAACAGAGTTCCCTGTGCTTTACAATAGGTCTTTGTGGGTTATCTATTTTATACAATAGTGTGTATATGGGCATTTTCTTATGGTGAGTAAAATTTAGAATTCTTTATCATTACCTTAGATTATGTCAGAAATGGGATCACACGAACCCCTGAATTATATTTGGGTAGATTGTGGGATCTATAATCTAGAATTTTAAAACCAAATGGCTATACTCAGCATTAAAATTACTCTGTAGGGGACTTTCTTGGTGGCACAGTGGATCAGAACTCACCTGCCAAGGCAGGGGACGCAGGTTCGATCCCTGGTCCAGGAAGATTCCACATGCTGCGGAGCAACTAAACCTGTGAACTACAACTAGTGAAGCCCATGCGCCCTAGAGCCCACACGCCACAACTACTGCCCCTAAGCTGCTGGCACAGAAGCCTGCTTGCCCAGAGCCTGTGTTCTGCAACAAGAAGCCATCTCAATGAGAAGCCGCACACAGCAACAAGGAGTAGCCCTTGCTTGCTGCAACTAGAGAAAGTCTGCACACGGAATGAAGACCCAGTGCAGCCAAAAATAAATAAAATTCTAAAAACTAAAATTACGCTATAAATGAGCCAAGAGTATATTTCATTTTTTTTTTTTTTGTCAAAGGATGCTGTAAAGGAGAAAGACATCAAAGAAACTGAACTTGTGCTGATTACAATTGTGTTTAGGATGACCTACTTAAGACACGAAATGCCAGAAAGAAAGCACACCTATTCAGCATCACTTAAATTTATTATAATAAGGAAGCCTAAAGAAGTACTTTTTAAAGTTTTCGATTGGATATGAGTTTAACCAAGCCTCAATGGAGACCTGATTTTTGAAAAGTTTGCAATTCTTCTGTTCAGAGGATGTTCATATCAGACAAACATGGACCCCTAAGAATGTGAGAAAGTGCCCAGTGCTGTGGAACTTGCACAGCAAGATAATACTTTTCTTGATTCAGAATAATTATAATAATTAAAAGATACTTGAGAAATTCATGAAGTGAAGTGAAGTGAAGTCGCTCAATTGTGTCTGACTCTTTGGAACCCTGTGGACTGTGTCCATGGGATTTTCCAGGCAAGAGTACAAGAAGCATCAAATAAAGAAAAAGGACTTGGTCATGATGAGAACGTGCCACGCAATCTCTATGGATGGGTGTCTTTGGAAGCATGAAATGCTAATATGACCTAGATTGTTTAGAACTGGGGTTCTTCTATGAATTCAGCTCCACAAAAATATTTCTGGGGTGGATCACTTGAATTTATCTGTTCAGTTCCTGTGCATCTTTGAGAAAGAAAATGCTGGATATTCAGCTTGAAAATTAACTTCCATGAATCGTCAGCAATAGTAGAATGAATCTTGCAGACTCAGGAACAATTTGATTGTGTTTACATAAGGAGTTTTGCATGGTAAAGATGTATTGACTAACCTTGATTTTCATCACAAAATTGGAAGCCCATCTGAGTTCTTGTTAGTGACCCCAGTCTGCCACCATAGTGACAACACAGTCTGTAAAGGTAAAAGGTGATGTTATATACCTCTAGAATGATGAGATTTGGAGAACTGGATACCTTTGGAAACAGAAAAGCTGCAGGTAGGCTTCAGCACACTGGAGATGGGTTCCCACCAAATAAGGTCCTTGTTGGTGGAGATAAATGGGTTTTTCTTATCCGTATCTAGCCTAAACTTGGTCTTACACTGGAAATTATTATTTGCTTCCAGTGTGACAAAGTCATTGTTACTGTTAGAAGTTTATCAGGTGCAGGAAAAGTGCCTGAGCATCTTGGAAGTAGGAAGTGGCCCCATATTTACTTTGATGTGAAAGGGAGTGCCATCTAGTGGTAAAGTATGACTGTGAGGGTACTTACCCTGTGAACATTCTGCTCTAAGCCTTTCCAGGAACGTGGATCCCGTATGGAAAGGGATTAAATACCTTAATAAATACGCTTGCTGAGAAATTACCACTGCCTAGATTCAAGATCGGGATGAAGGGAACTAAAGGAACTCTACCAGCCTGACTCTTTCAGTATTTCCAGAGTTTTGCTCATAATAAAGGGAGAGGTGAGACGGCAGGAAGTGAGCACACCAGAGAGAGGTACCTATCTGATTGATCAAAGAAGATTGAACAAAATGAAGAATTTCTGTTCCTCAGAATTTAACCTGGGGTATGTATGTGGGCAGCGGAGCGTTGTGTATTGAAAACCAGTCAGAATGGAGGAAAATTACACATTTCATGATCTTTACATCAGAATGTAGACACATCTATGGTAAATGGAGAATATTAAGATAAGGTTAGAGGAAACAATTTGCTAATCCATTAGAGGAGGTCATTTGCTTGTCTGAAAGTTGCATTCATATAGCAAGCATACTACTTAACAAATATATATATACCCAATAAATAAATACATACATACTAAGGCAGATGATGATAAACTAACCTCTATCTCAGTGAAGAATGACAAAAAAAAAAAAAAAAAGAGAGAGAGAGAGAGAATGGCAATGATAGCAGCTATAATTTATCAAGAAGTTATGGTGCATTCAAATCTAAATCAAGTACTTTATATGTATTTTCTCATTAAATTCCTGTACTAATCCTTTTAGGTAGGTACTCTTATTATCTTCATTTTTCAGTTAAAGAAAAGCAAACTCATC
Source organism: Cephalophus harveyi (assembly GCA_006410635.1). Lineage (NCBI taxonomy): Eukaryota > Metazoa > Chordata > Mammalia > Artiodactyla > Bovidae > Cephalophus > Cephalophus harveyi. Next base: position 5,212 of record SJYT01045788.1, read on the forward strand.
TTTCCTAAGAACACAGAAATGCTAGTAGTGGCAGTATCTGAATTCTGGTCTTTCTGATTCCCCAAATTGCTTTGTGCCAAAAATATTGTCTTAGTTGCTCAGTCATGTCCAACTCTTTGTGTCTCCCATGGACTGTAGCCCACCAAGCTCTTCTATCCATGGAATTCTCCCCAGCAAGAATACACGAGTGGGTAGCTATTCCCTTCTCTAGGGGATCTTCCTGACCCAGGTATTGAACTTGGTCTCCTGCACTGCAGGCAGATTCTTTACCATCTAAGCCACCAGGGAAAGAAAGCAGTCACAGATCTAGACATCATATTAAAAAGCAGAGACATCACTTTGCCAACAAAGGTCTGTATAGTTAAAGCTATGGTTCTTTCAGTAGCTGTGTATGGATGTGAGAGTTGGATCATAAAGAAGGCTGAGTGCTGAAGAATAATGCTTTCAAATTGTGGTGCTGGAGAAGATGCTGGAGAGTCCCTTGGACAGCAAAGACTGGCAATCCTAAAGAAAATCAACCCTGAATATTCACTGGAAGGACTAATGCTAAAGCTGAAACTCCAATACTTGGACCACCTGATGTGAAGAACTGACTCACTGGAAAAGACCCTGATGCTGGGAAAGATTGATGGCAGGAGGAGAAGGGGACAACAGAGGATGAGATGGTTGAATATCATCACCAACTCAAGGGACATGAGTTTGAACAAACTCCAAGGGATAGTAAAGACTGGAAAGCCTGTTGTGCTGCAGTCCATGGGGTTTCGAAGAGTTAGACAGGACTTAGCAACTGAACAACAAAAATATCACAGGAATGTTAATCACTTCCTGGTGAGATATAGACCAGCCTGCTTTGAAAAGTCTGTCCTTATCTAAAGCCCATTAAGTTCGATTGGATTTCAGTAAGACCTCAATAGATTATGTAACACAAATGGTTTAAACCTTTTTTCCAATATGCACATATCTTGAAACATTTAAATTTTCTTTTTTCTCTGAGGACAATCAGCAGTCTGAGTCTTCACTCTGGTGTTGTCCTAATGTAGACTAAAATTAATAATGATGTACATGTTTATTTCTAAGTAGATTATTGTAGTAATACCATACCACTTTCATTTTATGACAAGGAGATGGAAAACCAAGGAAGGTCAAGGGACATGCTAAATTAAGGAGAACACTTGGGATAAAATGCATTTGTATCCATTTTTCCCTTAGGATTCAAAATGTGTTTTCTTTAGATGGACCTCCTTCTTGTGTTCATCTCATATATTTGTTTGGAATATTAGGATCTACTTCAGTTCAGAGGAATTTCTTACTTATATGTTTTATATAGATTCTAAAGTCTTCTGCATATATTTCCTTGTCTTTTTCTATCACCCCCTTAAAGAAATACAATGATGAATTTCCATTTGAAAACTCTAAAATTGCTCTTGTGTTTCCATCTGTAATGTCTTTGTTCAAAGCCTCACTGCTACACCCCTGGTCAGAAAATGAAAGCCAGGTCGTGGAAGCCATCCTGGTCATTTTTATATAAACCTGGCTGAGGGGATCCTACCGAGAGTGGATGTCTTGTAATTGGGTCTGAAAGATCCAAAAAAGTTTCAGACAAGGTGGAAGAGGTTGGCATTCTTTGCCATTTTGACATGTACTTAGTCATGAGTACAGAGTACTTGGAGACAAGTAAGTTGTTCTAGCTGTCTATTAACCATTCTGTTCCAAAAAGAAGGATGATACCATATTAAGAATTAAGAATTTTATTTCCATAGTTTATTACATCAACACTTTTAGGGAGAAAAATCATATAATATCAATAGATACAAAAAGAGTCAATTGTGAAAACTGAACAAGCATCTAAATAAATAAATAGATATGTAAGTAAGTAACTATGTGCTTGTTGTGTCCAACTATTTGCAGCTCCATGGTCTGTAGCCTGCCAGATTTCCCTGCCCATGGAATTTTCCAGGCAAGAATACTGGAGAAGGGTGCCATTTCCAGGGGATCATTCCGACCCATGGATCAAAACTGCATCTCTTGCATCTCCTGCATTGGCAGGTGGATTCTTTACCACTAGCACCACCTGGGAAACTCTAAGTAATTAAGTAAATAAAGAAATAAAAATGAGCGAATAAATAAATCTGAGAGGAAATCTAGAAAACTACATATTTAAGGTAGAAGCAGGCAAGATAGTACCAAAAAAAAAAAAAAATACAGAGGAAAAATGACCCCAGTTATATATTAAAATTGCTAAGTCACTTCAGTCCCTCTTCCAGGGGATCTTCCCCACCCAGAGATCAAAGCTGCGGCTCCTGCGGCTGGCTCCTGCCTTGCAGGTGGATTCTTTACCACTGAGCTGTCAGGGAAGTCCCGTATATATACGACCGTGTGTAAAATAGAGAGCCAGTGGGAAGCTACTCTATAGCACAGGAGCTCAGCTCTGTGGTGAGCTCTGTGATGACCCAGAGGGGTGGGATGGGGGTGTGAGAGGGATGCTTAATTGGGAGAGGATAAATGTATGTTAATTAACTTGATGGTGATAAGCATTTCACAATACATATGTATAACAAGAAAATAATTTATGGGTTGAAATTTTTTAAACAACTATGGTTTCCCATGAGTTGTTATCAAATGTTCTGCAATCCATATATGGATCAAGAATTACTTATAGCCTGATAAGACATGTCATTGATATGAGTCTTACTTACATAAAACAGTAATAATGTTAGCATTAGGTATTGGTACAAAGAGAAAGTAAGATAATATAAATAAAGCACTCAGCACATTGCCTGGCAAAGAATAAATGTACACTAAAATGACATCTGTTATCCTTGCTCTTATTATTCTTTTTTAAATGCTGAAATTATACATTTTTGGAAAGAATTTCACAGAGGTGAAGTGCCTTTCTCACCACATCATATCAGCAGGAACATGTCAGTATGACTTATCCGCAGTGATATTGTCCTTAATCACCTGGTCAAGGTATTGTTTGTCAGGTTCCTCTACTCACTATTTATGGAAACAGGGAGATATATATAGACAGACTTTAGTATCTTTCTTCTCAACCACCTTCTGCAGTCTATTTATTGAAAGCATGTAACTAAGTCCAACTGACACTGGGGGAAGGAGTGGGGAGGAATGGAGGAATAAAGCTTTTTGCTGGAGATGGGAGTTTCTACATGAATTGTTAAGAATTACTAGATATTTTCATCAATATTTACTTACGTATATTTATTTCCTAATACGAGTTACAATCTCAAACTATATTATTCTGTTGTTATTGTTCAAATTGTTCCAGCATTAGACATTGGGAGTTTTTTTCAGGTTGGCTTCTGTTTTTTTAATGCTTCCCTAGGCAACACAAGGTTCTGCAGACTCATCTTGTATTACCTGCCCTAGTCCTAGAACCAACCATTTTTCCAGGAGTCTTGGTTCTCTTTATTGGAGAATAATCTTTAGAGACCAAAATCTGGGCACTGGGTGTGCTCATTGCTACTGAGGTATCACTGTTTCCAGGTTCTCCCAGTGGACAATTCTAGGAAACACACATACGAATGCAAACCTCTGTTTGTACACATAGTTATAATCATGTCTATATCTCTCCTTCTGTGTCAGTCCATCTGCATTTTGTCTTTAGCCTCCAGAAATCTGGTCAAAGCATTGTTTTCCAAAGTTACTTAGGTAAGCTTCTTTTCCCTCACCTCACCCCTTTCAGGGAGTTGACATGACTTTTGGTGAAACCTGTATTTCCTGATTGCATAGTATGCAGAGTCAACTCTTTCACATGGAAAGTATTTCCCTGCTAAATATTTCCCAGACTGATTAAAATTAATCAGTCAATGTTGTGTAAGCTCTTTTTCTATCTTTTCTGTTCTTATGCTATTCATTGTTTATATTATGCCATCTAATTTTATCATCTATTCTTACTTTGTATCAGGAGGCCATTTATAACAAGCCTGCTCTCTCATTTCCTTTCATCTTGAGAGATATCCTCAATGCGATCTTTCCTCCTTGCTGGCTGCTTGTGGTGTGAATCACACCACCTAGACCTCAGGAACCATACACTGGCCTCAAGTATTCATATCGCCACAGCCTCAGCAATGAACTTCATATATTCTGTTTGCTCCCTATCCTGACCTTAGACATCCTTCAGTCAGACAGCCTGCCCAGAATTCCTGTGTCCCCTTGGGATGCTCCAGCTCTCAGCAGCTCTTCACAGCACATCAGGCTGCAGACGCATCCCCTAGGCGCTGCCCACAGCCACTGCTCTGGCGCCATATTGGGCCCATGATCTTTCCTAAGTGATTTGCTGCCCCCTTCAAAACAAAACCCTTTACTCCCAGATTTTCCCACCACCTATTCTTGTATTCTACCACTGAGGATTCCCATTTTCTCTTCCCCTAGGGCAAGATACAAGAGTAGGGGTGTCTGGCCCTGTCTCAAGAGTTCATGGATATTTCCTCTTTCATTCCCCTACCAGTCTGTTAGTTCACATCTCTAAGTTGGAGAGCGTTCTCATGTAATCACACGTTTTTCCTTACCATATGGCTCCACATGCCAAGTTCTTCAGATTCCAGTTTCTTGAATCCCCCAAATGCTGCACATTCTGAGCAAAGCCATACTCTTCCAAGTAGAAGTCCTTCTTTAGAAAATATTGCTATTGCTTAAAACCTCCTTCTTGAAATGCAGTGGTGTTTTTTGTTCTAGTGTTTTTCTGCCTGAGGAAAATCTGGAATGTCACAAAATTATTCACCTCATTTTAAATGGCTATGTTTATTAAATAGCTATATGTTTCCCATTTCTCTTTACAAATAACTAATGAGAGAGCTGATTACTTAAAAACTCAAGAGTAGAATATTTATTAGTTTTTATAATTTTTTCACTATTTCAAGATTGATACTCATCAGAAATGAGGTGATTACTTTTAGTCACCCTCAAGGAAGCCATTGGTGTGTGCATGTGTGCTAAGTCTCTCAGCCGTGTCTGACTCTTTGCAACCCTATGTACTGTACCTGCCAGGCTCCTCTGTCCAGCTTGGATATTTCAAAACAATATCCAACTACATATACTCATGTCTGTAGTTGACCTTAGGCATCCTTCGGTCAGATGGCCAGATATATGTGTATATATGACTTACACATATGTGTATATGTAGATACATACATGAGGAGGGCATGGGAACCCACTCCAGGATTCCTGCCTGGAGAATCCCATGGACAGAGGAGCCTGGTGGGCTACAGTCCATAGGGTCGCAAAGAGTCAGACATGACTGAAGTGACTTAGCACACAGCATGCATACAGATACATATATAGTCCCAAAATAGTGGCCTGTAGAATATTCTTCCTACTGTTAGGCAGCCTCTGGCCTCTTTGCAAGCAGCCCCCATAATGGAAGCTATTTCTAGCAGTTCTAAGATGTCTCGCCTGTGCTCCCCTCTGGGCTACAGCATGGACTGCCCCCCGTCCCCACCCCAGCCCCTGGCAGTGCCATGTGCGGCTGGCACTCTGAAGTTCAGGAAGCCTGATGGGGGGTGTCCTGCTGCTGCTCCGGCTGCCAGTGCCTGTCCAGGCCACGCTGTGCAGGTCCCACCTGGGCCCAGGCCGACCTGCTGAAGAGAAAAGCCCCTCTCCTGGCTTTCGCACCCCAGTTCCCTCAATCTCAGAGCACTGATGCCCTGTACTCTCGTTGCTCTGAGAGCATGGTGTAGGAAACAATAGCTCTCATTTGGGTCTTCCTTTCACGAGGCCTCTCCCTGGGGTGGTGGGAGGGGGAGGAAGAAGGAAGTCAGGGACACAAGGCAAAGTCTTCTCAGTTAAGAGGCAGCTAAAGAGCATGCAAAACCACCCATCATCCCTGCCATGGCCGCTGTCTTATTGGACCAAGATGAAAATATTCAGCTCACTCTTCTCATATTAAGAGTTTTTCCCCAAGAGGATATCTTGGTCTCTCATTGCAGAGATGCCTAGAGAATTTATTCTGCCAGTCTTCTTGGATATATTTCTGTTTGAAATTCTAAGATGCGCAAAACCAAGGTTCAAATTTGGATCTCTGTTAGGCAAATATAACTATGTCCTTAATGGTTTCTCATCCAGGACTCTATTTTTTAACTTTTGCTTTATGTCGGAGTATAGTTGATTACCCTGGAGGAAAAAATGGCAACCCACTCCAGCATTCTTGCCTAGAGAATCTCATGGAGAGCAGAGCCTGTCGGCTACAGTCCTTAGGGCTGCACAGAATCGGACATGACTGAAACACACACACACATGACTGATTAACAGTATTGTGATAGTTTCAGGTGTACAGCAGAGTGATTCGGTTACACATGTAGATGTATCTATTGTTTTTCAAATTCTTTGCCCGTTTAGGTTGTTACATAATATTGAGCAGAGTTCCCTGTGCTATACAGTAGGTCCTTGTGGGTTATCCTTTTAAGACATAGAGAATGGGCTTGTAGACAAAGTAGGGGAAAGGGGAGGGTGAGATAAATTGCGAGAGCAGCATTGAAGTATATACACTGCCATGTGTAGAATAGCTAGCTAGTGGGGAGCTTCTGTATGGCACAGAGAGCTCAGCTCGGGGCTCTATGAGGATCTGCGGGAGTGGGATGGGGGGTGGAAGGGGAGCTCGACAGGGACGGCATGTATGTCTGTGTGTAGCTGATTCACCTCATTGTACAGCAGGAACACAGCATTATAGAGCAATTATACTCCCAGACTATATTTTTGCTTTATATTGACTATGATAATTTTCTGGTGGGCAGGGCCATTATACTATGTTAGGTAGATACTTTCATTTTTTAAACTAAATTTCTTGAGTAGCATAATAATTGCAATTTTTTTGTTTTCTTTCTGGATTAGGAAATGAAGGCCCAGAAAGGGCTCAACTCATGCCTTTTATACTACCTCCTAACACTTAGCATGAACACAAACAGATAGGCCTAAATAGATCCTCAGTGCCCTAAATGTGTGTTTCATTTTCTAACACAATCTATGTTTGTTTTCTTTCCAAGTTGCTATACAAACATTCATTTTGAAATACTGACAAAAGTAGCCAATAATGTAGAATAATATATAACATTGACTGGGTCAGAGAAATGGCATGAAAAATCATAAAACAGATTTGTGAACATAAAAACACGGAGGTGGTTTCAAAGAAAACAGAGGGCAAAAGCTTACTTTGAGCCTTTGGGGAAAAATCTAGTTTCTGTTTTCTGAAAAGACAGCCTATTAAGTGAGTATTAAGCATGTTGTCTGTTTTTATTGGATTATTTTCTCAAGTTGAAGTCATTTATTCAAATTATTGAATATCAGCAAAGATCTAACTTCTGATTACTTATTCATAATTTATAATAAAAGTGACTTTTACCGTATATTCCAATCTGCTGCTGCGGCTGCTAAGTTGCTTCAGTCGTGTCTGACTCTGTGCGACCCCATAGATGCCAGCCCACCAGGCTCCTCTGTCCCTGGGATTCTCCAGGCAAGAATATTGGAGTGGGTTGCCAATTCCTTCTCCATATTCCAATCTGGAAACTTGACAATGTCTAATATTGTTATTTTATGTAAAGAATATATTCTGTTGAAAATATAGATAAGCAGAAAGACTAAAACTAAATTATAATTCCACTGTGAATATTTTGGTATTTAATACTGTACATGGTTTCCTATGTGTATAACTTTAAAACAAAAAGCTGGGATCTACATGATGTTGCTTTGTAAACTGCTTTTCTATTTAAAATGAATTATAGCATATAGGGGTTTATAAAATGTTTCTATGACATATTATTTTTCTTGGACAAGATTGATCAGCACTTTTTATTGAGGACCAAGTTTAAGTGTTGATAAAAGAGGTTTCCAGAAGGTATTAAAAAATTACAAATGTTCCTGAAATGGGTTCTTGTCATACAATAGGTGAACATCTCTGTAGAAGACTTCACAGAGCCAAAAAAAGAAACAGGATGGCCTAATTACTGAGTACCTCCTGTGGGCCAGGTGTTTTCCTTCTGGCATCTCACTTATTCTCACTATTATCCTATAGAGTAGATACAATTACCATCTCTGTTTTCTATATAAGGAAATCCAGGCCCAGAGATTTGAGTCCTTTGCTTGAAGGTTCTATGACATAGTTTAAAGGTCTTGGTTGAAGTTGTTTTCATCTAGAGAAGTTTTTTTACTTGTCCTTGGGACCCAGCAAACTCTAAATTTATTTGAAGTATTTTGGACCACACAGGTGCCATGAACTGGGCTTCAAACCAATGGCAGCTTTGAGGCTCTGCTCCATCTACCCTGCCTCATGAAAAAGGGAAAGTTTCCTTGCTCCCCTTCTTTGAAATGTTCTCTTCTCTTTTCTTCCCTTCCCTTCCCTTTCCTTCCCTCCTTTCTCTCTCTCACTCTCTTTCTTTTTTTGATATTATCCCACCTACTCTGATGGTGTAACTCTCTGGGCCCGTGTCTTCCATTGTGGTCTCCTGCTGGGCTCCCCATTTTGAGTGAACTCTAAGCTTTGCCTCTTGATGCTTTTCCCCTCACAAAGCTGTAGCTCAGACATCCAGTTCAGTTCAGTTACTCAGTCATGTCTGACTTTTTGCTACCCCATGGGCTGCAGCATGCCAGGCTTCTCTGTCCTTCACCAACTCCCAGAGATTGCTCAAACTCATGTCCATCAAATTGGTGATACCATCCAACCATCTCATTCTCTGTCATCCCCTTCTCCTCCTGCCTTCAGTCTTTCCCAGCATCAGGGTCTTTTCCAGTGAGTCAGCTCTTTGCATCAGGTGGCCAAAGGATTGAAGTTTCAGCTTCAGCATCAGTCCTTCCAGTGAATGTTCAGGACTGATTTCCTTTAGGATGGACTGGTTTGATCTTCTTGCAGTCCAAGGGACTCTCAAGAGTGTTCTTCTACACCACAGTTTGAAAACATCAGTTCTTTGGTGCTCAGCTTTCTTTATTTCTTTTTTCTAATTTCCTTTTCAGACATCCGGGGCTCAGCAGAAAACTTGAGAACAACACCAGAAGTAAACTGGCTTTAGCACTTTGACAATATCCACTGTGGGTGCATGCTAAGTTGCTTCAGTCGTGTCCGACTCTGCATGACCCTATCGACTGTAGCTCCCCAGGCTCCTCTGTCCATGGGATTCTCCAGGCAAGAACACTGGAGTGGGTTGTCATGCCCTCCTCCAGGGGGTCTTCCCGACCCAGGGATCAAACCTGAGTCTTGAACGTCTACCTGCGTTGGCAGGTTCTTTAGCTAGGCTTACTAGCACCACCTAGGAGGCCTAAATATCCACTAAGGGTACTCATTTTACTTTTCTTTCTTTTGCCTTCATTTTTTTCCTTCTCTGCCAATTCAGCAATACAGCTTAAAATATATTTAATATTTTATTCAAGATTTGAGTATTTTTAATCAAAGCAATTGTTTTCTGAATCTGTCTCACCATATAAGAAAAATGAAGGTCAAGAATATTTACTTTGAGTGATTAAAAATATATCAGGTATACTTACATTTTTATCCTCCCTAATATGAATGATCCTTTATTTAATTGAAATATTTATGAAATAACAAATTATGCAATTTAGGATTCTGCTCCCAGTCCCACTTCAGGTCAGCAAAGATTCTGGTAGGCAATTTCAATGTGTGGGATTTTTCCCCCATGTCAACAAGCAATTCTCTGCCACCAGCTGGGAGTCCTACAGTCTTACTCAGTTCTGGTAGAGTCTACCTGGAGGGAATGTCAGCTCCCAACCAGATCCCCTAGGCTCAGGGCTCCATCCAGGAGACAATCTCCCATTTTAAATGCCAATTGATAGTAGGTCATCAGGACTTCACTTTGCTAAAGCAAAGGGGCTGGATTGTATCCCTGGGTAAGGTTAGATCCCATATGCCACACCTCAGAGTCTGCATCCTGCAACTAAAGATCACATGTGCGACAATGAAGATCTTGCATGCTGCAGCTCATACCTGGGGCAGGCTAATAAAGAAATATTCTTTAAAAAGTGGTAGATCATCAGTTCAGTTCAGTTCAGTTCAGTCGCTCAGTCATGTCCGACTCTTTGCGACCCCATGAATCGCAGCACGCCAGGCCTACCTGTCCATCACCAACTCCCGGAGTTCACTCAGACTCACGTCCATCGAGTCAGTGATGCCATCCGGCCATCCCATCCTCTGTCATCCCCTCTTTCTCCTGCCCCCAATCCCTCCCAGCATCAAAGTCTTTTCCAGTGAGTCAACTCTTCTCATGAGGTGGCCAAAGTACTGGAGTTTCAGCTTTAGCATCATCCCTTCCAAAGAAATCCCAGGGTCAATCTCCTTTAGAATGGACTGGTTGGATCTCCTTGCAGTCCAAGGGACTCTCAAGAGTCTTCTCCAACACCACACTTCAAAAGCATCAATTCTTCAGCACTCAGCCTTCTTCACAGTCCAACTCTCACTTCCGTACATGACTACTGGAAAAACCATAGCCTTGACTAGATGGACCTTAGTCGCAAAGTAATGTCTCTGCTTTTGAATATGCTATCTAGGTTGGTCATAACTTTTCTTCCAAGGAGTAAGCGTCTTCTAATTTCATGGCTGCAGTCACCATCTGCAGTGATTTGGGAGCCCCCCCCCCCACAGTAGTAGATATAATGGTCATCTGAGTTAAATTCACCCATTCCAGTCCATTTTAGTTCGCTGATTCCTAGAATGTCAACGTTCACTCTTGCCATCTCCTGTTTGACCACTTCCAATTTGCCTTGATTCATGGACCTGACATTCCAGGTTCCTATGCAATATTGCTCTTTACAGCATCGGACCTTGCTTCTATCACCAGTCACATCCACAGCTGGGTATTTTTTTTGCTTTGGCTCCATCCCTTCATTCTTTCTGGAGTTATTTCTCCACTGACCTCTAGTAGCATATTGGGCACCTACTGACCTGGGGAGTTCCTCTTTCAGTATCCTATCATTTTGCCTTTTCATACTGTTCATGGGGTTCTCAAGGCAAGAATACTGAAGTGGCTTGCCATTCCCTTCTCCAGTGAACCACGTTCTGTCAGACCTCTCCACCATGACCTGCCCGTCTTGGGTGGCCCTGCAGGCATGGCTTAGTTTCATTGAGTTAGACAAGGCTGTTGTCCTAGTGGATTATATTGACTAGTTTTCTGTGAGTATGGTTTCAGTGTGTCTGCCCCCTGATGCCCTCTTGCAACACCTACCATCTTACCTGGGTTTCTCTTACCTTGGGCGTGGGGTATCTCTTCAGGGCTGCTCCAGCAAAGCACAGCCACTGCTCCTTACCTTGGATGAGGGGTATCTCCTCCCGCCGCCCTTCCTGATCTTCAATGTGGGATGGCTCCTCTAGGCCCTCCCGTGCCCGGGCAGCCACCACTCCTTGGCTGTGGGGTTGCTCCTCCTGGTCGCTGCCCTGGCCCCAGACACAGAGTGGCTCCTCCTGGCCGTCACCCCTGACCTCAGATGTGGGGTGGCTCTTCCTGGCCGCAGTCCCTGACCTCGGATGCGGGGCAACTCCTCTCGGCCGTTCCTGCACCGTGGCAGCCTGGCACTCTAGGCCGCTGCCCCTGACCTCGGACGTGGGGTAGCTCTCGGCCGCCACCGCTGCCTGTGCTTACTGCAGGCAGATTCTTTACCCTATAAGCCACCAGGGAAGAACATCACATAGGCGTGATGGACCATTAATTCCATTTCCAGCCCTTGTCTCTCCCTGGAGAAGTGTTGGTGGGGGGACTAAAAGCTCTAAATTTCTAATCATGGCTGGTGACCAGTGCCCTTCCTGGAGCCCACCCGGTCACCTCATTAGAACCAAAGGTGCTCCCAATGCTGCTATCACTTAGGAAATTGTGTTTTAGGAGCTTTGTGCCAGGAACTGGGGGCAGAGACTAATCGATACACATTTTTTATTATGTCATGAAATTGTTAGTGGAATTTCTTTATAAAGCCTACCTATATTGTAATTTCAGTATAAATAATAATTCAGCAACTATAATTTGAATACTTATGAATTGTCAGACACATTTTTAACTAATAGGCTTTCTGTATTTGAGAGATTTTAGGTTTATGGAACCATTAGTGGAGAGTACAGTGTTCCTAACTCTCTCACTTGCAACTCCCTCCTCCTAGTCCCTGTTATTAACACCTTGCATTAGTGTGGTATATTTGTTATAACTGATGAGTCAATATTAATACATTATTGTTGCAAATAAGTCTCTTTTCTAAAAAAAGATTATCAGAGTGTAATTGCTTTACAATGTTATTTTAGCAACATTATATTTACAATGTTGTTTTTACAGTGTTTTACAATGTTGTTTTAGCAACATTGTAAACATGGCAAAGTGTACCATCTATACATATACACATATCCTGGCTTCTCCGGTGGCTAAGCAGTAAAGAACTTGCCTGCGATGCAGGAGCTGCAGGGGCCGTGAGTTCGATCCCTAGATCGGGAAGATCTGCTGGTGGAGGGCATGGCAACCCACTCCTGTATTCTTGCCTGGAGAACTCCATGGACAGAGGAGCCTGGCAGGCTACAGTTTACAGGGTTGCAAAGAGTTGGACGTGACTGAAGAGACTTAGCACAGCACAACATACACATATCCCCTCTCCTCTTTCTGGATTTACTTCCCATTTTGGTCACCACAGAGAATTGAGTAAAGTTCCCTGAGCTATATGTTTGGTTCTCATTGGTTATCTATTTTATACATAGTATCAATAGTGTATATATGTCAGTCCCAATCTCCCAATTCATCCCATACCCTCTTCCCCCTTGATATCCGTATGTTTGTTTTCTATGTCTGTGTCTCTTGTTCTACTGTGTAAATAAGATTATCTGTACCAATATTTTCATATTCCACACATATGCACTAATATACGTATTTGTTTTTCTGACTTCATTCTGTTATATATGTATCTCTTGATATATGTTTTTGAATCCTTTTAGCAATCAGACAAGATGTATGTTATCCCTATTTCAAAAAAAAAATGAAGCTAAGATTGAGTATTAAATTTAAAATTTTGATTCACTCACAAATGTTTAAGAGCAAGAGCTTTGACCATTATATTTACTTTCTCTTCTATTTTAACTGCTTTGAGTACTCCTGTATTTCAGCTATTTTCTGCTTATTGAAATATATGATTAGTATTGCATGATATTAAAAACTTTCCATAGAAAATCATTGTATTTTGAGATCTCATCTTTAGAACTAACACACTTATCTTGTATAACTACTATATTGTGCTGTGCTTAGTCGCTCAGTCGTATCTGACACTCTGTGACCCTGTGGACCGTAGCCCACCAGGCTCCTCTGTCCATGGGGATTCTCCAGGCAAGAATACTGGAGTGGGTTGCCATGCCCTCCTCCAGAGGGTCTTCCCAACCCAGGGATTGAACCCAGGTCTCCCACATTGCAGGTGGATTCTTTACCTTCTGAGCCATCAGGGAAGCCCAACTACTATATTAGGACACCGGTTGGTGATGGCCTTTTCCTGTGATCACACCTGCAATGAAAATTACTATTACTAATTGTTTTATGAATACTCTGTAGTCTAATTTAGTTTTGTTAGTATAAGCCTTGCTCTTTATCTAATGACAATATAGATAAACATGGAAACAACAATGCTCTGCTTTTTGTTTAACAGCACATCATCATTTATTTTCTTTTAGTAATGAGGAGTGTTCTTCTCATAACTTTAAATATTCTTTTGGGTAGTTGTTTATATTTTCATTTAAGAACAACAATAGTTCTTAGAGGGCAAACTAGACTACCATGTTTGTAAATTAGTCCTGTGGGTAATGGTGTCTGCAGTAAATCTGTGGCTTTTTTGTTTTTCTAAAAAAAAATCTTTGACTGCACGGGGCCTTTGTTGCAGCATTTAGGGTTCTCTAACTGAGGTGTGGGCTCAGTAGTTGCAGTGTGTGGGTTTAGTTGCCCCATGGCATGCGGAATCTTAGTTCCCTGCCCAGGGATGGAACCCATGTCCCCTGCATTAGGAGGTAGATTCTTAACTACTGGACCACCAACGAAGTCCCTTTTATTTCTTATTTGAACTCATTTCATTCTTAAAGATGAATCAAGTACAAGCCATCTCTACAAAGAATGCTTTGTATTGATTTGAATATCAGTATCAGAACTGATTTCATTGTAAAGCAAAAGTTTTCAGTGTTGTTGTTCTTAAGGTCAAACATATGTTGCATCTGACTTACTTCATGTATGCTGTGTATTGGTGGAATCCAGATTCTGCCATCCTTTCTCTCAACTTTTTGGTTCAATGGTAATTTTTGCTGAATTTCATGTCATGATATATAAGGTAATGAGTGCACCTGAAGAAAATGTGCCAAAGTCAAATCTGTTTTAGCACCACCATAACTGATTTCCTATAACATTTGATGATTTCAAAAGCATGATACATTCCATTATAGAATTTAAAATTCATTAATGTAATTATATATTTTGTCTGACAGTAAGTGGGCATCCAGTACTCAAAAGAGCTAACATCCGTATTGTTGGAAAGTTGGTGGCCGCATCTATAAGAGAAAGGAAAATGAGACAACGGTATTCATCATGAGAAGTAAGATAGTGTTTTCAAAACAATTTTGTTACCTTAAGAGTTGAACCTATCTCCCCAAAGACATAGATTAGCATTGGCCATGGATTAATTCTGTATCAACTGGAAAAAAGCACAAGTATCTTTGAACATTCAAAGAAGAACTTCAACAAGACGGTCTATAATTACTAAATGTCTTCAGATGAAACATTCATTGGATCTTTTTTATAAATAACATCTGTTTGATCGTAATGGAGTTGAAATCACACAGTATCAAGTATTCCTTTCATTGGACTTAAATTTGGTTTGTTCCAGTACCAATAAATGCTGTAAACAAGTTAAAATTCTTATTTTTAAACGTTTCCATTTTTAGAAATGATTTCTCAAAGTGTGTTTTAAAATATATTATTTTATTAGTGTAGTTATCATGTTATGTTTCCCCTATCTTACTGCTCACTTGAAAGTGAGCAACTGAGAGTTAATATGAAGTATTCCTGAGTTACCTGCCTTATTTGGAAAGCTCTGATGCACAGTGGCTGATACCAGTCCCTTAAGAACCTTGAATTTAAATGTATCAATCTGTCCATCATCCATCCATCTATCCATCATTCCTTCCCTCGTCCCTCTGTTTCTCCTTTCATCTGTGAATGAGATTGGAAAAATAAGTGAAGGTGTGAACCTAGAGGAACATAATCCACGCACAGCACAGTGACTTGGCATGAAGAAACAGGCAGGGATTGTGTGACAGCTGCTCCATTTTCCCAGTCCTTACCCTAATCTGTTATTCTGTAACAGGCACTTAGGGTTTTTTTTTGTTTTTTTTTTTAATCCCTCAGACTACTTCATGCAATGGACTTTGCTGTAAATACGGAAATTACTAGAATGAAATCTTAAGAAAAGCTAATTACAAGAATCATGTAAAGTCAGGGCCCCACCAAAACCAGAACCAAGATGGACGAAAACACATGCTAATACTCTAATTAGAAAATGTTAACAGTAAGACATCTAAATGAGGGGAAAAGGATTGCTGGAGCTAAAATAGAGAGGTTAGCTTATCTGTGAAATTAGATGATCTGTATTATGCCTGTTGAGAAAGCTTCATTTTAAAGAGAAACATTTACTTCAATACTGAAAAATAGCTGGAAAATATACAGTTAAATAATCACATGAGTTGAGTCCCAGCATGGTAACAGATCATCAGCTTGCTCCTTTTTATAGCATTATTAAGGTAAAAATTGGCTAGATTTCTGCCTCCAGTATTCCAAAAAATTGAGAGCAAAAGCATAGAGTATAAGGAAAGGTACTTACAAACTAAAACATTAGATATCCTAATGAAGCTGTGAAATGAATGCCACTATTTCAAATGGCAAATATATTTATAGGAGAAAACAATTAATATAAAAACAATATCACAACTACCTATTAACATAAAATATGAAAACTAAGCTATGATGATGACAATTGGGAGCAAGATGCCCAAGAAATTTATTTTTCCTTTAAAAAAGTGTGATTGTTCTTGTCTCATGTTTTCTACATTTGACTCTTCTTGATTTTTAGCTAGCTGAAGTAGGGTTCCTAAATGCCTTGTAGAGGTGTGATCCTATATTAAGTTCACTGACGTGCCACTCCAGAGTTAGAAGACAGTGTAAGGTCAGTGAAAAGGAGGCTTCACTTTTCAATAGTCAATTTCTGTATAAAAATTGGCATTTGGTGCTCATCAAAGAACAAGAAATATAGGATATGCTCTAAATGTCCATTGTGTTTTTGAGCCAACTACCTGATGGAAGTCATCACTTATATGTAAATGAACTGTCAATGGCTTGCCACTGTTGGCGATTACTGGACTGTGAAGGGTATGTCTTAATAAGAACTGAAGCTCTTCACAGACTTTGATTTACTGGAAATAAAATAGAAAAGTCCTCTGAGACTACAAAGGACACTTGTTTCAGATAAAATGTCTAGACAGTAGCAATATATTTAGGGCTTTTATTATAGCAAAACTGCAAATTAGAATGGAGTGGTGAGAAAAGTTCCTGTGACCCAGCTGAGTTCTAAAACACTGCTTCTGACTACAGTAATACAATCTTTAAAATAGCTAAGCCAAATTAAATAAAAGTGCATTAAGAAAGGAAAGCAGAAACAATAGAAGGTCAAGATTTAGGTTTCTCATGTCTCTTAAATGATCTTTGTCTTATGTCTTACATTTTATTATAAATCTATATTTTTCTAAATAAATGCAGCTATCAGAATAGTTGAAAGCCAGACTTCCACGACCCTGAAACATGGACTACCTTTCAGAAAATTCAGATTTAAGGGAATTATTCCTTGTTGATTCATTCCTTTTCTCAGCTTCCATTCTAGAACACACAATTGAACTAATGATTCTGTGTAACTTTTATTAATGTTGTTAATAACAAAGATATATTAAATTTGCAAAATAGAATTTGCAGTATACTTTCACACAAAAGTGAATTTTGGAATGTGTGCACACATGTGCATGCTCAGTCATGTCCAACTCTGCGACTCCGTGGACTGTAGCCCGTGAGGTTCCTCTGTCCATGGGATTCTCCAGGCAAGAACACTGGGTTGCCATTTTCTCCTCCAGGGGATCTTCCTGACCTAGGGATTGAACCAGAGCCTCCTGCTTAGCAGGCAAGTTCTGTACCACTGAGCCCCAGAGAAGCCCATATTATGTTGAGAGAAGTGTATAATTCTGGGTAGGTTAATAACTTTGAGAAACAAACCTCCTAAGCCCATTAGGTTAAAATAATGACTTCTTTTTTGCTCACTTCATAATTCAACATAAGCCAGCAGGTACTGCCCCATGCATTATTTTAAACATTTGGGTTTTTTCCATCTTAATAGCTTTGACATTCTTTAGGGCTTCACCTGCAATCTTCACAGCCAGGCAGCAGATAAAAAAGAGAGTGTAGAGAAGGCATACCCTCTTCTTAACTGCTTCAATCTGAGCTTGGAACATATTGCTTATCTCTATTGAAGAGAATTTTTTAACTGATTCCATCTAAATGCAGTGGGACTAGGAAATGCAGTTTAGTTTTATCAAAAAAGAGATTATGCCATTTCGGGACACAGGAGTAAATTGCATTCCTTATTATTTTAGGGAACAGGAAAAATTTCAAATGCTTTCACTTGAATGGTCATCATTCTAGTTTAAAATATTATAAGGAGTCTGGATCAAGATGGCAGCTTTGGAAGATCTTGAGCTCACCTTCTCCAATAGCTCTATGTGCTAAGGCGCTTCAGTCCTGTCCGACTCTGTGTGACCCCATAGATAGCAGCCCACCAGGTCCCCCCGTCCCTGGGATTCTCCAGGCAAGAACCCTGGAGTGGGTTGCCATTTCCCTCTCCAATGCATGAAAGTGAACTCCAGCTAAATATAGAACAGCCATCTCTGAGAATGATCTGAAGAATAGTAGAAAAGATTTTCCACATCTAACGATGTAAAGAGGGGCCCACAATGAAATGGGTATGAGCGGTGTAGACATGGTCTACTTGGGACCAGACCCTTAGCATGATGACCTGCTGCTGGTGGGATAACATAACCGAGGAGTTCCTTCCAAGCAACATGGCGAGGGTCTAAACCCCACATCAGGTTCCCCTCTCAGGGTCCTGCACTGGGAGACAAGCCTTTAAAAGTCTGGCCTTGAAAGGCAGCAGGGCTTAGGCTCAGCAGAGCAGAGTGTTAGTCGCTCTGTCTGTCCATGGAATTTCCCAGACAAGAATACTGGAGTGAGGGCTTTAGGAAGCCAAGACTCTACTCTTAAAGGTTGCACATAAAACCTCACCTGATCCAAGAGCCAGTGCAGAGGCAGTAGTTTGAAAGGTGCCTGGATCAGACTCACTCATGATCTTGGAGAGCCTCCTGCAGAGGCAGGAAGTAGCTGCGACTCCACCTGGGGCCCAAAAAGCTGGTGGTGGCCAGCCAACAACCTCCCCAACAGTTAAAAGCGGAAAGCATTTCCTCTAAGGTCAGGAATAAGACAAGGATGCCATGCTGCCCACGCATTCATTGCTGTTTTTTAAATATAGTATTGGAAGTCCTAGCCACGCAGATGAAGAGACAAAAGGCATCCAAGTGGGGAAGGAAGGTGTACACCTGTCACCATTTGCAGATGACATGATACTACTACATATAGAAAGTCATAAAGATGCCACACACACACTCAAAAATGGACTTAATCAAGGAATTCAGTAAAGTTGCATGGTACAGAATTAACTACAGAAATCTGGTGCTTTTTTACACACTATTAATGTACGATCAGAAAGCGAAATTAAGAAAACAATCCCATTTACAATTACATCAAAAGGAATAAAAAACCTAGGAATAACTGAGGCAGTGAAAGACCTGTTCTCTGAAAACTATAAGGTATTGATGAGGTAACATTTCAGATAATACAAATGAATAGAAATACATACTGTGCTTAGGAAGTAGAAAACTTCAAAATGTTAAAATGTCTATACTACTAAAGGAGACCTACAGATTCAATGCAATCCTGTCAAAACACCAATGACACTTTTCACATAGCTGAGGTTTGACGCTCAGTCGTGTCCGACTCTTTGCGACCCCGTGGACTGTAACCTACTAGGCTTCTCCGTCCGTGGGATTTTCCAGGCAAGAATACTGGAGTGGATTGCCATTTCCTTCTCCAGGGGATCTTCCCGACCCAGGGATCGAACCTGGGTCTCCCGCATTGGAGGCAGACGCTTTAACCTCTGAGCCACCAGGGAAGCCCAATTGGTATGTGCTGAGTAGTTCAGTCATGTCTGGCTCTTTTGTAACCCCATGGACCATAGCCCACCAGGCTCCTCTGACCATGGGATTCTCCAGGCAAGAGTACTGGACTGGATTGCCATTCCCTTCTCCAGAGTATCTTCCCGACCCCGGGATTGAACCCGTGTCTCTTGCATCTCCTGCATTCGCTGGTGTATTCTTTACCACTGTGCCACCTGGGAACCACAGAAAACCTTGACGTGCCAAAGAATCTTGAAAAAGAGAACAAAGAAGACTCAAACATTTTTCTGAGGAAGATAGTCAGATGACCATGAAAATCACTCAATATCACTAATTATCAGGGAAATGCAAATGAAACCACAATGAAATATCAAGTCACACCCATCAGAATGGCTATTATCAAAAGACAATGTTTTATATTATCAAATAGCAAGAACTGGTGAGGATGTAGAGAAAAAGGAACGCTTGTACACCATTGGTGGGAATGTAATTGGTGTAGCCACTATGGAAAACAGTATGGAGGTTCCTCAAAAAATTTAAAATACAACTACTATATGCCTCTACAATTCCACATCTAGGTATGCATCAAAAGAAGTGAAAACACTAATTTAAAAGTATATATATGCACCCCTATATGTATTGTGGCGTTATTCACAATAACCAAAACAGTGAAGCAATCTAAATTTCCATTGATGGGTGAATAGATAAAGTAATATTCTATATTACTCAGGCATAAAGAAGAATGAAATCTTGCTTTTTGCAATGATATGAGGAGATCTAGAGGATATCAGGAAAAGCAAAGTAAGTCAGAGAAAGGCAAATACCATATGACTTCACTTACATGTGGGATCTAAAAACCAAAACAAATAAATAACAACAATAAACCCCAAACAGAAACAGACTCATAGATACAGCGGACAAACTGGTGGTTGCTAGAGGGGAGGGAGGTGGGGGAACGGACAAATGGTAAAAGGGGTTAAGAGACAGGAACTTCCAGTTGTAAAGTAAATCAGTCCTGGGGCTGCAGTGTACGGCACAGAGAATATAGTCAACAAAACTGCAATAACTTGGTAATGTGACAGATGGTTCCTAGACTCGTTGTGGTGATTATTTCATAAAGAATATAAATGTCAAAACACTCTGGTATACTCAAAACTAATATAATATTGTAGGTCAACTGTATACTTCAATAGAAAAATACCAGCAAAAATAATTTATTATAAAAGTTTTCAAATAATCCAGTTTTTTCTTTTCATTTTCTAGCATTTTGATGTTAATTCTTTGTATAGTTCATCAAGAATCTTGAAACGTCTCACATTAACTTAAAGGGAAACCATTTTTCTATGTCTTACATATATGCTTTTCTTTCTGGAAATTGAACTTTGTGTTTTATTTTTGTTTTAGTTTTATTATTCAAATAAATATCATGTCAAGTAAATAATCTTCAGTAATATATTGATAACAACCATTCTTTTTATATTTAAGAATAAACACCTATTTCCAATTGGAAGCAGTCTATCAAAAATGAATACTTGCAGAGCCGTGGAGGAATGCTTTTCTATATAAATAATCAAGAAAAGAAAAGAGGATAAAATGGTACTAAAGCAAGACTGAGTCACCATCTCAGAAATAATTCTTTTTGTTTCAATAGCAAGAATATTGAGGGGTTAACAAGCCTTATTTTCAAAGCCTTTTTTTTAAACAACTAAGGGAAAAGGAAAAGAAAACTGGAAGAAACAAAATTCTAAATTTGCTTAAAGTTTTGAGCACACATGCTAATTTGGGTACATTCATTTCAAGACTGCACTTTCTTTCTGGAATGAATGCTTAAAACGTTCAAGTTTGGGGATTGTTAAACAAATTCTACTTTGAACTTCTATTTGTGTTTCCTCCAGTTATTTTTAAAAGTCTCTTTACATTTTACTAGTTTTCCACATTGTAAAACATGCATTTACAATTTAACCATAATAATAATAATGCAAATTTTCAGCCTCCTCCAAACAAAATTTTGCTCAGGAAATGAGTTACGTAGGGATAAAGGTGAGGCTAAGGCATGAAACCTACTCGAATAGTTCATGCCCCTGTCTTGGCCGGGGTCCACAGGTGCGGAGCAGGTTTCTGATTCAAAGTTTCCTGATTTTGTTAAGCCGGTTCCTGAGGTGATATGATGAAAAAGACCGACTCATGGAATCCTTGCAACCTGTTCTTGTCTGCCATCCCAACAGTTTTTTCAGTGGTCTATATCTCTTAATAAATCTCTTTTGGGACTGACTTGGTGGTCCAGTGGTGAAGAATCCACCTTGCAGGGCACACGGGTTTGACCCCTGGTCTGGGAAGACCCCATATGCTGCAGAGCAACTAAACCCGTGAGCCACGCTCCTGAGTCCCTGCGCTGCCAGTCCTGAAGCTCAGGCACCCGGAACCCGTGCTCTGCCCCGAGAGGGGCCGGTGCAGCCAGGGGCCTGCACTCCACAGCTGGGGGAGAGCCCCTCCCACCACACCTAGAGAGAGCTCGGGGGCAGCAACAAGGGTCCACCGCAGTCAAAACATTTCAAAAATAAATGAAAAATAAATCTCTTTTTGGTTAATATAGCTGACATTCCCCTGTCATCTTCAGCTGAGAAACCTGACCCATACATTTTCCTTCTTTCTTTCTCTCTCTCTCCCTTCCTGCCTTTCTCTCTTTCCTTCCTTCTTTCCCTTCTTCCCTCTGTCTTAGCTAAATCATTTCTTCCCCGTAAAGACTAGCAATATAAAGGTATTGAACAGTTAAGGTGCATTGTTTTCAAAATGGAGATTTTGGATGTACTCCACAGCATAAATCCCAAATATCAGATCTCCTGGCAGGTCACATTGTCCCAAATAATCCTAATTTCACTTTTCCTCTGTGTATAACTGCAGCTTCATCTTGGGTGAAAGCATATTAGATATCCTAAATAATATTGCTATAAGTAATTCTGTAGAGAAGAAAAGCCAAGGATGTCAGAAAAGTAACTGTATTTTTGATAGCAGGATGATAATTTTATGAAACTCCAGAGGCTTGACAGTTGTTTATATTCCACAGAAATGAAAGGAATGTAATAGGAAGAGATTTATCAGTTTAATCTTTCTGCATTTTGACAACATGTATATAAAGACTAAACCATTTGTAAATATGGTACAGTTTTCAGTGATGATGTCATGCTTAGGAGAAGTGAAATTTCTCATATAGTTAAATGACTAATGGAACATATATATTGGAACATTGTAGTAAATGAAATATGATTATAAGAAACTGATATTGCCTTATGGCAATAATGTAGGACTTAAACAGATTTTCATCATGAGCCAAGCTACCTGGCTAACCTGTAAAAAGAGTCTGAAGATATATGTCTCTGAAACATCATCGATGCTTCAGAATCTCAAATAGGTGATTTTCTTGATAAAAGTGTGAGCTTATTTCTAAAACTCCTTTTCACTAAGAGAAAAATATCAACTAAAAAAAACCTGTAAAAATTAAAATGTGAGGGAAGATCCTCTGAATAAAGACATGGCAACCCACTCCAGTATTCTTGCCTGGGAAATCCCACGGACAGAGGGGCCTGGCAGGTTACAGTCCATTTGGTCGCAAAAAAGTCAGACAGGACTACACAACTGAAAAGCTGAAATGACAGCAACAACTATTTTATAGACTTGAGTAGCTGGAGCAAGCGTCATTTGTGTGGTCTGTGATGCCCTCATTTTACAAAAAAAAAACAAACCCTGAAGTGATGGTTCATGGGGCCATCTGGCGATCTAGTCCCTGAATTGGGATCGGCTGAGGATCCAGACACGACTGAGCGACTGGACTGAACTGAACTGAACTGAACTGACGGTCTTGTGATCCCCAGTGCAGTCTCTCTTATCCTATGCCTGTGTCACCTCCCCAGAAGACAAAATGAGCGGATATTAAAAACCTAGAAAAAAGGATTCACAAATGCTGGCCCAAACTAGGCGACACCAGAGAAGCTACACCTACCGCATTTGATGGTAACTTGTGTGACTCCTGGGATTCTCTTTTCTGCTACCTTTGCTCCATTTCCCTTTTCCTCCCCCTTTATAATAGGTCAGCTAATTTGATCAATTAAATTGGTTCAAGGTGTTAATGGATCCTAATGGCTTCATGTATTACCTAGTTGGCATTTTAACAAGGGCTATCAACGCTGAGTGACTAATGCTGGGAGCTTTGGGCATTCTGTAAACTATTCGAGAAGCATCTTAGTAACGTTCCTGTCACCACTGACAGGAATTGAAACACAAAAACGTTCCTTTCCGGTAATTTTATCTTGGATGTTTGTTATGACTTTTATTAAGTGAGCCTCCTAGTTATACATCTATAACTAGATGATTATATCAATACAGTGTATTATTGCAGGGTTTTTCCCCCCAGAAAAAGCATAATGTTTTTATTAAGTAACTATTTGACATATTTCTGTTTTTTCTCCATGTTTTGGCTCCATACTTCAATTGCTTTTTTATTTATCAATGATCTTGCAATATTTTTGTAGAGAATATAGAAAGTTGTCAGGTTTTTCCTAGCATGACTGATCAGAATTTGTATTTTACTATTGATAATTGAGTGCATACAGCCTGTACATACTGTCATCTTGATTATCTATAGTACCTCACGAGTACAGGAATTCTGATCAATTCAATCTCATACATTTCTTATCAAAAAGAAAAAAATCAGCGCAGAGTGTTCATAATTACATGTTGAATTATCAAATGTATTCCTTTTTATTGAGGTATAGTTGATTTATGATATTATATTAGTTTCAGGTGTACAACAGTGATTGAAATTTTTGTAGATCATATCCCATTTAAAGTTATTATAAAATATTGGCTATATTCCCAGTGCTGTACAAATATATAAAGTCCTTGTTGGATCCTTCTTCCTGGGCTAGCCAATGCAAAGTCCTTGAGGTAAAGAACCAAAGAGTTACATTTTTTTTTAAAGTTTCTTAGGTAAGATACTTTACCAATTCTCCTTTTTTCCAAAATGCTTCTTGAATTTGTCCCTTTCTTTTTCACTCTGCTGGTCCAGAACCTTATCCGATTTGATCTAGACTTCTTAATATGCCTCAGAATTTTCTCAGATATTAATATCTCATTCGCCAAATCCATGTGGCAGTGTATGGACCTCCCACTCAAGTCCCTCATCCACGAATTTCCAGACCCTCCGGTGAAATTCAGTCTTCACCCTTCCATTCTACGCTGCTTGCAGTATACTTTCACCTTATTGCCCAATCTATTGACCACCCAAAGAAAACCATCTTCCTGCCCTAGTTCATGGCACTTTCATTTTCTTCCTGTCCACTCAGAGTTTAGTAGTCTTCTTAGCAGCTGGTCCTAGAGTTACCTTAAAACCTTTCCCAGAAAACTCAGTCATCCTCTAGTCCCTTTTTACACTTCTGCTAGAGTGAATTTGCACCATTTTTTGTCTTCTTGATGATGTTATTTTGCACCAATTTATACTGGTCTCTATCAGGTGTTTCATATGCATAACTTTTAACTCACCAAAAAAAGGAAAAAAAAATCCCTGAGAGCAAGGATTATGCCATTATACCTAAACCTATCAGATATTTTTGAGGCATATTCATTTTATTAAGAGAGTTTTAAAGTAAACTGCTCAATCCAGCAGAAGCGGCTGGCAAGATTTTTACCAAGAAATAAATGGCATCTACAGCAAATGGTGGGAAAAGTGTAGACAGAAGCAGGTTACAAAAAAGCTAATCAAAAAAAAATGTATCATCCAAACTAAAATAATTTGGAGTAAAAAATGGTACAAAAAATACTTAAAATTATTCACTTTTTTCAATGGTCTGTCTGTGAAATGTCTATTGAACTCTTCAGAAATGAAATTCTTTTTAAAAAATGAAAACAACATACATATATATCCCTTAATGTAACATACCAAATCATCTTTTTATTGACTACTGATTTATTGATTAGAAATAAGATAAGCAGAATATTTGTTCTTGGTATTAAATCACATCTTAAAATCACATACTTTAGTGAATTACTTAGATATAGCTCTTGAATAAAATGCCATTGGTATTTTTCTCAAATATGGTATCGTTTTTTTTCTTTCATAAAATTGCCTGTAGTAGTCTTCTAAATTGCATTTTATGTTTAACAGATTAAAAACTGACACCCTCCATTGAAGGTTTTCCATAGATTATATTATTTGGAATTGAGAGAACACTTTTTATACGTGCTGAGGTAAGCTCAGAGCAAATTCTGCCAAATGGAGAATATTCTCAATTGTAAAATTTTTGTATTGATGTATATAAATATTTCAACTCAAATATTTTCACATTAGAAAAAATTAATAAACAGAAATCTCAGAGTCAAGAGACCACAGTAGGAGCACTCTCTCCCCATGACAATGGCAGAGCCCAAGAGGAAGAAAAAAGATTCTTCTTCTTTCCTATCAAGTCCTCAGTCAATAAAAGGCCATGGACTCTGTGTTTATGCTAGCCCTCTCAACTCATTTTTCCCTTTCTAGTAAAGGATATTCTTTCCTTGTGAGACCTTGCATGTGGTTCACCATAGATGCAGACCCCAACCATATGGTTACAATTTTCTGCTCATTCCAAATAAATCCTTCTTTGTTGGAAAAATATCTGGCAGTCATTTTATTTCAGGTCAACAACAGATAATCACATTTAGCCTCCAGTTAGAAGCCATTCTTTATTATTTTTACATGAAAAAATATATCACCTACGTATGTTCTCAGTATGATTTTTGAATGTTTTATTAACTTTAGATGGTACAAATTACACACAATGTTAATTTCATTGCATTCCATAACATAACTTATCCAATAAAGTATTAAAACTCCAATAACATTGTGTTCCTGCTAGTCAAGATACTCCAACATAAAACTATAGAATTTTAGAATTAAATCTTATATACTCTTTAAGCGACTATTGTTTAATTTGCTCACTCCCTCTCTTGCTTTTATATGAATAAATACCAGATATGGCTAAAAACCAGTCATCATGTTCACTAGCATTGTTTTTCAATAATGGCAATGCAATAAAAACTTTTTTAAAAATGGCATTTTGAGAAACCCCAGCATTGATGTTTCCTAAAAATTTCATATTAATTCTGAAGAAAATAAGCCCCAACAAAATGTTTATTCATAAAATAGTATAAAGAAAACACATTTCTGCAATAGGCAGCAAGCAGAAAGAGAAAGTGAACACTGCTATGTGGAAGTATTGCTTTATTTTCAGTGATATCTTCATCCCGTGAACTTTGTATCAGTGATAAAGTTATTCTCAGTCTGGTTACAGATGTGTGTGTATGTGTTTTTGTGTGTGTCTGTGAATATGCATTGTGTGTGTGTGTATGATGTTTAGCAACTGCAGTTTCTATTTCAGAATTCTATAGCTTGTTTGTATGTGATTATGAATTCTGTGTATACTACAACCAATTCCAAGGATATTTCTGCCCCAAAGATTTTTTAATTTTGTAAGAACACCATTTTTACCATAATCTCATTCTTAATAAAATTTACAATGACATTACCACTGCAAAAAAAATAAAATTAATAAAAGTTACAACTTGAAAAATTCACTGATAGACTTAATTCGTAAATATTTTTATAGTCTAAAGAGTAGAAAGTTTCTTACTTTTAGGTTTGGAAATGAACTTACGGTACTTCATATACCTTTTTTCTGTATAATAATAATCAGAATCGAATTAAATATAAATAAAAACATCTTAAACTACCGTAATTATATTATATCAAGTACATTAATAGAAAGAGACGATTATCTCAATCATGTAATCGTTGTTGGTGAATTGAACCTCTAATTATTTTCTTTCGAACTTTAACTTTTATTCGTTTTTGGAAAACCATTAATTTTGTGACGGTATGAAATCTCAATATAAATTTCCGTATAAGACCTAGACATGTAAAATTCAGTAGTTAGAAGCCCGTATCAGAATAATTTTATTGATAACCTTTTAAAGTTATGATTAAAAAAAGTTCTTTATTTAAATCAAGAATTAAAAATTAACTTACATCTGTAACAAAAGAACTCAAGTACCGATGATCTTTCATAAGCAACGTTTCAATTTGACAATGGTATGTTCTATACCCGATTGCTAAGACTTTGATGAAATGTGAATTTAATCCGAACCTATTTCTTCACTTAAACAAAATCTATTACTCTGGATTCTAAGAGTGAAAGACTCTTCAATGTGTATTAGTTTTACATTACAAAAGATCTTATTTTCAAAGATTCACAATCTTACTTAAGATTATGATAACCTAAAATTGACGGTTTTAGTTTTGTCTACTTTTGTTTCGTTTGTTTGTTTTTTTTGGATACTAGTACGTTTGTTCCCTAACTTTTTCATTTTCCCCTTTTCTCTCTTTTACAACAGTTTCGTTCACATTTAATATCTAGGTGACACGTCCTGGTAAATCTATGTGGAATACAAACTACATACATACGTTCTTACGAGTCGGAGGTAAAGGAGGTGTATAAGGTGTATGTAGATTGGACATTAGACGGCACAGAGGGTGTATCGGGTAGTCGAGTTTCAGACTTTCAAGGGACGTAGTACACTTGGAACCCTCCTTTTTGTCGTGTCGACAGAGCATGCAGTGTACCGGTCGGTCCTATCGTTGTAGTTTCTGTAGAGGACGAACTGACACCCTTAGGAAAGTAGTACACGTACATGTCCGTATGGAGTGTAATAAAGTGAAGAGTTTGTGACGTAAAGAATAATTCACACACAAACACCGTTGGGACGCAACTCGTTCATAGATATCTGTGGTAAAAAGTTGTCGTAAACGAGTAAAAAACAGTCCGAGTGTAAGAATGTTAAGAAGAATATAAAGTTTGAGAAAGTAAATAATGTGAACAGTACCACTCAAAAACTAGTCCCCAGAAACTAAAATGATCACATTAGTAAAACCCCTCGGTGTTCGACGTGGGTATATTCTACTGTTTGAATTGACTATTTGCACACACAAGATTGACGAGGTGGTTGACCGACGAGGGGACAGAGAAAGGGAAAAGACTTTGGAGGGATAAGGAAGTCTGTGTTCTTTCAACTTAATCCTGTTAATTACTAGGATGTTAACGGAGATTCACAAGTTCAATTTCCTCTTCAGCGTACAGAAAATGGAATTTTACTTTCGATCTTTATTAGTTGAAATCACTCTTTCTGTACAGTTTTATATTCCATCCGACTTTTGATCCGGAGAATATGGTTTATCAATCGGTTCAACACAACGTTTCATTTTCAAGAACTTCCTTTAAATTTCATGACGAGGTCACTGGTTTGTTTATTCTTTAGTGTTTACTATTCTTTTATTTTGTCGGAATAATGACTATACCTCTTTCTAAAGTACCGGACGTATTTTCTAGTCTCGTCGGTGTTATAAGGAAATTAGACTTCGGTTTACGTCTCGTTACGGGAACGACAACAAATCAACGCTTCAATACAGACTGAGAAACACTGGGGTACTTGACGTCGTGTCCAGGCTTCCCTGTCCTTCACCATCTCCCAGAGTTTGCTCAAACTCATGTCCATTGAGCTAGTGATGCCATCCAACCATCTCATCCTCTGCTGTTCCCTTCTCCTGCTTTCAATCTTGCCCAGCATCAGAGTTTTTCTAGAGTCAGCTCTTCGCATCAGGAGACCAAAGTATTGGAGCTTCAGCATCAGTCCTTCCAATGAATATTCAGGGTTGACTTCCTTTAGGATTGACTGGTTTGATCTCCTTGCTGCCCAAGGGAGTCTCAAGAGTCTTCTCCAGCACCACAGTGTGCAAGCATCAATTCAGAACAAGGCCCCAGTTCTCTTCAAGTCTATGAAATCTAAGAGAGGTGAGGAAGCTTCAGAAGAAAAGTCTGCAGCTCGCAGAGGTTGGTTCATGAGGTTTAAGGAGAGATTCCATCTCCATAACATGACAGTGCAAGAAGCAAGTGTTATTATAAAAATTGTAGCAAGTTATCCAGAAGATCTAGTTAAGATAATTAAGTAATGTGGATGCACTAAAGCGCAGATTCTCAATATAGTTGAAGCAGTCTGAAGATATGACCAAATTGCTCCAAAAAATGATACAGCTTAAAGTGATGAGGAGTAGCTTCTTATGGATGAAGAAAGAAAGTTGCAATGGAAGCTACTCTTGGTGCAGATGCTGTGAAGATTGTTGAAATGATAACAAAGGATTTAGAGGCATTACAAGGAACTCAGTAGATGAAGCAATGTCAGGATTTGAGAGGATTGACCCCAAATTAAAAGATGGGTGAAATGGTTGGTAAAATGCTATCAAACAGCTTTGCATGCTACAGAGAAATTGTTCGTGAAAGGAAAAGTCAATTGAGGCAGCAAAATTCATTGTTGTCTCGCTTTAAGAAATTGTCACTGACACCCCAGCCTTCAGCAACCACCACCTTGATCAGTCAGCCACCACCAACATGAGCAGGACCTTCCACCATGTTTTTAGATTTTTATAGATTTTTATAATCTATAAAATTACAGATTTTTATAATCTATAAAATAGATTATAATTTGCTGAAGGGTCAAGTGATGGTTAGTATTTTTACCAATAAAGTATTTTTAAATTAAGATATGTACATTGTTGTTTAGACATAATGTTATTGCACACTTAATATACTGCAATATTGTATAAACCTAAAAGTTATGACCAACCTAGATAGTATTTTCAAAAGCAGAGATATTACTTTGCCGACTAAGGTCCATCTAGTCAAGGCTATGGTTTTTCCTGTGGTCATGTATGGATGTGTGAGTTGGACTGTGAAGAAGGCGGAGTGCCAAAGAATTGATGCTTTTGAACTGTGGTGTTGGAGAAGACTCTTGAGAGTCCCTTGGATGGCAAGGACATCCAACCAGTCCATTCTGAAGGAGATCAACCCTGGGATTTCTTTAGAAGGAATGACGCTGAAGCTGAAACTCCAGTACTTTGGCCACCTCATGCCAAGAGTTGACTCATTGGAAAAGACTCTGATGCTGGGAGGGATTGGGGGCAGGAGGAGAAGGGGACGACCGAGGATGAGATGGCTGGATGGCATCACGGAATCGATGGACGTGAGTCTGAGTGAACTCCGGGAGATGGTAACGAACAGGGAGGCCTGGCGTGCTGCGATTCATGGGGTCGCAAAGAGTCGGACACGACTGAGCGACTGAACTGAACTGAACTGAACTGAACTGAACTTTTATATGCACTGGGAAACCAAAAAACTGTGATTCTCTTTACTGCAATATTTGCTTTATCGTGGTGGTCTGGTGCCAAAACAAGCCTGCAATGCCTTTGAGGCGTGCCTTTATAGCAAATCATCATGTCACACACTTCAAATGTTAACACATAACAATTTGTCAATTGTACCTCAATTAAACTGGGAAAAATCCATTAAAAGCCAGGATATTGCTAAGATAAATGAATGGAGCTTAATTTACATTTCTATCCCCAAGACAAATGGTAAGAGTTTCCATCTTGATGGGAATCCTTAGTAAATAATGATGACGCTTGCGCTTGTTCTGACTCTTTGGGGCCCCATGGACTGTGGCTCCGCTGTCCATGGGATTTCCCAGGCAAGAACAGTGGAGTGAGTTGCCATTTGCTACTCCAGGGGATCTTCCCCACCAAGGGGTCGAACACACGTCTCCTGCATTACAGGTAGCTTCTTTGCCACTGAGCCACCTGGGAAGTCCTAATAAACAAAGTATTCTCAAATAAAAAATATATACATTTTCCACTGTAACTGGAAACCAAAAAAAGTTTGCTGTCTCCAGCTGCTCTTGGTGATATATGCATTATCACTGGTTGCTCTGCATGTTGATCTTTAATGGAAGGCATAAATAGTAATATTTATGAAGAGTTTGGGGAAAAGGGAGGTGGGTTACTGAGGACTGATTTCCTGAATTAAGCTCATGTTGAATGAAAGCTGTTTACTGCACACATATATTACATACTGCTAGATGAATCTATGATAGAAGCTGGACATGCACAGAGGAATGTTACCAAACTAATTCTGGCTTATTTTTAATGTAATTAGTAAAATTACTGCTTTGTTAAAAATTTAAAAATCTAGGGGGCGATACATAGAAGCCAGCACAGCTTCATGGAAAACAGAATTGTCTGTTGATACCTTTAGCCAGGGGCACTTTCAAATTTGCCATAAACTTTACTACATCTTCTAATTCTACAAAGTGATTTTATAACTTAATTTGGGTAGAACTGACATCTTTATAATATTCTCATTCATAATCATGAATAATATAATAATCTCATTTCAGTAAATTTCATTACTAATACTAATAATATAATAATTACTAATAATTACTATAATATAATTACTATATAATTATAATTATATATTACTATATATAATTACTATAATATAATTACTACTAATACTAATAATAATTACTAATAATATAATAATCTCATTTCAGTAAATTTCATTACTAATACAGGTAAGATAGGGGAAGGTCCCCTTAATAACTGTTGGCTGTTAATGGGCTGGTGGCAGCTAGACACTGGTGAATATAGCATCAGAGAACCGATCATCAGATAAGGCCCCTGAGAGTGTGATGGAGTAAGGCCGAAACAAGGCCATGACCTAATGACACAGACAAAAACAAGAGCACCATGCAAGGCATAAAGATGACCAAATATCCACTTCCCAGCTAACATGAGTGAATGTTGCCACTTTGCCAGTTAGGGAATGAAATCTGCTCTATTCCTCATACCTCTTAGATAAAGTTGTTAAGATCACCAACAACCTGTAATCCTTAAGCAATTACTTTGCTTTCTCTCATCATCCAGTCCAAAGCAGAATCTTGCTGCTTTCAGCCCTCCCCAAATCATCCATACCAGCCCAAATCCTATCAGAAGCTCCCTATACACACCTTCAGCTTTCTGAGATGCCCCACTGTTATGGCATGTGGTTCTCTCTGCTGAATCCAACAATCTGTAGAATTGATGACAGCTTAATTTAAAGACAGGTATTCCTGATGGTCTTTGTCTTTTGAGCAGTGATACAGGTCTTGTATGTCCTTAAATAATAGTTTGAATTTAGGAATTGTTATGTGCTGATTTGTGATCTCCAAAAGACACATTTAAATCTTCACTGCCAGTACCCAGAATGTGACCTTATTTGGAAATAGGTTTATTACAGATGTGATTCCTTGGTGGCTCAGATGGTAAAGAATCTGCCTGCAATGTGGGCAATCCAGGTTCAATCCCTGGTTCAGGAAGATCCTCTGGAGAAAGAAATGGCTGCCCACTCCAATATTCTTGCTTGGAGAATTCCATGGACAGAGGAACCTGGTGAGCTACAGCCCATGGGGTCACAAACACTTTGTTACAGATGCAATTAGTTAAGATGATGTCATACTGGAATAGAACGGGGCCCTGATCTGTTATGACTGTTGTCTTTATAAGAAAATGACCATGGGCCATGTGAAGATACAGACGCAAAAGGGAAAGCACCATGTGAAGATGGAGGCAGAGCCTGGAGTGATACATCTACAAACCAATGAGCCCCAGGGCCTCCCAGAAGCTGGAAGAGACAAGGAAGGATCCTTCCTTAGAGGGTTTAGACGATAGAATGGCCCAGCCAGCATCCTGATGTTCTCTGGATCTGATGGGCCTGGACCTGATGGATCTCTAGTCTCCAGATCTGTGAGACAAGAAATTTCTGTTGGTTTAAGCCACTCAGCTTATGCTAGTTTGTCAAAGCCTAGGAAATGAATACAGGGTTTATATTTTTGTATAAACCTAGGTGCTTTATTTTGCTAGGTACTTTACAATTTTCATTGCCATTAAAATTAGTATTATTCTCTATTATAATTTTAATTGGTTATTTTTTATTTTGTATATTTACTATATTAAAATATAAACATTCCTTTTGAATTTAATATTGATACTATACCCAATCATCTTGCAAATCTTTATTATATGTTTTAATTGTTTGGAAATTATCATGCATTCTCTTTATTGATAAATTTGCTCTGTATAAATACTTATTGCTTTATATACTCTTTACCAATCCTTATGCTTTTATTTATTTATTTTTCTAGGCTTGCTTTTGCTAGGAGTTTTAGTACAACAATGAATAATGATGAATGATGAGTTACAGTGAGCAACAATGTCTTATTGATGTAGACTGGGAATATTTCTTAAGTTTTACTGTATATACCTACTTTTTCCTTAGTTTTCATTTGTCAATGTATTAATTACATTGCAATATTTTCTGATATTGAA
>SJYT01045788.1:38906-59800 GCA_006410635.1 Cephalophus harveyi
TTACATTGCAATATTTTCTTATATTGAATCACTTGATTTCCTGTGATAAATCTTTCTTAGGTACAAGGTATACATTAACACTGCTAGATTTGATTTACAGAAAAATATGTTTAAGACTTTCTAATCTATGATACCACGTGAGATTATCTCTAATTTTAGATTTTCTTGAATTTCCTGTCAGGTCTCATTTTCAAAATTATATTAGCTTCTTAACATTAATTTGTTAACCTACTGCCTAATTGTGTTATATAAAACTTTTTCTAAGTTAGGATTTGAAATTAATAAAATAAATCTATAAAGTTACCTGAGCTTACTAATAGCTTATTAGAGCGAATGGTTTTAGACTGCCAGTTCCATATTTTAAAATAGATACAAAGTTATTTAGCTCTTTTTCTTCTTAAGTTACTTTGGGTAATTGAAATGGACAAATTTTCAATGTAGTGGCAAAAAC
The DNA here is from genome assembly GCA_006410635.1 of Cephalophus harveyi. NCBI lineage: Eukaryota > Metazoa > Chordata > Mammalia > Artiodactyla > Bovidae > Cephalophus > Cephalophus harveyi. Next base: position 39,358 of record SJYT01045788.1, read on the forward strand.
TGTCTTCAGATCTTACTGTTATTTGTAAAATCTCTGTTGTATTAATAGCCATGTTCTCCTTTTCCCTTCTATGTTAATGTTTATTTGTACCGACTTTTAATCAAACCTACCATACAGGGTTCCTGTGAGGATTAAACAAATTAATGCAATGTAAAGTACTCACATCACTGCCTTGCTAGAGGATTGCTTATTTTATTAGTCTTTTAAAGAAACATTCTCTTGCTTTTGTGATTATGTACTTTTTCTATCTTATCATTGTAAGTTCTTGTCTCTTTTGCTGCCTTATTTCTACCTTTGTAAGAAATACTCTGTTTCCCTTTCAACAGCTTCTATAGTCAATTTATTTATAATGCCTCTTGTTTTTTTAAAAATGCATTTGTCTAAAACTTCCATCTAAACAATTTCTAACTTCACATTTTAGACTATTGAATTTGGAATCATTGTGAACATTTTGTGCTTTCTGCTTTATATGCTTTTACTTTGCTTGTGTTTCTCCTTGTCTGCCTTCTGTTGGCTTGATAAATTTGTTTTGTTTGCTCTTTCACACTCTACTGATTTACTACCTTTACAAATGTTGACATACATACTCAAATATATTTTTCTATCAGAGTCTAAAGTTTTCATTATTCTTTTGAATGAGAAACAAAACTTAGCAAGTGAATTCTTCATTGAACAATTTACTTTTAAAATTTTAGATTTGTACATATTTTGATCAAAAATAGTAACTTATGGTACACATTTTAATGTTTGTGATATTTTTATTTCTGGGTTAACTTTTATTCTTGTTAAATTGTGTGCTTTAGTAAGTCTTCCAATAAGGTTCTGTGGGAAGTAAATTCTCTTACTTGTTTAAATAGCTGAAGAATAGCTTTACTTCTCACGCTTTAAAGTGATACTTTATTTGGCTAGATCTAGAATTTGAAATTGCAAGCTATTTTCCTCCAGTACTTAGAAGATTTTATTCCATCATTTTCTGTCATTCATTCTTTCTGATGAGTTCACTGCTGTACGTGTAAATGTCATCCCTTGTAGGTACCTTTTAATATTCTTCCCAAAGACTTATAAGGTTCTTTATTTGTTCTTTGTATTCTGAAATTTCACTAGAATGTGTGTCCATGGAGTAGTTTGTTTTCATTTATCTAGCTGGATTTTATATGTATATTTTAAATTTTCTTCAAATGTGGGAAATTCTCCACCATGTTGAATAAATATTTCCTGTAACTACCTCTATTTTCAGCTTGGAAAACCAAGTTTATTGGTACCTCATTCTACCCTTCATGTCTCTTAATTTTTCTGTTGTACTTTTTTCTCTCTTTACCTCTTAAAGCCATGTTCTAAAAGAATTCCTCAAGGCTGTATTTCAATTCAATACTCCTCTTTTTGATTGTATTTCTAGAGTATTATTCTGTGCATGGAATTAAAAAAGTAACATATTTTTATTGCGAAATGTATCCAACTGGTTCTTGATTCATACCTGCCTGATTTTGTTTCATAGTATATTTTTTAAAATATGTTTGCTCTTTTTCCCTTTACCTCATTTACAACCATTTGAAAGAATTTTATTAATAAATCCATATCTTTTACTGATCTTGTTTTAAATGCTAGTTTTCTATCCATCTCTGCAGAATATAGACTCTTCTTAGTAAGAACCATTTCAAATTGCATATTATTTCTTTCTCTTTTTCTTCCTTGTTTTAAATCATTCCTACTTACTTTGCAGTTTTGTGATTGCCTCCCTTGATTGCCACTTCCTCAAGCAAACATCTGAACTAAGAGTGGCAGGAGCATATAAAGGCTCTTGGAGCTATCACAGGTCTAGTCACTTACCTAAGTAGAGGCTTAGCTCCAGTCTACACACACCATACATCTTTCTATAACCTACCACCTCAGGAGGCTCCTGTAGTTTGTAATCCCCCATTACAAATGACCCTACTCCAGCTTCTATTACCCTTCAAATGTCAGTTCTTAGCTATCCCTGAATATTTTCGGGCTTAGAAACCAGCAGAACTGTAGCCCTTGATTTTTCTGTGTAGTTTCTGTGCAATTTGTGGTGCATTCAGATGTTGATCTGTTTTTCAAAGTGTGACTAAAATATATATACATATATATAAATTAATATATATTATTATATTTATATACATCATATAAACACACATATTCTATCACTTCTGTGTGATTTGACTAGAGAGGGTAGTTTACAACTTGTAAACTTGTAGCACTATCTGAACTCCAACACGTGAATGAATGTTTAAGATGTGTTTCTAGAGTAGAGATGAGTGCAATTGTGCAGTAGTTTGAGCATTCTTTGGCATTGCCTTACTTTGAGATTGGAATGAAAATTGACCTTTTCCAGTCCTGTGGACACTGCTGAGTTTTCCATATTTGCTGGCATATTGAGTGCAGCACTTTCACAGCATCATCTTTCAGGATTTGAAACAGCTCAACTGGAATTCCATCACCTCCACTAGCTTTGTTCATAGTGATGCTTCCTAAGGCCCACTGACTTCACATTCCAGGATGTCCAGCTCTAGGTGAGTGATCACACCATTGTGATTATCTGGGTTGTGAAGATCTTTTCTGTACAGTTCTTCTGTGTATTCTTGCCACCACTTCTTAATATCTTCTGCTTCTGTTAGGTCCATACGATTTCTGTCCTTTATCGAGCCCATCTTTGCATGAAATGTTCCCTTGGTATCTCTCATTTTCTTGAAGAGATCTCTAGTCTTTCCCATTCTGTTCTTTTTCTCTATTTCTTTGCATTGATTGCTGAAGAAGGCTTTCTTATCTCTCCTTGCTATTCTTTGGAACTCTGCATTCAAATGGGCATATCTTTCCTTTTCTCCTTTGCTTTTCATTTCTTGTCTTTTCACAGCTTTTTGTAAGGCCTCCTCAGATAGCATTTTACTTTTTTGTGTTTCTTTTTTCTTGGGGATGGTCTTGATTCCTGTCTCCTGTACAATGTCACGAACCCCCATCAATAGTTCATCAGGCACTCTATCAGATCTAGTCCCTTAAATCTATTTCTCACTTCCACTGTATAGTCATAAAGGATTTGATTTAGGTCACACCTGAATGGTCTAGTGGTTTTCTCCACTTTCTTGAATTTCAATCTGAATTTGGCAATAAGGAGTTTATGATCCAAGCCACAGTCAGCTCCCGGTCTTGTTTTTGCTGACTGTATAGAGCTTCTCCATCTTTGGCTGCAAAGAATGTAATCAGTCTGATTTCGGTGTTGACCATCTGGTGATGTCCATGTGTGGAGTTTTCTCTTGTGTTGTTGGAAGAGGGTGTTTGCTATGACCAGTGAGTTTTCTTGGCAGAACTCTATTAGGCTTCCAGATGTTCAAGCTGGTTTTAGAAAAGGCAGAGGAACCAGAGATCAAATTGCCAACATCCACTGGATCATCAAAAAAGCAAGAGAGTTCCAGAAAAACATCTATTTCTGCTTTATTGACTATGCCAGTGCCTTTGACTGTGTGGATCACAATAAACTGTGGAAAATTCTGAAAGAGATGGGCATACCAGACCACCTGACCTGCCTCTTGAGAAACCTGTATGCAGGTCAGGAAGCAACAGTTAGAACTGGACATGAAACAGCAGACTGGTTCCAAATAGGAAAAGGAGGACGTCAAGGCTGTATATTGTCACCCTGCTTATTTAATTTCTATACAGAGTACATCATGAGAAATGCTGGGCTGGAAGAAGCACAAGCTGGAATCAAGATTGCTGGGAGAAATATCAATAACTTCAGATATGCAGATGACACTACCCTTAAGGCAGAAAGTGATGAGAAACCTGCATGCAGGTCAGGAAGCAACAGTTAGAACTGGACATGAAACAGCAGACTGGTTCCAAATAGGAAAAGGAGGACGTCAAGGCTGTATATTGTCACCCTGCTTATTTAATTTCTATACAGAGTACATCATGAGAAATGCTGGGCTGGAAGAAGCACAAGCTGGAATCAAGATTGCTGGGAGAAATATCAATAACTTCAGATATGCAGATGACACTACCCTTAAGGCAGAAAGTGAAGAAGAACTAAAGAGCTTCTTGATGAAAGTGAAAGAGGAGAATGAAAAAGTTGGCTTGAAGCTCAACATTCAGAAAACTAAGATCATGGCATCCTGTCCCATCACTTCATGGCAGATAGATGGGGAAACAGTGGAAACAGTGGCTGACTTTATTTTTCTGGGCTCCAAAATCACTGCAGATGGTGATTGCAGCAATGAAATTAAAAGATGCTTACTCCTTGGAAGGAAAGTTATGACCAACCTAGACAGCATATTCAAAAGCAGAGACATTACTTTGCCAACAAATGTCCACCTAGTGAAGGCTATGGTTTTTCTAATAGTCATGTATGGATGTAAGAGTTGGACTATGAAGAAAGCTGAGTGCCAAAGAATTGATGCTTTTGAACTGTGGTACTGGAGAAGATTCTTGAGAGTCCCTTGGACTGCAAGGAGATCCAACCAGTCCATTCTGAAGGAGATCAGTCCTGGGTGTTCAATGGAAGGACTGATGCTGAGGCTGAAGCTCCAATACTTTGGCCACCTCATGTGAAGAGCTGACTCATTGGAAAAGACCCTGATGCTGGAAAAGATTGCGGGCAGGAGGAAAAGGAGACAACAGAGGATGAGATGGTTGGATGGCATCATTGACTCGATGGACTGGGTTTGGGTGGACTCTGGGATTTGGTGATGGACAGGGAGGCCTGGCGTGCTGGGGTTCATGGGATTGCAAAGAGTCGGACACAACTGAGCGACTGAACTGAACTGAACTAGGGTAGATCATAGAGTGACACATTTAAAGATATTTGCATATAAGAAGAATTAGTTTAAAAAGTAACAACTGAAATCTTTTATCATGCTCTATATCAGAGAACTGTGAGGAAAGAAGGAAGGAAAATCAGCAAGCAAAATAGAACTTGAGAAATCAGATTTTAGGTGATTAGAACATTTTGATAAAATCTCCATGTTGAAACAGATCAGGCATTCCTCTTCCCAAAGGGGGTCAGAGACTCTGAAACACAAGCAAGGGTGTTAGGAAAATAAAATAATGTTGAGTGCTCACTATGCATCAGGTCCTTGCAGGCATATGACTTTAATTCCCAAAGTACCCTGTGGATATATTATTGTCTTCACGATATAGATGAAGAAACTAATGGGGCTCAGAGCATGCAGTTAGTTCAGGCTGAACCAATGGAGATATTCAGGAGTGCCTAAACCTGAGCCTAACCTGTGCCTGCATTTCTACCAAATTGCCTTCCTACATGGAAATGTGATTCCCCACATACAAAAGCATAAACTTTAAAAAATCCATTAGGCTGAAATATCTTTTCTCCTTCACTTTAGCTAATCCTCCCACATTCCATAGCATAACTTTCTCCATCCAACACCTTTCCCCCTTATTTCTCATGTTACTGAGAACACATGCATTAACCTGCGGGAAGCAGTATTTACTCCCTGGCAAATTTAATGTTTTGTGAAAACCAAACAGAAAGAAAATCTAGAGGGGATGGTGAGACCAAAAGGCTCAATTTCCTTTAATCACACTTCAGGCTCTTTTTAGGTCCTTTAGCAGATGGACTTGGGTTTATTTGGGGGGTTGTTGAAATCCCAAAAAGATGGGTGCCATCAGGGTAGAGTTATCCACAGGGACAAAGCTTAGAGCAAAACAAACGTCTTACTTCCTAGGAACTGAAAATGTCAACAGGATAAGCTTAAAAATCAATCTGCTAGTTCACAGAAAGGATCAGAGAAAGTGTAAAGTGATCACAGATGCTCAATTGTCAGAGCAGACATGGTGTGGTGTAAAAGAAGGAGTATGCATCCCACCCATTAAAATTCAGTATTTCTCTAGACTGAAGAAGCATTTTTTTGGTGGAGGAAACACTAGGTGTATCTCTCATGAGAAAAAAAAAACAAAACCACCACCACCAACTAAGAAATGCTTACTTGTTCAGTATACAGGTAAAAAATACAACAATACTAATAATAGCAATAGCGAATATATATAGAGTGCTCGCCATGTGTGAAGCAGTGTTCGCAGGATATTTAGTTTCATGAAAATCAAACAAAACAAGAATCCAAAGGGAATGGTGAGACCCAAAGGCTCAATTTCTTTTAATTACTTTAATCCTGACCTTAATTTAGAGGTCACTGGAGTAGCAGTTATGGAACTTTACCATCTACCCTAAGGGTGAGTGCTGTTTATATAACATTAGCTCATTTAAACCTAACAATACTTATGTGAGCTATATATTACTATTCCCATTTTGCGGGTATATAATTGATAGGAAAGCTAGTAGATGAAAGGGTATGGACCTCAAATCTGTCTATCATTAATATCTGAGCTTTTTGAATTATCATGTTTGCCCTAGATCAATGCTTCTCAACCTCAGGATATGGGGCCAGATAATGTTTTTGTTGTAGAGAGTTGTTTCATGCGTTATAGGACATTTGGCATCATCTTTGTCTTCTGCCTAAAAGATACCAGTAGTTCTTCCACAGTCATGAAAGCCAAATGTCTTAAAATATTGCTAAATAATCTTGGGGAGAAAAACTGCCCCCAGTTGAGAACCACTGCCCAAGTCAATCCATTACAAATGGGAGCAGAGGTAGGTAAAAATTAAATCTGCCCAGAATTATGTCCTGAGGCAGGGACAGGCCGAGGAATCTAGAGGAAGAGCAAGGGGACAAGATAAGATGAGATGAAAGGAGAACTAGAGATGAAGTCAGGCAGATAGATTACCAACCAGACTATGCCAAACCTTTCAGGCCATAATCAGATTTGTTAATTTAGTTTAAAAGGCTAGGAAGACGTTAGAAGATTTTGAACAGAAGAATGCCATGAAATAATGCATGGTTTTAAAGACACAGTCTGGTTGGCGATTGGAGTGTAGATGATGGAAAGCAAATAGGAGTGGAAATCTATTGAAATAATCCAGGTGAAGAATAACAAACTTGGGTTTACATGGCAACAGTGAAAGTGATATCAAGCGGTCAGATACCAGATTATTTATGAAACTGGAAGCTGTAGAACTTGCTGGCAGATCACATGAGGGGTGTGAGAAAAGAGAGAGGAATCAAACAGGACTCCAAGAATTTTTACTTGATCACTGGCTCAGGTGAATTTTACTTAATTGGGATGGGATATGTGGAGAGGAGGTACATATATAGATAGAGTAGTTTAAATTTGGGCTGTATAGTAGACTTCACAGGGTAAAGCAGGCTACTGGAAACAGATCTAGTTCATGTGGAAGGGGTAGACTAAAGATATAAGTTTAGAGTCTTCAGTATAAAGACAATAGTTAAACTATTGGATTGGATGAGACGACCCAGAATGAGTGCATAGAAAAGAAACCAGAAGTGTGGGCAAGCCCTAGATTATTCCATGTTCGCAGGACAAGAAATTAGAAAAAAAGCAAAAGGGACTCAAAAATGGAGCAATTTCAGCATCAACAAATATGATGAATGTGATAGATTGAATAAACCCATTGAATCAAACTATTGAATATAATATGAATCAATGGCTTCATACTGAATGAAAAATCATTCTCCAAATAAATGGGGGTGGGGGGTGGGGAAAATTTGCCTCACTGTGAATAGGATGCCAAGAAATGTAGCTGAAGCTAGAAAGTCATCATTTTGCAACCATGATCATAATAATTAAGGCAAGAATCATCAGCATGAGCCTAGACTAGTAGTTGTAAGTTAATGGGACACAGAATATACACAGAGCCTCAACATATCACCTCATTAATTACATATTAATTGTAAATGGAAAAGTTGTAATTTTCAGGGAGAAACCCAGAGGACATCACTGTAACCAAATGATCAGAGGTAATGTTACCTCGTAGTGGGACAAGCGAGACCAACACTGTGCACCTCCTGATGAAAATGCACTGATGCTGTATTCCTACCAAACATGTAAACCTGAATGCAATCGTGAGGAAGACTCGTTCTTCAGAATAATTGTCTGGTATTCTTTCAAAAGCCAGTGTCATGGGAGACAAATACTGTCTGAGGAACTTCAGATTAAAGGTGATTTAAAAGCATAAAAGCAGTCATGATTCCGGATTTGATCCCAGACTAGAAAAGAAGGATATTTTTTTTCTAATATCCTAAGAAGTTTAATAAGAAGGATCCTAAGAAGGATATTATTGGGACAATTGGTCAAAAGAGATTAATTCTAATAATGGAGAATATTGATAATATCATATCAGTGTAACATTTTCCAGTTTTGATTATTGTACTGTAATTATATTCAATTATGTCCTACTTCTGAAGAAATACACAGAGAAGGGAATGGGTCGAGGATCCTGACCACTCTAATCTACTCTTAGAAGGATCAGGGGAAAAGTTGAATGAATGAGACAGAAAATGATACACTGTGGCAAAATATTAGCAGTTGTTGAATCTGGGTGAAGGGTCTATGGAAGTTCTTTGCACTATTCCTGCAACTTTTCTCTAAGTATAAAGTTATTTCAAAATAAAAGTTAAAAAAAATCTTTAAGAACCAGTGTGGTGTCGGAAAACCAAGGGAATATGGTACTGGGTGTATTATGACTAGGAAACAAGTGATGAAATGTTTCAAAGAGGAGTAAGTCATCAATAACATTTTACATGGTTTTACACTGCTCAAAGATCAATTTAGTGTGGAATGAGAAATGACCTCTGGATCTGGCCACTTGGAAGGCTAATTGGAGTCCACTCAAGCACTAATTATTATAGAAATGCAGATCAAAACTACAGTGAGGTATCACCTCACACAGATAGATTTAGTCAGTTGAGTTGCTCAGTCATATCCGACTCTTTGCGACCCCATGGACTGCAGCATGCCAGGCTTCCCTGTCCATCACCAACTCCTGGAGCCTATTCAAACTCTTGTCCATCACGTTGGTGATGCCATCCAACTATCTCATCTTCTGTTGTTCCCTTCTCCTCCTGCCTTCAATCTTTCCCAGCATCAGAGTCTTTCCAAATGAGTCAGTTCTTTGCATCAGGTGGCCAAAGTACTGGGTTTCAGCTTCAGCATCAGTCCTTCCAATGAATATTCAGGATTGATTTCATTTAAAATTGACTGGTTGAATCTCCTGGCAGGCCAACGGACTTTCAAGAGTCTTCCCCAACACCACAGTTCGAAAGCATCGACTCTTTAGTGCTCAGCTTTCTGTGTAGTCCAACTCTCTTATCCATACATGATCACTGGAAAAACCATAGCTTTGACTTGATGGACCCTTGTTGGTAAAGTAATGTCTCTGCTTTTTAATATGCTATCTAAGTTGGTCATAGCTTTTCTTCCAAGGAGCAAGCATCTTTTAATTTCATGGCTTCAGTCACCATCTGCAATGATTTTGGAGCTCCCCAAAACTGTTTCCATTGTTTCCCCATCTATTTGTCATGAAGTGATGGGACCGGATGCCAAGATCTTAGTTTTCTGAATGTTGAGTTTTAAACCAACTTATTCACTCTCCTCTTTCACTTTTATCAAAATGGTCTTTAGTTATTCTTCACTTTCTTCCATAAGGGTGGTGTCATCTGCCTATCTGAGGTTATTGATATTTCTCCTGGCAATCTTGATTCCAGCTTGTGCTTCATCCAGCCCAGCGTTTCTCATGATGTACTCTGCATATAAGTTAAATAAGCAGGCTGACAATATACAGCCTTGACGTACTCCTTTCCTAATTTGGAACCAGTCTGTTGTTCCATGTCCAGTTCTAACTGTTGCTTCCTGACCTGCATACAGGTTTCTCAGGAGGCAGGTAAGATGGTCTGGTATTCCCATCTCTTTCAGAATTTTCCACAGTTTGTTGTGACTCACACAGTCAAAGGCTTTTGCATAGTCAATAAAGCAAAAATAGATGTTTTTCTGAAATGCTCTTGCTTTTATGATGATCAAACAAATGTCAATTTGATCTCTGGTTCCTCTGCCTTTTCTAAATCCAACTTGAACATCTGGAAGTTCGCAATTCACATACTGTTGATGCCTGACTTGGGGAATTTTGAGCATTACTTTACTAACGTGTGAGATGAGTGCAATTGTGGGGTAGTTGGAACATTCTTTGGTATTGCTTTTCTTTGGGATTGGAACGAAAACTGACCTTTTCCAGTCCTGTGGCCACTGCTGAGCTTTCCACATTTGCTGGTATATTGAGTGTAGCACCTTCATAAGCATCATCTTTTAGGATTTGAAATAGCTCACCTGGGTAGCCTTTCCCTTCTCCAGGGGATTTTCCTGACCCAGGAATCGAACAAGGGTCTCTTGCATTGCAGGCAGATTCTTTACCAACTGATCTATCAGGGAAGCCCCAAACAGAATGGCCACCATCAAAAGATCTACCACCAAATAAATGCTGGAACGGATGTGGAGAAAGGAAGCCCTCTTGCACTGTTGTTGTTGTTTAGTGACTAAGTCATGCCCGACTCTTTTGTGATGCTCTGGACTGTAGCCCACCAGGCTCCTCTGTCAATGGGACTTTCCAGGCAAGAATACTGGAGTGGGTTACCATTTCCTTCTCCAGGGGATCATCCCCACCCAGGAATCAAACTTGCTTCTCTTGCATTTTACTTTACTGCTGAGCCACTGGGGCCCCTTGCACTGTTGGTGGGACTATAAATTGATACAGCCCCTATGGAAAAGAGAAAGGAAGTTCCTTAAAAAAACTAAAAATAGAACTACCATATGAGCCAGCATTCCCACTACTTAGCATATACCTTGAGAAAACCATAATTAAAAAAAGACACATCCACCCCAATGCTCACTGCAACACTTTTACAATAGCCAAGACACAGAAGCAACCTAAATATCCATTTATAGAAGAATGGATAAAGAAGATGTGGTACATAGGCACAATGGAATTTTACTCAGTCATCAAAAGGAACACAATTAGGTCATTTGTAGAGACATGGATGGATATAGAGGCTGTCATACAGAGTGAAATAAGTCAGAAAGAGCAAAACAAATATATTAACATATATATGTGGAATATAGAAAAATAGTACAGCTGAACCTGTTTGCAAAGCAGAAATAGAGACACAGATAAAGAGAACGGACATAGGGACACCAAAGGGGGTGGGGTGGGATAAGTTGGGAGACTGGAAGTGACATGTATACGCTGCTATGCACTGGGCTTCCCTCACAGCTCAGTTGGTAAAGAATCTGCCTGCAGTGCAGGAGACCCAGATTCGATTCCTGGGTCAGAAAGATCCTCTGGAGGAGGAAATGGCAACCCACTCCAGTATTCTTGCCTGGAGAATCCCATGGGCAGAGGAGCCTGGAAGGCTACAGTCTATGGGCTCGCAAGAGTCAAAATGACTTAGAAACAGCCACCACCACCACACTGCTAGGCATGGGATAGATTACCTGAGGGTTTACTGCATAGAAGGGGGAGCCCTACTCTCCATTCTCTATGGCGACCTAGACGGGAGGGAAGCCCAGAAGGGGGGCACTTGTGTATACATGTGGCTGACTCACTTTGGCTATTCAGCAGAACCAACACAATGTTGTGAAGCAACTATACCTATAAACGAGGAAAAGAAAGAATGGAAATATGGGAGAGAAAGCAGACACAGCAATTACAGCAAACACCTCTGAGGAGTTTATTAGGGATTGAGAGCAGAGCCATGGGGTAATGGGAGGAGGGAATATACATAGTCAAGGAAACCTGTTGTTAAACACTGGATTGAAATGGTATATTTCCACTCATCTATTTCCACAGGACTACTCTTGGTCTGATTTCTGCTTTCCAAAGAAGACTTTTAATTTTTATTTGGCTTCCTGGCTTCCCTGGTGGCTCAGAGGTTAAAGCATCTGCCTTCAATGTGGGAGACCTGGGTTCGATCCCTGGTCGGGAAGATCCCCTGGAGAAGGAAATGGCAATCCACTCCAGTATTCTTGCCTGGAGAATCCCATGGACAGAGAAGCCTAGTAGGTTACAGTCCATGGGGTCGCAAAGAGTCGGACACGACTGAGCGACTTCACCTCACCTCACCTCACCTCCATGTAGACCTACATGTCAGGCTTTGACTACTTTGGTTTCATTACAGAGATTCAGTTCAGTTCAGTTCAGTTGCTCAGTTGCGTCCAACTCTTTGTGACCCCATGGACTGCAGCATGCCAGGCCTCCCTGTCCACCACCAAATCCCAGAGTTTACTGAAACTCATGTCCATCTCATCCTCTGTCAACCCCTTCTTCTCCCGTCTTCAATCTTTCCCAGCATCAGGGTCTTTTCCAGTGAGTCAGCTTTTCACATCAGGTGGCCAAATATTGGAGTTTCAGCTTTAGCATCATTCCTTCCAAAGAAATCCCAGGGCTGATCTCCTTCAGAATGGACTGGTAGGATCTCCTTGCAGTCCAAGGGACTCTCAAGAGTCTTCTCCAACACCACAGTTCAAAAGCACCACAGAGATTATTCACTGTAAATAAATGAATTGACATTTCAGTTTCATGCTAATATATGATTCTACACTTCAGAGAAGAATGAAACGTTTCTGTCATACACAATTTAGGGACAAGGAAGGGAGATATCTAATTTTGCAGAGCTCAGTCAGAACTCTACTGAATTTTCAAAGGACAGTAAGTCAGTTACACACATCACCAGCGTTAGAGTCAATCCTCCTTGTTCTGTGACACTGGAAAAACAACTTCTGAAGAAAAAAAGAAAACTTTTCTGCTTACCATGGTTATATCTCAATAATTGTGACTCTCCAACATTTTAACCCTAATGGGCATATATGTATGAGTGTGAAAATCAGACTATTGTCCCTTGCACCCTGAAGAGTCAGGGGTTGTGAATGTCTCCCCACAAAGCTTGTGTGACACCATCTGCTTCCCATTTCCTCTAGCAATATCAGTCCAGCTATACCTTGAGGCTAAAATTTCAGAATTATTTTTCCACTGTTAGCCATAAGGCAAGGCATTTGCAACATCTTGCAAAACCTCACTTGAAACTTTTTGTAGTAAATATTTCAACAGAAACCTCACTGTTTTGTTTCATTTAACCAAGATAAATCTCTGTCGACACCATAGTAAGTTGACTTTGGATAGTTGTATGATATTCTTTTCCTACTGGAATATTGATTTTAGGATGATCTAGTCATCTAAAATAAAAACATAAGTAAACTCATGAAAATAATTCATTTAATTACTGCTATTCCCTGAAAATTAACATGTGCAAAAATTACACTAGAAGCTTTAAGCTATCTCATCTCTCTTCTCAAAAATCTTATGGGTTAGGCCATTATTACTACATTACAAGAAAAGAGGCAATTGTAACTTAAAGTACCCAAAGCCGGATTGGAATTGGGATTGAGCTGGCCCCCAAAGCCTAGTGTTTTTTCCAGTATATGCATTGCCTCCCTGCCATGATCATCTGCCTACCCACTGTTTCATCTAATTCAATTTTACTTGCTTACTCTTCTCTCTCATGAATAGCCACTGAGATTGTTGTATTCAAGGAGACATAGTCTAAGAGTTTTTTTTTTAATTTTTTTTTTAGCTTCGTGGTCTCAGTGTGCCATGCGGCATCTTTCACTGCAATGCACAGACTCTCTAGTTGTGGTGCGTGGGCTCAGTAATTGCAGAGTGCGGGCTCAGTTGCTATGCAACAGGTGGGATCTTAGTTTGCTTGCATTGCAAGGTGGGTCCTTAACCACTAGACCACAGGGAAGTCCCTACTTGAAATTTTTAAGAGCTCTTTAAACCTGATCTGAAGAGTAATCTTAATTTGAGAAAGAGATGGTTGAAAAGTTTCAGCCAGAGGAATACATTGAAAAGACATAAAAAGGAACAGAATTGGGTCATTTGTAGAGACGTGGATGAACCTAGAGACTCTCATGCAGAGTGAAGTGAGACAAAAAGAGAAAAACAAATATCATATATTATTGCATATATGTGGAATCTAGAAAAATGCCACAGAGGAACCTATTAATATTTTCAGGGAAGGAATAGAGACACAGACAGAGAGTGGATGCTGGACATATGGAAGGGGACAGGAGGCAGCCTCTGCTGGAAGACTGGCGTTGATGCATGTACACTGCCAGGATTAAAACAGATAGCTAGGTGGGAAGCTGCTGGGGAGCTCAGCTCAGTGCTCTTTGATCACTTAGAGAGTGGGATGTGGAGAAGTGGATGGGAAGGAGGCCCCAGTAGGAGGGGATATATGTATACTTATGGCTGATTACCACCCTTATGACTAAAAAGCCTCTGGATGAAAATGAAAGAGGAGAGTGAAAAAGTTGGCTTAAAGCTCAACATTCAGAAAATGAAGATCATGGCATCTGGTCCCATCACTTCATGGAAAATAGATGGGGAAACAGTGGAAATAGTCTCAGACTTTATTTTTTTGGGCTCCAAAATCATTGCAGATGGTGACTGCAGCAATGAAATTAAAAGATGCTTACTCCTTGGAGGGAAAGTTATGACCAACATAGAGAGCATATTCAAAAGCAGAGATATTACTTTGCCAACAAAGGTCTGTCTAATCAAGGCTATGGTTTTTCCAGTGGTCATATATGGATGTGAGAGTTGGACTGTGAAGAAAGCTGAGCGCTGAAGAATTGATGCTTTTGAACTGTGGTGTTGGAGAAGACTCTTGAGATTCCCTTGGACTGCAAGGAGATCCAACCAGTCCATCCTAAAGGAGATCAGTCCTGATGTTCATTGGAAGGACTGATGCTGAGGCTGAAACTCCAATACTTTAGGCACCTCATACAAAAAGCTGTCTCATTGGAAAGGACGCTGATGCTGGGAGGGATTGGGGGCAAGAGGAGAAGGGGACGACAGAGGATGAGATGGCTAGATGGCATCACTTACTCGATGAATGTGAGTTTGAGTGAACTCCGGGAGTTGGTGATGGACAGGGAGGCCTGGCGTGCTGCGATTCCTGGGGTCGCAAAGAGTCGGACACGACTGAGAGACTGAACTGAACTGAACTGATGGCTGATTCACTTCGCTGTACAACAGAATGCACAACATCGTGAAGCAACCATACCCCAATTTTAAAATATGAAAAGAGAATCAAAGCTAAGGTAAAATTATCACGGTATATGGTATCTTCCACTGGCCTCTTACTTTCTCAGCAATATTGAATTGCCTTTCCTGCAAGTGCAGATAAATTGGACATTATTTGTAGATCTACCTGATTTTTTGAAAGTAGTCTGTAATTAGCAAGTATTAGCATTCTGTACAGCATGCCAAGCACATCAAGTCCTAATGTACCTTTTCAACAGGGAAAATGATAGCTAGAAATATAGTTACTAAAAGTGGTTGGTGGCCTAGAATCATACTTATTTTTCCCCTTGTTAGTAGTATCTAAGTTCCACAGTCACAGTATATTAACTCATGCATTTTTAGCTTCTCTGCAGGGGATAACAAAAGTTCAACAGATTCTCTTCTTCAATTAGCAAATTTTATTTTTATAAAAAAGAAAATGTTTGGAAAATTTCATCTTACCATTAACTCTTGCTGAGAGGACATAAAGCTATTGGTAGATTTTTCAAAGCAAGGCTTTTTACTCAATAAATATTTCTTAATGTACTACTTCTTCCCATGGGAAGAACTTAATTATCAAAAGGCATTGTAGTAAATAACATGCAAGAAAAAAATGCATTTGTAATTGGACTAAAGGAAATTTAGCTAGAATGAAATGACTATCATCACCATCTATATGTTCCTGCTTGTATATTTGGTCAAATATGTTTCCATCTGACAAAAAGAGATCAGATCTTACGATGAGGTTTTCAGATGCCGACAAAATAAGAATTACTGAATGACAAAATAAAACTGGGTTTATATGATTTTGAAGTTACAAAGGTAATAGATTAAAGTAGACTTGTATTGACTACTTTGTAAACTCTCATTTATCTGTTGTGTTTTACATAGTGCTTTAGTCACCTGAAAGTATTAACATAGCTTTCAAAGATGATTAACTTATATTCAGGAAAAGCTTATACACTGAAAATGTAAAATTCAGAATTAGATGCAAAATCTTTATAGTCCACCTGATTTACTATTTTCTATAGGCACTTTGCCCAATCTGAAATTATGACAGCTTTGTCATAGTCGTTTATGTGAATGCAATTATTTGAGACATTTTAAAAACATGCTATGCTGTAAAGGAATGAGTAATCTTTTATTGGAAAGTGTGGTTACTTGACTTCAATTTAACAGATGTTTATTGGGCTTCCCGTGATGCTAGTGGTAAAGAACCTGCCTGCCAGTGCACGTAACTTAAAAGATGCAGGTTCACTCCCTGGGTTGGGAAGATCCCCTGGAGGAGGGCATGGCAACCCACTCCAGAATCCCATGGACAGAAGAGTCTGGAGAGCTACAGTCCATAGCATCACAAAGAGTCAGACACAACTGCAGCAACTGAGCATAGCATAGCATATTAAGCATCTACTATTAGCCACCTACAGTTCTTGGCACAGGAAATATGCAAGTGAACAAAAGACAATGATCTTTATTATTGTGGAGCTTACAGTAAAGTAGGAGGAGGTAGTCAAGTCAAAAATCTACAAAAAAAGTGAATTTTAGAGTATTCAAAATATAATACCTGCTTGGACTGTGAAGAAAGCTGAGCGCCAAAGAATTGATGCTTTTGAACAGTGGTGTTGGAGACGACTCTTGAGAGTCCCTTGGACTGCAAGGAGATCCAACCAGTCCATTCTGAAGGAGATCAGCCCTGGGACTTCTTTGGAGGGAATGATGCTAAAGCTGAAACTCCAGTACTTTGGCCACCTCATGCGAAGAGTTGACTCACTGGAAAAGACTCTGATGCTGGGAGGGATTGGGGGCAGGAGGAGAAGGGGATGACAGAGGATGAGATGGCTGGATGGCATCACTGACTCGATGGACGTGAGTTTGAGTGAACTCCGGGAGATGGTGATGGACAGAGAGGCCTGGCGTGCTGCGATTCATGGGGTTGCAAAGAGTCGGACACGACTGAGCGACTGAACTGAACTGAACTGATGCAAGTATGTGTGTGCTCAGTCATGTCTGAGTGAACACCACCTGGGAAGCCCAACACATGCTATGTATGTGTGCTCTGACTCTTTGTGACCCCATGGACTGCAGCAGGCTTCCCTGTCCATCACCAACTCCTGGAACTTGCTCAAATGCATGTCCATCGAGTCGGTGATGCCATCCAACCATCTCATCCTCTGTCATCCCCTTCTCCTCCTGCCTTCAATCTTCCTCAGCATCAGGGTCTTTTAACAAGTCAGTTCTTTGCATCAGGTGTCCAAAGTACTGGAGTTTCAGCTTCAGCATCAGTCCTTCCAATGAATATCCAGGGTTGATTTTCTTTAGGATGGACTGGTTTGATCTCTTTTCTGTCCAAGGGACTCTCAAGAGTCTTCTCCAATACCACAGTTCAAAAGCATCAATTCTTCAGCACTCAAATTTCTTTATAGTCCAGCTCTCACATCCGTACATGACTACTGGAAAAACCAGAGCTTTGACTAGACAGCCTATGTTGGCAAAGTAATGTCTCTGCTTTTTTAAAAAATTTTATTTAATTGGAGGCTAATTATTTTACAATATTGTGGTGGTTTTTTTTTTGCCATGCATTGAGATGAATCAGCTATGGGTATACATGTGTTCCCTTGTCTTGAAACCCCCTCCACTCTCCTTCCCCATCCCATCCCTCTGGGTGGACCCAGTGCACTGGCTTTGAGTGCCCTGCTTCATGCATCAAACTTGGACTGGTCATCTATTTCACTTATGGTAATACACATGTTTCAATGCCCTTCTCTCAAAGCATCCCACCCCCGCCTTCTCCCAGAGTCCAAAAGTCTGTTCTTTATGTCTCTTTTGTCTGCTTTTTAATATGCTGTCTAGGTTAGTCATAGCTTTTGTTCCAAGGAGCAAGTGTCTTTTAATTTCATGGCTGCAGTCACCATCTGCAGAGATTTTGGAGCCCAGAATAATAAAGTTTATCACTGTTTCCATTGTTTCCCCATCTGTTTGCCATGAAGTGGTGAGACCAGACGCCATGATCTTAGTTTTTTTAATATTGCATTTCAAGTCAACATTTTCACTATCCTTTTCACTTTCATCAAGAGGTGCTTTAGTTCTTCTTCACTTTCTGCCATAAAGACCGTGTCATCTGCATATCTGAAGTTATTGATATTTCGGCCGGCAATCTTGATTCCAGCTTGTGCTTCATCCAGCCCGGCATTTTGCATGATGTACTCTGCATATAAGTTAAATAAGCAGGGTGACAATATGCAGCCTTGATGTACTTCTTTCCTGATTTGGAACCAGTCCACTGTTCCATGTCCAGTTTTGACTGTTGCTTCTTGACCTGCATACAGATTTCTCAGGAGGCAGGTAAGGTGGTCTGGTATTCCCATCTCTTGAAAAATTTTCCACAGTTTGTTGTGATCCACACAGTCAAAGGCTTTGGTGTAGTCAATAAAGCAGAAGTTGATGTTTTTCTGGAACTCTCTTGCTTTTTTGATGATCCACCTGATGTTGGCAATTTGATCTTTGGTTCCTCTGCCTTTTCTAAATCCAGCTTGAACATCTGGAAGTTCATGGTTCATGTACTGTTGAAGCCTGGCTTGGAGAATTTTGAGCATTACTTTACTAGCGTGTGAGATGAGTGCAATTGTGTGGTAGTTTGAGCATTCTTTGGCATTGCCTTTCTTTGGGATTGGAATGAAAACTGACCTTTTCCAGTCCTGTGGCCACTGCTGAGTTTTTCAAATTTGCTGGTATATTGAGTGTCGCACTTTCACAGCATCATCTTTCAGGATTTGAAATAGCTCAACTGGAATCCCATCACCTCCACTAGCTTTGTTTGTAGTGATGCTTCCTAAGGCCCACTTGACTTCACATTCCAGGATGTTTGACTCTAGGTGAGTTATCACACTATCGTAGTTATCTGGGTCATGAAGTTCTTTTTGTATAGTCCTTCTGTGTATTCTTGCCACCTCTCTTCGTATCTTCTGCTTCTGTTAGGTCCATACCATTTCTATCCTTTATTTTGCCCATCTTTGCGTGAAATGTTCCCTTGGCATCTCTAATATTCTTGAAGAGATCTCTAGTCTTTCCCATTCTATTATTTTCCTCTATTTCTTTGCATTGGTCACTGAGGAAGGCTTTCTTACCTGTGCTTGCTCTTCTTTGGAACTCTGCGTTTAGATGGGTATGTCTTTCCTTTCCTCCTTTGCCTTTAGCTTCTCCTCTTTTCTCAGCTATTTGTAAGGCTTTATCATTAGTTAAATAGTATTTGAGTGGAAGGAAAGTAGACCCTTGTGTCATCAGATATACCTCACTTTGAAGGTGATATTCAGCATTTTTTAAAATGCTAAGACAATATTTCTGGAGACATTTGGTGAGCGTATTCTGGGTAGAGGCCAGAAGGCAGAAGGATGTGGCCATGGATGTGTACAGCGGGGACAAAGGCAAGAGTGGAGCGGGATGACAGTAGGTGAGGAAGGTGAGGAAGGTGAGGCAGGTGGAGGTGTGTGCTGCAGGTGGAGGCAGCATCACGGAGGGACCATCATGAGCATTTGACCCTTTACCCCTGATTAAACAGGAACCATGACAGGATCCTGAGCAGAAGAAGGATATAGCCTGACTCATACTTCAAGGGGATCACTGTGGGTGCAGAGGAGAGTGAGGACCGTGGGGACACAGGGCAGAGTCTGTAAGACAACTTAGGAGGCCCCACTAAAACTCAGTGATGAGGTTTACACAGTAACATTGAGCAAAGCCATCAAAGCCTAACAGACTTATTAGTGAGCATTGTGTTCCCTTATGAGGGACAGTAGAGGAAAAGGTTATAATTTTGTGAAAACAAGAGCTATTCAGGTGAAATAACTTTTTAAGATACCCTACAGCTAATGACAATGCATGAAATAGCCTTAGTTCTGGGGGGATGTGTTTGTGTGATAGGTTGGGTGGTAATTGAACAAATATGTAATGTCTGTTGGCTTCAAGCCCTATTTCTATCATTAACTAATGGAGTGACTTGAGGCAAATTATTTAACCTCTTTGAGCCTCATTTTCTCTTCATGTAAAATAAGGAATGTAGCTCAGTTGATCTCTAAGACATCTTCTATTTTAAATGTGTCATGACATGTGGTCTAAATTAATTCACATGACATTTACTTATTATTGAGTGAATTTGTCATCTAACTTTGTGTAAGTTTAAGGTACAGCATTTTACAATAATACGTTTATATATCTTGATATGATTGACACTGTAGTGATATTTATTGCCTAATATAATTATTGCACAGTATTATTTTCTTTATTCATCTTAGTCTACATTAGATCCTTATAAATTATTATCAGTTAGGGGCTTATTATCCAAAATGCATAAAGAGTTCAAGCAACTCAACAACCAAAAAAATAGCCCAAAACTAAATAATCTGATTGAGATAGGCAGAACTTATTTATTGATTATCATTTTTGAATAGGAAACAAATC
>SJYT01045788.1:59929-100011 GCA_006410635.1 Cephalophus harveyi
GAAAAAAAATCTTACAGTTTTCATTAAAAATCTATAAATGCAATGAAACTTTCAAGAACAAGAGCACTTAAAAAGAACATTTTCATGCAGAAGTCATCTAAGTGATTTTCAGCAACTCTCCAGATTACTATAATTATATGGTTATATAAAAGTAGCATCTTAGTATTGTATAAGGTTTTGGTATTTTTCCAATGTATTATATCATGTCAGTGTGATTAACTTTGGTATGGTTCCAAAGAGTCAGACATGCACAGATTTCAGATTTGATTTTGTATACATATGAAAATCATGGAATTAAAAAAAAATAGATTGTATATTGATCTCAGAATATATTCACAACTTTAGTCTTTCATGAAAATATTCATACTACCCACTAATCTACTAAAATTGCATGGAAATTTTATAGAATACTAACATATGTAATAATAACATTTATTGACACTTCCTTGTTCTCTCTTAAACAGACCTCCTGGAGTGCTTTGCCATAGGAACTCAAGAAATTTGTATTCTTACAATTTCATAAAATGTTCAAAATTCCTCTATTCTTTCCATTTCCAAAATTAGATTTCTCACACATTTCATTGTTTTTCTTTTACATAAAAGAAGACTACTTGCAGAAAATCACCATTTTTGTCTTTTTCTGATACTTTTCAAATTTCATTCTTAAAAAGCCCATAAATGTTTCACTTGTATGTGCAATATTGTTTTTAATTAATATGGATAAAATAATTATCTTTTGATTGATAATACTGATAAATTTTCTAATTTGTGTATTCAAAATTTTCCAATGTGTGAAATTAGAGTTTGTAGACTCTTGAATTCTAGGGATCTTGTAAACTAGGCATGTACTAAAGAAAAAGTGTTTAGCCTAACCAGTAATTTAATATATATACACATTGTATACACATGTCTATTATATATATAGCTTCTCTTCCCTGGTAGCTTGGGCTTCTCTGGTAGCTCAGTTGGTAAAGAATCCGCCTACAGTGCAGGAGAGCCCAGTTCCTGGGTTGGGAAGATCCCCTGGAGAAGGGATAGGCTACCCACTCCAGTATCCTTGGGCTTCCCTGGTGGCTCATCTGGTAAAGAATCTGCCTGCAATGTGAGAGACCTGGCTTCGATCCCTGGGTTGGGAAAATCCCCTGGAGAAGGGAAAGGCTACCCACTCTAGTGTTCTGGCCTGGAGAATTCCATGGACTGTAGAGTCCATGGGGTCACAAAGAGTCTGATGACTGAGCGACATTCACTTTTACTTTTCCTTGGTAGCTCAGCTGGTAAAGAATCTTCCTGCAATGCAGGAGACCCCAGTTTGATTCCTGGGTCAGGAACATACGCTGGAGAAGGGATAGGCTACCCACTCCAGTATCCTTGGACTTCCCTGGTGGCTCAGCTGGTAAAGAATTCGCCTGCAATGTGGGACACCTGGGTTCAATCCTTGGGTTGGGAAGATCCCCAGTAGGAGGGCATGTCAACTCACTCCAGTGTGTTCTGACCTGGAGAATCCCCGTGGATAGGGGATCCTGATGTGCTACAATCCATGGGTCCCAAAGAGTTGGGTGTGACAAAGCACAAGTACACACACACACACACACACACACACACATATATATAAAATGTACATTATAGTCACATTCTTTAGCATCACTTCAAAAAGTTTTGAATCCCTCTGTCCAAGAAAAACACATAAGAATTCTTTGTTACCTTGAGTAACACGTGTATAAACACCATATGTGCCCTGTTGCGTGTGTTTATGTGTGTACCCATATACATGGGTATCTATTTAGCATAATATGTGTCACATTGCTTAAGAGAACTTTTCTGATATTTAAAAATTTTAAACTTGCATAAGTAAAATATAGTACATATTTTGATGATTTATTTCAATAAATGTTTTCAAGTAGGGCATTAAGAGTAATAGATAACTTAAAAATTTTTCATGTGTTCTACAGTAAAATATAAAAATACCTCTTATTATCTTGGTGTCTATCTGTGAAAGCTGACTTGTGTTTATATGCCCAAGTTAATCTTTCAAATGGCTTATAAAAAATTTTAAAGTATGTGATTTATATCAGTGACAGGTTCTTATTTTGTCTAGGTTGAAAGTATAATGTATTTTCCCATCAATGTGGAAATGGACACATGTCTTATATGTTATCAAATAAATCATTTAAAATCTTTACATGTATGTGAGCAGAGTTTATATGTGTAATAACTCTATTGAAACCTGTGCTCACATATTTTAATACACTTTAAGACAAATGAAAATACCAACTAGCTCATTTTCCTGACTATGCAATGTATTGCTTCAAAAAAAAAACTTTAAGGAGAGATATTATAAAGCTTTGATAAATTGTAAGTTATTGTCAGTATTTTTCTCAAAACATCTAAAATTAATTTTTTCTGATACAGTTTGAATATTTTTTCACTTTATCGCAACTCTTGCATTTGAAATACTTTTAATTTAAAAACTCAAATAGCCCTGGCCTCAATAGCTTGGACTACAGAATAGTTGTGTTGGTTGCTCAGCCGTGTCTCACTCTCTGTGACCCCATGGACTGTAGTCTGCCAGGCTCCTTTGCCCATGGGATTTCCCAGGCAAGAATACTGGAGCGGGTAGCCACTTCCTCCTCCAGGGGATCTTCCTGACCCAAGGACTGAACCCGAGGCTTCTGCATTTCTTTACCATCTGAGCCACCAGGAAGATCTCACAGAAGAGTTAGCTTTCTTCAAATATCAGAAATAAGATAATCTTAAGCCTCTTCTTATCTGGAGAAGAATTTTGCCTCCTCACGTCGCCTATTCTCTGTCTCACAGAATTTTTCCGTGTTATCCCTTATGTACTCAGAAAGCAAGCCCCATTTCCACCTGACCTCTGACCCCCTGCAGAGATCTCCACTCCTTGCCTTGCTACCCCAATGTGTCCATGGGTCCCCAGGTACCACCACCTCTGCAGGGGTAGCCGTGTAGAAAAAAACTAAGAAGCGCTAACAAGCCGGGGCATTTATTCCACTATTTTCCTATGTATCATTGGATGATGGATTTTTTGGTGGGTGTTACTTCCTTGATACTTCTAGAGTCGCTCTGCGTATAGACCCATTGCCTACTCATAGCTTGTGGCTGGGGACTAGCAAGTCTCTAATAATGACGATTACTGAAGCACTTTCTTCCCTGGGCTTCTATGATAGCACACTCTACTGGTTTGGGAGCACTGACTCTTGTATTTATTCTTCAAATTCCGTCTTCTTTCATGCTCCTTAGACCATTGGCCTGCTTGGTATTAGAGAGCTCACGTGCAGCTGAAATTCAGCACATCCAAACCTCAACCCCACCTTCCCACCTTTTAAAATGATTCTTCCCTCTGTATCGCCTGAATGTATGAGGGGCACCTTCAGCCTAGTTACTTAAATCAGAAAATCAAGGTTATTCTAGTCTTGTCTCTTTTATTCCCTTTGCTCATTTACCAGTCACTTGGAACTGCTGAGGTGTTTTCTAAATATCTTTTAAAAATATTTATTTAATATTTATTTGGCTGTGTTGGGTCTTAGTTGTGGCATATTGGATCTAATTTCTTGTTCAGGAATCTAACCTGGGCCCCCTGCATTGGAGCCATGGAGTTTTAGCCACTAGACCACCAGGGAAGTCCCTATATATCTTCTAAATTTCTCTTTTTCCCCCTACCCTCACTGCCCTAGTGCAGACCATCATGATTCTTAGCTGATTTACCGTTACAAAAGCCTGCTTTCTGCTCCTTCCATTTTCTCCGGTGCAGCCGCTGCAATATTCCCAAGGGGAAGTTTGACAAATTGTTCCTGCACTTAAAACCTGAAATGGTTGCTTACTGACCTTCAGATGAAGACCAGTCCCATGAAGGTAGCGATCAAGGCGCTTTATGACCTAACTCCTGCTTTTTCCGATCCTCGATCCTCATTCCTCATCACTTCCACTCCTCAAGACTGGGATTCAGCATCTTCGCACGTTTTCTCTGCCTGTAAAACTCCCTTTCCCCTCCCCACTCTGCCTTGACCTTGTGTGCGTGCATGCTTAGGCATGTCCGGCTCTTTGCAACCCCATGGACTGTATAGAGGCTCTTCTGCCCATGGGATTTTCCAGGGAAGAATGCTGGAGTGGGTTGCCATTTTCTTCTCCAGAGGATCCGCCCGACCCAGGGATTGAACCTGCGTCTCCAGTGTCTTCTGCATTGGCAGGAGGATTCCTTACCACTGAGCCAGCTTGGAAGCCCTTGTAACTGCTAATAATTCTTTAGGTACCAACATAGACATTTCTTCCCGGAAGTCTTCACTCTATTATAAGTGGTTTGGTGGACAGTTGTGCACTCCTATTTGTAATCTTTACTTCCCTGTCAGTCTTTATCATATTTCAATGCAATTATTTTTAACTGACCTTCTCTTATTCTACACTGAATGATCTGTGGGGGTAGAAATCTTGACTTTCTTATTCACTTTAAGCACACATCCTTCTACCTATAGTCAAAGCTATGGTTTCTCCAGTAGTCATGCATGGATGCGAGAGTTGGATCATAAAGAAGGCTGAGCGCTGAATAATTACTGCTTTTGAATTGTGGTGCTAGAGAAGGCTCTTGAGAATCCCTTGGACAGCAAGGAAGTCCATCCTAAAGGAAATCAGCCCTGAATATTCATTGGAAGGACTGATGCTGAAGCTGAAGCTCCAATACTTTGGCCACCTGATGCGAAGAACTGACTCATTTGAAAAGACCCTGATGCTGGGAAAGATTGAGGGCAGGAGGAGAAGGGTGTGACAGAGGATGAGATAGTTGGATGACACCACTGACTCAATGGACATAAATTTGAGCAAACTCTGAGAGATATTGAAGGACAGGGAAACCTGGCGTGCTGCAGTCCATGGGGTCACAAACAGACAGACGTGACTAAGAGACTGAACAATTTACTTTAAAATTTCCAGCAACTAGCCACAGTTTCTGGAACATACTCTCTACTTAGATGTCTGCTTATCAAAAGGTTATTTATTACCTTTAGCTCTTTAACAAACTTAGTTTATACAATATACCACATTTTACAGATTTTTTTTGATCATCAGTGCCTAGTACAGTGGCAAATATGTAGAAGGTACTTGATAAATGTTACTAATAGTTAACTTAAGAAAATAAGATCTTATGATATCAATTATTAATGGTGTCAAGCACACTGCACTGATACTAGACCAAGATTTCAAATGAGAATCACTATACCATCATGTTTGTGCTCAGGGTATATAAATCATTTTTAATGTTTTAACGTATTTCCCATTTATAATTACATATGCAGTGGTACCAAGCAAATATTATTTCTAAATGAATTCAGGATGAAAGAATACTTGTTAAATAGTATCTGTGAATATTTCCCTAGTTATTTTGAGGAAATAAATAATTCACACATTCAGACTTGAAAAAAAGTTGACAAATCTCCAGAAAAGCGATGAAAATCATTACCATCCTAAGATTCAGTGATGTGTTTTAAGATAAGAGTTGAAGAGACCTCCTCAGGGAATTATCCTAGCAGGAAAGGGAAAGAATTTCCCCTATAAACTCTTCGCTCCACAGAACTAAATGTTAAATATCTTCATGGTTAGAAAATGAATTCTCCCTTCCACTAGCTAAATATTTCTCTGTGGCTTGGATGAACATTTTCTAAATCTGTTACGATATGCTCCTTCAGAGGGCAGCTCCAAAATGCTTATGTTGCTTTCCTTCATCCTTTGAAGGAATGTCTAGTAACTTCCCTCCAAACTTTAAGCCTTTGTTTCCATCCTGGAAAACAGATGGTCTGTTTCATCCAAAAAGAGTTTCTGTCAGGCAGTTGAGAGACCAGGATATCCTGTCCTAAACTGGAGTTATCTGGTGGGAAATGCCACTTTTTGAAGATATCTATTATTCACTGTTTTGTCATGAAGATATTCATCAAATTTGCTGAGAGGAGGAGGACACAGTAATAGAGATACTCTCTTCTATTCTTCACCATACTGTAGTCACCCCTTCCTCTCTCCTCACCAAAAAAAGAAAACAAATGTCTCATTGGAAAAGTTCTAAAATAGTACTGAACAGAAACATTTCAACATGATTGATAAAGCCCTAAGACTTGGCTGTTGAGTGACTGGAACAGGTTAAGAGCAGTCAGTGCTGTTGAGCCAGTCATTCAGTAAGGTGGGGGTGGGAGGGGGACATATGCAAGCTATGTTTCTGCCATTTTGCAGAAGGCAAAAATTCAGCAAGCTTGGCTGAGCAAGAGGGTCTGCTGTCAGATACAGTATAGTACTTCCATTAACCTTAGATGGCAGCCTGGAGGTGGTCCAAGCTTGAGGGAGATCTACAAGAAAACCCAATTCACGTTTGTTGGATTGTCCATGCATTTCTGAAAAGCTGCCAGATCCAGTATCAATGGAAGCACTATATATTAAAGAAAACACAGCCACCGTCCACTGAGATGGGACCATCCCTAGTACCTTGATTTTTATTTTTTTGTTCAGCGGTTCTGAGAAAAACTTAATAGTTTCCTTTTTATATTAAAATTACTGTATTAATTTTCTTTCTGAAAACTAACAAAAGCATAGAGTTCCTCTAGGGTTCAATCAGACGTTTAAAAATGGGTGTAACCTTATTTAAAGCTCCTTAGAGTAGCATGCATACCACATAGCAATAACAGCAATTGTATATGAAAAAAATGTGTCAATGTGCAGGAAGACAAAAAAGGTTTTATATTGTGGTGTTTTTAAGAAAATTTTAGTTTGATTTTAAATTTGTATTTCATTTTAAATTCTTATAACCTGCAAAGTTTTATATGACCATGATTGCATTGCTATTTCTTATTATTCAGAGTTCTATAGCCCTCTAAAAGCACCTGGGTGTATATTCAGTGGTTGGTGGATTACCGTGTGTTTGGTAAGTTAGTATTTACAGAGAGCTCCAGAGAAACTAATTCGCTTCTTAAAATAGTACTGAACAAAAACTGCTAAGGAGAGACGGTTACTATTTTAAGTAGTGTTTAGGTGTTAGCTTTTTTGTTGCTGTTATTGGTTTTGTTTTTTGTTTGTGTGTGTATTTAGTATGTACCTTTCAAAATACCAGTACCTTTTCTTTTTTCATAGAGAAGATATATGCCCACAGATGTACATTAAAGTTTTAAACTCTATTAATTTATATAGATGTGAGCAATGCAGTCATAGGTCAAATTTCCATATGACTCTTCCACTTCAAACAAAAAATAAATTTCATTGTGTTTTTATGCTAATGTGAGTTGAGATATGATAAACCCTTTTTTAATTTTTTTCATTTTCTTGTTCTAATTTTAACAGCAACACCTGTTCACATATTCACATATCTCTGGCATCCCATTTAAAGTGCATATGTTACAGATTGAAATTCAGTATAGAATAGGGGAGGAGAAATAGTTAGGTGACAGAAATTGGAGAGATATCATAATTTATTAAGAAAGTTATACCAGCACTTCGGCTTTCTGCAATGTAAAACCACCAGTAATGAAACACAATATTTTTCTTTTGAGATATAGCCACTGATTCCGACCAATGCTTAGACAATTCAGTGTGTTATCGACTGATAACATGAGTAAATAATAATCTTCATTATTTAAAACTATACATTCTAAAGATTTCTATCTTCAAATATATAATTAACTTGCCATACGAAAATTTTTTGTCAGTGTGTTGATTGGATAAAATCACAACAGATTTAATTTTAACTTTTTAAAATGTTCTCTAAAATCATCTAATGAACACAGGAGATTCACATTGGCATTTGTGTGTTATATTTAATAATTCATTGTCAACTGAAAAGCACTGAGTTAAAATTTTCCCCTTTTAGTCCAAATATACTGCATAGGAAAATTATTGAGCAAAATATTATCTCACATTAGCATTTTAGACTGAAACTGTCATGCTCTTTACTTTCAAGGGACACAGGATAACCCATGAATATATCAGGAAACCTTTACTAAAGTATCTGAGAATGAGATTTGCTTCAGAATATTTATTTGAATTGAGAGAGAACAAAGATGAGATGCTTATTTACTTCTACAGCATATGTATGCTGCAAGGAAAACCTGCAGCATAATTTAGAGAGAAGGATTTTGTATGAGGAAGTATTTCAATTTCTGAATTGTCATACTTTTTGACTCCAAGGGGGTGATTCATTACTTTAAATTTCATCTCAGAAAGATATTCAGGATCTCAAGCAGCTATCTTTGTTGATCAGTTGAAATTCACACCATAATTGCAATAAAAACCAATGACACATTTATTTCACATGGGGCTTATATGGTTGGCATGTATCCTGAGTCTCCTCCCTCACACAGTGTGTTGGGGGGATTACAGCACAGTCTAGGAATTTTATCCATTTCAATAGAAACATCTAACAAGCTTGACCTCAGAGTGGTTCTGAAATTTATAAGCTAAATAAAATAATTACATTCTAATCTTGGAAATAGAACCAAAACTATAGGGATGAAGCAGAGGAAGGAAGGTTGCCATTTCTTAGAAAATGCTAGGCACACATAAGGCCCAGTTCTATTGTGCTCACAATTATTGCTATTTGACTTGGAACTATTAATAGAGCCTATGGCTGAATTTCAATATAGGGAGAACCAGAAAGTTCATCTCATTATAATTGGTATTCTATTCAATTTTCTTCATTCTGTTATTGTTCAGGCTAGTAATAAAACAGTACCTGAGAGAGAATTTTATCTTTCCTCCTGGCACTAGATACATAGCGCTTTCCCACTATGATTTCTCTAACTTTTGGACACTATTTGGATGTCCATCAATTCAACTCAATTCGGACCCTACCTGAAACTAATGCAGACCCCATAACTGAAGGGCTCAGTCTCATAGACTGCTCTCACTTCAGAATCCAGTGTGAAGTTTGGGCCACCCGTACTTCTGACTGCCTGGCTATAAGTCAGGGGTTCCCGCAACACCCATCAGGGGTTCCTGCAACCCCCATCTCAGGTTCAATAATCTGTCAAAATGGCTACAGAACTCATGAAGACACTTTACTAACACTAACTAGCTTATTATAAAGAACACAAATGAACCAGGTAAAGAGGTACATAGGGTGATGTCCAGAAGTGTCTCCAGGATCTCATAGAACTGGAACGTGTCACTCTCCAAGTATTGGGGTGGGATACATTCACCCACCCCAAAGTCTTCCAAACCTTGATGCAGAGGGATTTTAATGGAGGTTTCATTAGGTAGGCATGATTGATTCCATCATTCAGTTCAGTTCAGTTCAATGGCTCAGTCATGTCTGATTCTTTGCAACCCCATGGACTGCAGCATGCTAAGCTTCCCTGTCCATCACCAGCTCCTGGAATTCACCCAAACTCATGTCCATCATGTCAGTGATGCCTTCTAACCATCTCATCCTCTGTGGTCCCCTTCTTCTCTTGCCTTCAATCTTTCCCAGCATCAGGGTCTTTTCAATGAGTCAGTTCTTCACATCAGGTGGCCCAAGTATTGGAGCATCAGCTTCATCATCAGTCCTTCCAATGAATATTCAGGGCCGATTTCCTTTAGGATTGACTGGTTGGACCTCCTTGCAGTCCAAGGGACTCTCAAGAGTCTTCTCCAACACCACAGTTCAAAAGCATCCATTCTTTGGCACTCAGCTTTCTTTATAGTCCAACTCTCACATCCATACATGACTACTGGAAAAACCATATCTTTGACTAGACAGACATTTGTCAGTGAAGTAATGTCTCTGTTTTTTAATATGCTGTTTAGGATTTTAATATGCTAAGATCTTCTCAACCTAGGGACTGAACACAAGTCTCTCACATTGCAGATGGATTCTTTACCAGCCAAGCTATCAGGGAAGCCCAAGAATACTGGAGTGAAGTGGAAGATCCAGCAGATCTTCCCAACCCAGAAATCAAACCAGGATCTCCTGCATTGCAGGCAGATTCTTTACCAACTGAGCTACCAGGGAAGCCCCATTTCATCATTAGTCTGATGATTAACTCAATTTCAAGGCCCTCTCCCCTCTCCAGAGGTTGGAGACTATGGGATGGCAAGTTCAAAATTTCTAATCAAGCATTGGTCTTTCTGATAACTAGCCCTCATCTTGAAGCCATCAAGGGCCCACCTCATTAAAAGATCAGAAAACTCTATTGCCCTTATCACTCAAGAAATTCAAAGGGTTTTAGGAGCTGGTAACAAAGAATCAGGAGAAGGCAATGGCACCCCACTCCAATACTCTTGCCTGGAAAATCCCATGGACGGAGGAGCCTGGTAGGCTGCAGTCCAGGGGGTCGCTAAGAGTCAGACATGACTGAGCGACTTCACTTCCACTTTTCACTTTCATGCATTGGAGAAGGAAATGGCAACCCACTCCAGTGTTCTTGCCGGGAGAATCCCAGGGACGGGGGAGCCTGTTTGCAGTCCAAGGGACTCTCAAGAGTCTTCTCCAACACCACAGTTCAAAAGCATCAATTCTTTGGCACTCAGCCTTCTTCACAGTCCAACTCTCACATCCATACATGACCACAGGAAAAACCATAGCCTTGACTGGACGGACCTTAGTCAGCAAAATAATGTCTCTGCTTTTGAATATACTATCTAGGTTGGTCATAACTTTTCTTCCAAGGAGTAAGCATCTTTTAATTTCATGGCTGCAGTCACCATCTGCAGTGATTTGGGAGCCCCCCAAAAATAAAGTCTGACACTGTTTCCACTGTTTCCCCATCCATTTCCCATGAAGTGATGGGACCGGATGCCATGATCTTCACTTTCTGAATGTTGAGCTTTAAGCCAACTTTTTCGCTCTCCTGTTTCACTTTCATCAAGGGGCTTTTTAGCTCCTCTTCACTTTCTGCCATAAGGGTGGTGTCATCTGCATATCTGAGATTATTGATATTTCTCCCGGCAATCTTGAATACCTATTATAAATCAAATGGGTAAATTATAAGTAAAAGAGAGTTAATTGAAATTACATTTAGTCTTCCAAATGATTGCTGGTTATAAGTCACTAATGTTGAATACTGATTTGTATATGGCAGACACTTGAGCGTCTTAATTGCTAAGGCCGCTAGGCTCAAACGGTAAAGAATCTGTCTGCAATGCAGAAAACCTGGGTTCGATCCCTGGGTTGAGAAGATCCCCTACAGAAGGTAATGGCAACCCACTTCATTGTTCTTGCCTGGGAAATCCCCTGGATAGAGAAGCCTGGTGGGCTATAGTCTGTAGTGTCACAAAAAAGTCAGACATGACTGAGCAACTAACACTTTCCCTTTTTTTTTTTTTTTCACTTTTTCTGGGCATCAGGCAGTTTCCACCTCCCTCACAATGAGACTACATTGGCCACGTTTCCTAAATGTGATTCTGTCAGTGGACTCCTGTGATATTGGGCATCACTCTTGCCCACAAGGCTTTATGTTCAGGTCTTCAGTTTTCCTCCAGCTCTCAGTGGCTTCTTCTGTGAGTCCTAGAACTATCCTTCCATAGTTATCAACCTGACTTCATAACTCAAATCTTTCTCCAATGCTTCCTTCTCCGTCTGATTTAGTAAACCTGCCTGTGCCCCGAGGACCCAGCCTTTGTGTGTGGTCTCTCCCACTCACACTTTATTCCCTCATTGCTTCTGTTATTGCTCTCCTTTGACAGCTCCAACCACTACCCTACATTCGAACATTTACGTGTGACTCTTTCCTCTTCCAACTTTTTGTCTTTCGTACTCAGGTCAAGTCATCCTCTTTCATTGTACATATGGGCAACCAGTTGCATTCTTCTCCAAATAAAATTCAGCTAGAATTATGAGTGTTTCCAAAATCCCACCAGGTGGTTGTCAAAGTAGTGAGATTTCTAGTCCACTGACCCTGTGGTCTCTCATTCAATCATTTTAATCTCTCTTTCTTCACTTCTCTTTTTTTCTATCATAGTCCTTGGCTCTGGTAAAACTTTTTCCTGTATCTTGAATGTCCTTTTATTCTCTTTAAGAATTTATTGAAGTCACATGAGAGTCACATCTTCCATTTAGATCACAACATTTATGCACAAAGTTGCAGGAGAGTTACATGTTTCCCTTGCTAAATATAATTGTCTGATATTAATGCTTTGGCCCTTGACTATTCTTTGTGCTTGCATTTGCCAGCAATATCTTAGCACCTAAAGTGCTCTCAGACTCACTGGAATCACTGTAAGATGTCACCCATGAATACATACTATTTAGAAAATACAAGCAAGAGAAGTTCGAAGACTTAATATTTGACCTTGTCCATCAAAGTATTTAGTGATTTCAGAATGAGAACAAAATGTATTACTGTTCAGATACTTATTTTAAATAGTGAGATACCACTGCCACAGTCTTCTATACTCTGTTCTCAAAAGTTATTCCCTTTAAGAAAAACTTGGGATTCAGGGCTGAATTTCTTTGTCCTGCATACCTGAGTCTCATTCAGTTGGATGATTAGAAATGTATGCCTATAATGTAAAAATAAATGATCATAGTAAGGGAAAAACTTAGATATTAGACCTAATCCTATTAGGAAAAAATGAGAATAGCAGGAATTCAGTCTTGGGGGACAAAGGTGGTCAAGAAACAGGACAAAGGCTTGAACCGGGGGCCTAGGGAGCTCCTATTAGCCCTTGCCTACACTGTCCTCCCTAATTCTTCCATGGGCTTCTCCCAACTTCTCTAAATGGCTTTCCAATCCTTCAAATGTAAAAGAAATGCAAACTGGCTCCACAAAAAATAGGAATAGACAATAAGCATAATTTTCTCAGCTTCACTGGTAACATAATTACTTGGAATAAAAATAATAAGATGCATTGGATAGATTCTAAATGCTGAAAGATGCTTTTGGAGGAATATACTTTTGTTCTTGTTGAAAATGTATATAATCCTATTGAATCATTTTAAGGCAGAAATGATCTAGATTTCATATTTTTAAAAAGAGCAGAGTAATGATATTACTGCAGAAAAGCATTTGATATTTAATAACATCTTAATATTCTGGCATCATAGAATACTGGAAGCCAGCACCGCCCCATCTATTGGCACTGTTAGCAGGGAAGAATAGAGGTTATCTCAAAACATAGATTTAAATGGTCTGGTCTGTTTAGCAACGTCTGTAGATGTTGTCACGGTCAGAATTTGAAGCGTCATAGTACCAGCGTCTTTTTGGCCATTCCACCTTGGTTTTGCCTTGCACCTCTCAAATGATAAGCAATAGTGTTTCAAAATTATTGCAGTGAATATACCAAAGTTGAATGAGATGCAGTCTTTTCTAGTAGATAGGTCTTTAAATATTTAGGAATAGCAAAAGTATAGTGTTTAAACAAGATCTTTAATAAAATTCAACATGTGTTTATACTAGTCAGAGCTATAAAAATAAACACGTGGCACTCAGAAAGGAGAATCAAGAGGTAAAACTCAAATTTAATATGATCTAGGAAGGGAAAGGTTCTCAAGTACCCAAGTGTTTCTACACGCATAGTCATTTTAAAAGCTCTCTTGTCTGGAGGTGGGAGGGCAGGCAGAAGATCCAAAACTCTGCCAAATCTGAAACAGCCAGATTCCTGGACAATAACACAAACCTGGGAAAGCAAGGATTTCCCCCAAAAGAATTGAAATTGATTTTTTTCTTCAGATTAGCAGAGTTAGAACAAGGAGAGCTCCAAGACCAAAATGATTGGCTGTGGAGAATGGCATTGAAACATGTATAATATCATATGTGAAACGAAAAATAAAATAAAATGTTTGTAACACAAAGAAAGTCAACTTCCTACCTCTCTGTCTGAAGCCCATCATGCTGATATCCAAAAACTGTACCAAAAAGAAAACTAAAGACCCATCTTACTTGGGAATATTGACGTAAATTCTAAGTAAAATATTAGCAAATAGAATCCAGCAGTACATTAAAAGAATAATTAACCATGGCCAATTGGGAGTCAACCCAGAAACTGAAACTGATTAAATGTTTTAAAATGCTTTAATAATATTCAGCATATTAATAAGTTAAAAGAGAAAGAAAGCAAAGGATGGCTTCAACATATGCTGATATGACATTTGAAAAGTTCTATTACTCACTCCTGATTCAGGAAGAAAAAATCTTAGAGAAATAGGAATAGAGAGAAATTTCCTTTACATAAAAAAAAAAAATGTAGATGCCAACTAAAGGGGTCATGATGAGCAATAATGAAGCACTTGAAGTATTACAATTAAACTCAGAAATATAAGTGATATCTATTATTACCGGCAGTGTTTAAAACTAGCAAAAAAAACATGAAAGTTTGGCACAAAGGAGAAAATGTTATCTCATTGATTTATTCCACAAATACTGATTGACAGCCCATTAAATGTTGGCCATATAATAAGGCTGTTTGGATATACAGTTGGTCCTCCGTATCCAAGAGTTGTACATCTGCAAATTCAGCCAAACTTCAATCAGAAATATTTGGAAAAAAATGCAGAAAGTTCCCCAAAGCAAAACATTAATTTGCCACATGCCAGCAATTATCTACATAGCATTTACATTGTATTTACAACTATTTATAAAGCTTTTCCATTGTATTAGGTATTATAAGTAATCTAATAATGATTTAAAGTATACAAGTGTATGGGATGGTGCAGGTTGGTTATGTGCAAATAGTACTGTCAGTTTTATATAAAGACTTGACCATCTGTGGTTTTGGTACCCATGGGAGTCCTGAGATCAATCATCCGCAGATACTGAGGGGTGACTGTACTGCCATGTAAAGAAGGAACGATTGCACTCTTGTAGTTTATATTCAAGTGATGTAGATTATTTGCAGATTATATTGTAACTGCATGCTTGGAAGGAATAGAAGAGTATCAACTGCATTTTTTTTTTTTTGTGGGGATGGAGTGGGGGGGGCTGTGCCACATGGTTTATGGGGTTTTAGCTCCCCAACCAGGGGGAATTGAATTTGGGCCCCCTGCAGTGACACCAGAGGCTCCTAATCTCTGGATCACCATGGAATTCCCATCAACTGCATTTTAAAAATTTAGTTGAATTCCAGTTAAAAATTACCATATGTGTGTCAATAAGCAATTAGCAATGATAATTAAATAAAAGTATTCTAGTCATTTGTTCCAGTAAAGAAACAACAAAAATATCTAGGAATATAGAAAAAAAAATTACTTAGCTCCTCTTTTAAGAAAATGATAAACTTCAAGTGTGAGAAATTAATGCCTTTTAAAACAGGAGACAACTCCTGTTCTTGTACAGTAAGTTTCAATACTGTCATGATAAAAATTCTTTTTAAATTAATCCCTAAAGTAAATAAAATCCCAATGTGAATCACAACATAGCTTTTTTAAAACTTCATGAATTTCATCTAAAAGTATAAATATCTAAGACTTGGATGAGAAATGCTGGAAAGAAAGAATAATCCAAAAGAACTATTCATGTCAGATTGTAATTTTTTTTTCATAAAGCTACATTAATTAAAATAGTATGGTAATAGTAAGAGAACAGACAATCCAATGGTGCAGAATAATCAACAAACAGATGAAAACCTTTATTGGAATTCATGGTGTGATGAAGATGGCGTTGCAAACCACTGGGAAAATGATTTTTCATTCTCTGATGCTTTGTACAGTAACATAGCCACTTAAAAATAATAATGATGCAACTGGATCTCTCTGCCTTAAAGTTAACACCAGAATGAATTCCAGATGAGTTATAGGTTTAAATGTTCTTTAAAAACCAGCAGAAATATTGAGATGAGATGCAACCAAATATTATGATAATCTTGGGTTAGGGAAAAATTTCCCAAGTTTGGCATAAAGTTTAGAAATCATAAAGAAGAAAACTGATTCAGTTTTAGTACATCCCAATCTAAAACTTCCACATGAATCAAGAAACTCCCTAAATCTTCATAGCAAAATGTATTCTGCAATACATAGTGCTTTAAATAAGCTTAATGTCCTTCAGATAAAAGGAGCTTTTATATATTCATATAATAAAAAACATTTTTAAATGGGAAAAGGCTATATGCACAGAATAGTAGGTACAAATACCCAACGTCAAATAAAATAAGGTCAACTTTACTGGATAAATAAAAGTTAAAACAGCAAAGAAATGTACATTGTAATTTGGGTGAGAGTAGAGGAACTGAGCAGACAGAATAATCCTTGAATTGTTAATGAGTTCAGTCTAACCTTTTTTCTGTTTTTTGTGTTTTTTTTAAATCCACTGTGAGACTTACGGGAACTTAGTTCCCTATTCAGGGATCCAACCCAGGTCCTTAGCAGTGAGAGCCCAGAGTCCTATCCACCAGACCACCAGGGAATTCCCTAGATATAACATTTTGGTGAACAACATAAATCAATAGCTTAACTGCTAATGCCCTTTCAACTATAAATTGCAATATTAGGAATAAGTCTATAAGAGAAAAGAGCAAGTAATGCATGTTTGGACTTCCCTGGTGGCTCAGACAGTAAGTGTCTGTCTACAATGTAAGAGACCTGGGTTTGATCCCTGGGTTGGAAGATTCCCTAGAGAAGGAAATGGCAACCCACTCCAGTACTTCTTGCCTTGAAAATCCCATGGACAGAGGAGCTTGGTGCAGGCTACTATCCATGGGGTCGCAAACACAGTACTTGTGTTCTTTAAATGTGGAAATTGGAGCAACCCATTTTCATCTTTAGGAACTAGTTAAATAAGTTTAATTACAATGCATATGCTAGAGTATTATGCAGTGATTAAAAATATTGAAGTATATCTACATATTCTGTTTTGGAAAAGGTCCATGGTCAATTACTAAATGAAAAGGTAATAATATGTTTTCTAGTATATAATCTAAGCACAGTAATTCAATTGGATATGGTATATATTTGTAAATCCACAGGGACATTTGCATAAGGCTATACATCAGATGGTTACCAGTTAGTCCCTAGAGAATTAGATTCAGAATTAAAAAGCGGAGTAGGGAGAGTATCATATGTTCTCCTTTATATCCTTCTGCATTGTCTCAAATTTCTTTTATAGGGAGCATACATTACTTTTATAAGATAAAATATCTACAAAGATCTAAAAGTTCGTCACGGAAAATAAATCTGAAAATAGCCCTCTGTGTTTTCCATGTTTTCCAATTCTCTTTGAGAGAAAGTTCTTTTATTTATATGGGCATGCTGGATTCCTAGTAAAAGTTAACTTTATGAACAAGTTAATAATCTAAGTTCTGAATTATTTATATGCAGTTTGAAGCTTTAAGGCAGAGAGGGCAGCTCCATATTTTCCTCCCTTTCAGATCATAATCCTCCCTTGTACCACAGTCTTTTCCATATTGATGAGGTGCAGAGAGCAGAAAGAATGTTCCACTTCAGGTGGAGGGTGTGCCCTGCCCTCTTATTTGCTGCCTTTCACACGATAATCACGAGGGGCCGCAGAATTGCATTTGGCTCACAAATGTTTAGCCATTCCGGGATTTCATAGGGACCAAGCAAAGCAAAGTACATTTACAGATATTGATAGATTTTTTTTTCCTGCTTTGGCAATTCCAGGATATGCTTCACCTGCAACCCGCCTCTACCCACTAGCCTTATCAGGCTGGTTTGGTCCTTGGGGAAATTTGGGATTTCATTCTAAGTCTTTAAGAGGACTGTCTCTGGTCCTAGTTCCTGCTAGGTCTAGAGGTCCATTTGGTTTTTTGTGTAACCCAAGAAATTTGTTTGTTGTGAGAAAGGAATACAGGATTTATTTTGGCTCGTTCTCATGGAGATAGCTCCAAAAGCACTCATAGGGATCCAGTCCCCTGGGGAGATTCATTTCTCCTGACCAGTGAGCAGCACAAAAGACCAGAGGTGAAGCCCAGGCCACACCCAGAATCTCATAGTTTTCTAAAAACAAATGTGCCAGTACTTGCATCCGCTGTGCCACTGAAGACCAGTAGCTCTGTGATTGTCTATTTTCTAGACTATGACTGTCATTTATGGAGTTATGTTTTGTCCATGTGCTGAGTAGCTCTCAGAATCAAACAGCGTTTAGGATTTTCTAAAGATTTTTGTTTTTCATTCATCACTATTCTGTCAAATATTTGGCACATTGATTGACCAAAAATCCAGCAGGTGTGAATGGCACCGGTTGGAGTTATTCCCCCTCTCATCCTTTGCCCGAGCTCTGATACTGTAATAATCATTACACCATGTCTCATCTGTTCCCTGTATTTCAAAAACTCATGCTTCTAGAATGGCCAAGTCCTTCCGAGGCTGGGAAAAAGTCAATCCTGCACCTCAGACATGACCAGGAAACAATAAAGCCACGGGCACGGAAGAGAACCGAAGAAACTTTACCAAGCCCAGCTTAGCATTTGCCTTGCATATTCTGCCTATTTTTAGTTTTGGCAACTAACCTGCTGGTGGAATTGTGTGCTTCCAGGATGAAAGAGAAAAGACACATAGGCAGGAAGGAACAAATTCTATTTTAGCAACACATTTTTGTTATTGTGGTCACACAGCAGATGCCATGTTCTACACAACAATTTTCTAGCTCCTGATAACCATTTAAATAGTGCAGAGATGCCTAAGATTTTATCTTTGATGACCTGAGAGCCATAAGCTTCAGAGTGGTAAGATAAAACACTTTCCTATCAAATTTCCTTTTTTTTTTTTTTTTTTTTCATTTTCCTACCTGAAATCCTTAACAGTTGCTTTGGGGCAGAGATCATTTGATGGATTTATCTTGGAGAAATAACATGGCAAAGGCTTATACGTTTTCTTTATGATTTCTTGAGATTTCTTGGAAAACACTCCAACTGTGAAATTTCCAGGTTGAGACAAAAACTACCTAGAAGTTACAACAGTCCTGTTATGAGTAGCATAATATTGAATGACTAGGAAGCATGACCATACTGTGGTGTAGAAAAGATTCTTGAGGGCCTCTTTTTCAGCAAGGAGATCAAACTAGTCAATCCTAAAGGAAATCCACGCTGAATATTCATTGGAAGGACTGATGCTGAAGCTCCAAGACTTTGGCCACCTGATGCAAAGAGCCAACTCGTTGGAAAAGACCCTGATGCTGGGAAAGATTGAGGGCAAGAGAACGGGGTGACAGACGGTGAGATGGTTGGATGGCATCACTGACTCAGTAGACATGAGTTTGAGCAAACTCCGGGAGATGGTGAAGGACAAGAAAGCCTGGTATGCTGCAGTCCATGGGGTCTCAGAGATGGACACGACTTAGCAATTGAACAACAGCAATAGCAACAATTGTCAGCTTGGGCTGCCATTACAAAATACCATTGACTAGGTGGCTTAAAGAACAGAAATTTATTTCCTCACAGTTCTAGAGGTCAGAAGTCCAAGATCAAGGTGTTGACAGATTTGATTTCTCTGTGGCATGAAGATGACTGCTTTCTTGCTGTGACTTCACATGCTCTTCCCTGGTGCCCTTTTCTTATATGACACCAGTCATATTGGATGAGGGCTCCATCGTAAGGTCCCCCTTTGACTTAACCACCTCTTGAAAGACCTTATCTCTAAATATGGTCACATTGGGGTCACAAAGAGTCGGACACGACTGAGAGACTGAACTGAACTGAGGTACCAAGAGTTGGGACTTCAACATAGGAATGGGGAGGAACAATTCAGCACATAACTGGGGAGAAAATACGTTCCTTGGAAAGGTACATATGAATATGGAAGGTGCTGCAATG
The DNA here is from genome assembly GCA_006410635.1 of Cephalophus harveyi. Classification (NCBI taxonomy): domain Eukaryota; kingdom Metazoa; phylum Chordata; class Mammalia; order Artiodactyla; family Bovidae; genus Cephalophus; species Cephalophus harveyi. The sequence goes on from SJYT01045788.1 coordinate 79,592, forward strand.
TTCACAGGCGCTAAGGAGAAGCTGTGATGACTGATTGGAGTCAGCGACTTGTAGAAGGAAACTCTTTAGTTGATTCAATCACAGTATTGGCTTTTCTGCTCACTATGATCCTGGAAATACTTTAACTTCTTGAAGTCATACCAGAGCCTTCTCTGTGATGTAGGATAAAAATTGTCACTGAACCATCGTGTAAGGATCAAATCAAATCTCTAGTTTTTTTTTTTTTTTTAATGAAAGCTGTAACTGTAAAGACTTTTTATTGTATAACTGGGGAGTCTCTGAGGCAATACCTTGGTGGAGGTGGGTGTTGAAGAACATTTGGAGGAGAGGAGAAAGCTGGGAGAAGGAACAGTGCATTTTCCATGGGAGGATGTATATAAGGTAAGTATTTTTTGAGGAAGGGGTATATAAAAGATGTAGTTAATGGACTGGACAGCTAAACAGACCAAATAGTGACAAATACACTTACTATCTCTTTCTCAGGGCTTTCAATCTTAATCTTTTTGTTTTTTCTACTACTCTATAATTAACCGCTTCGTGGCCCCACATAGTTCATAGTACCCTAGTTTCTACATGTACAGAAGGAAGAAAGCATCTGCTTAGTCGATTCACAGAGATTCAATGAAATAACAAATTGTCCAGTTGGAATGTAATATTTTATATAAACAAACTGCCTTTTAATCTAACATCTAGCATATCATCAGAGCCAAATAAATTGTTCATTGGCTAAAAATGATAGTCTAAACAAAACACAACTTTTTTAAGGAGACTGTAATTCCAAGATGACACTTTTGGAATTCAGTTCTCAGTATTGGATAGGAAAGAGAAATGAAAGCAACAGGGTGCCTGACCGTGGTGTTGCTATAGCACCAGTTGTGATGCGAATACAGCTAGTCCAAATATTGTGACCATGGAGTAGAAAATGATGACATACTTTGAAAATTGGGGACATCAGCAGATAAGTAAAGACAGGAAGAATGTTAAACAAATTGGTCAGTCCTGCGATGTATAAGACAAGTTTCTTCTTTATAGAATGAAAAAGTACATTTCTAACAAGCTTCAAATGCTTATGCAATGCATAATAAATTGCTTTATCTGCAAGATTATTCTATAGAATAATAATCTTTACTCCGAGAACTTTCATGGAATTCTGCCCAAGTTTTCTTTCTCTTAATTTCACTCTTCATTACTCCTAGTTAAACCCTATATAACTGCACAGTGTAGATTGAAGTGTTCTTTATAAATTTTAGTACTCAGCATTTTCCATTGCTCCCTATCACCATTGACAAAAATATTCCTCTTTGTGTATTTAGGTATTTTCCCATACATTTTCTTACTTCTTACAAACTTGTATAATCTCCTTCTTGAACTGAAAATTGACGTAGAGTACCTTTCTGGATCTCCTAAAATGGGTATGGTAGATTGTGCAAAACTGACTGTATTATTCTCCTTTCTATAAACATACTCTTACCATGTTACACAGAGGTCCTTCCTATCAAGAGGTGGATTCTACTCTCCTACCCATTCCATCTGACGTGGCCATGTGACTTGTGTTGGCCACCTGGATGTGGCAGAAGTGACAGTGTGCAAGTTCAAGTCCAAGTCTCAAGAGAGTCTTGACTATCTGCTCTGTTGCAAAACTATGACCAGTGAATATGTGGGCTGGCTTCCTAGAGGATAAGAACGTGTGTTGTAGAGTGAGTCATCCCAGCTGACTGTAGATACATAAGGCAGCTGAACCCAGAAGAACCAGCCAGTCCAGTTTACGTCAAAATGCTGGCCTACAAACTCACAAGCTAAATAATGCATTTTGAACTAACTATTAAAATGGGCTACTATGAGAGATATTTGTAGCACTTCGATATAATTCTTATATCATGTGCTACTGAATAAAGGATGCAAAATAAAAGGCTTTCCAGGGCATATAAACTTCTTAATTTTTTAATAATTTAACATACAGATGTATTCTTTATCAATGATGTTTGAAACATCCCAATATTTTTAATTGTGCCAAAACAAAAAGTCAAAAAGGTGTACTGTTTTCATTTAACTTCATTCTTCCTAACATCTCTTGTGAGTTCAAGTTTGAAGAGGATCTCTAAGTGAACAGAATCCAGAAAATGTTAATTTTCTTGATGCTGACAAGAAGAGGACATCGGCTTGGTGCCATTGCTACTTTGGGGTCATAGCCAACCTGGGAATGAGCAGCTGTTCTTATTCAGAAAAATTCAGACAATATTTGGGAAGATATAATTCAGGGGAAAAATTGAAAGGAAAAATGGGAAATAAAGTAAGATAAGTCAGAATAGCATTTTTAGACTTTTAAAATATCTAATGATCCCAGAAAAATTAACATACCTTCCAATAGATTTGGGGTGGGGAGGATAGGAAATGCAGGATTTGTATTGTCTCTCACTAGGCATTTCTCATACTGTTCATGGGGTTCTCAAAGCAAGAATACTGGAGGGGTTTGCCATTCCCTTCTCCAATTGACCACTGAAATTAAAAGATGATTGCTCCTTGGAAGAAAAGCTATGAGCAACCTCGACAGCATATTAAAAAGCAGAGACATTGCTGTGTCAATTATGGTATGTCTAGTCAAAGCTATGGTTTTTCCAGTAGTCATGTACGGATTTGAGAGTTGGACTGTAAAGAAAGCTGAGTGCAGAAGAATTGATGCTTTTGAACTGTGGTGTTGGAGAAGACTCTGGAGAGTCCCTTTGACAGCAAGGAGATCAAACCAGTCAATCCTAAAGAAATCAGTCCTGAATATTCATTGGAAGGATTGATGCTGAAGCTGAAGCTCCAATGCTTTGGCCACCTGATGTGAAGAACTGACTCATTTAAAGACCCTGATGATGGGAAAGATTAAAGGCAGGAGGAGAAGGGAACAACAGAGGATGAGATGGTTGGATGGCATCACCAACTCAATGGACATGAGTTTGAGCAAGCTGCAGGAGTTGGTGATGGACAGGGAAGCCTGGGATGCTGCAGTCCATAGGGTCGGACATGACTGAGTGACTGAACTGAACTGAACTTGCTCAGTAAGCATTTGGGAAGGAAATGACAATGAAAAAATAGATTTGGAATCAAGGGAAGTTGATTCTAGTTATGGCTAAGACAATAATTTTCCTGTATTTTTACATATAGAGAAATAAATATCTCTCAACTGTGTTTTTAAATCTATAACACACACCATTTTAAAGCATATTAATAATATATACAGATTCATTGATAGGGAAATTTTCGTATCAAATATTTATTTATCATTACTCCTGTTCCTTCTAAAAAGCAGTAGTTCTTAAAGTCTGGTCTGAGATCCAGGGGTCCCAGAGGCCAGAAACAACTATAAAAGATCCAGCTGTCTTCCATTAAGCTGTACATTAGGACATTTGAAAATATTTTAAACAACTTTACTATTCTCACTATTTTGTTTATTTGGAAAATAGTTTTAATAAGAATGTTACTTGCAAAAAAAAAAAAAAAGAATGTTACTTGCCTGTTAATAGGTAATGGGTTTGTTATTGCTCTTTTAAAAGGAGTTAATAAATATTTGCATTTGTTCTCTTTTAGTTTCTAAATGTTGTAAATGTTTCTACATATCTAAATGTACATACTGATAAGAATTTACAATATTATTGTAAATAATATTACAATAGTTATCGATATTATAAATACTGATAAACACATGTAAATAAAAATTCTTTGGCATTTTTAATATTTTTAAGAACTTAAAATGGAGATAAAAGAACATTGAGAATGACTACTGTCTGGAAAGTTGTGTCAGGTACTATATCCATTTAATGGGTTGAAAGAATTAAAATTGAATTCACTTGATGGAAGTGGTTTATTATTAATAGATGATGATATAGAATGAATTTCTAAGTCACAGTTCCTTTCACATTTTTTACTTTTTTCTCAATGAGTTTTCATATTTATGAAAGTTGTATTGCTCAAGTTAAAATATAATAAAAATATACTTTACTAGTGTACAGTCCTCTCAGATTGACCACAGTCGGGCTTCTCTGGTGGCTCAGATGGTCAAGAATCTGCCTGCAATGTGGGAGACCCAGGTTCGATCCCTGGGTTGGGAATATCCCCTGGAGAAGGGAATGACTACCCACTCCAGTATTCTTGCCTGAAGAATTCCATGGACAGAGGAGCCTGGCAAGCAATATCCATGGGATTGCAAAGAGTTGGATATGACCAAGTGATTCACACACACACACACACACACACACACACACACACACACACATTCATATAGAACATCAACCCTGAAGGCCAGCAGAATATGCCATCCTCAAATATTCCTCTGACATATAAATTATTTTGTGCTAAAGGTCATTGAGAACCAGCAGATGCAGGGAAAGCTCTAAAAACAAGGGTACAAGATTTCCTTTTTTAAAGGACACTTCTCTTTGTAAAATGTGTTTCTTTCTTCCATTGCAAGAAGGGGAGGACTCAACAATTCTTACTAACGGAGAAGGCACTGATTTAAACAGCCCCTGGGGACCATGTTTCTTTCCCACACATTCCTTAGCTTGTCTTCCCCACCCTACCCAGAATGCAAAGCCCCTTTTCCATTATTTAGCTTATCACGATATATTAACCCAAGATCTAAACACCCCTTTGGGTTACTCATCATTGGATGTTCCTATGTGTACATACACTATGTACATGTTGATAAACTTCTGTTTGTTTTTCTCCTGTTAACCTGTCTTTTTTGTTCAGATGCTAAGTGTGTCATACTCTTTGTGACCCCATGGACTTCAGAATGACAGGCTTCCCTGTCCTTCACTATCTCCCAGAGATTGCTCAAACTCATGTCCATTGAGTTGTTGATGTCATCCCACCGTCTCATCCTCTGCTGACCCCTTCTCCTTCTGCCCTCAATCTTTCCCAGCATAATGGCTTTTCCAGTGTGTCAGCTCTTTGCATCAGGTGGCCAAAGCCTTGGAGCTTCAGCTTCAGCATCAGTCCTTCCAATGAATATTCAGTGTATATTTCCTTTAGGATTGACTGGGTTAGATCTCCTTGCAGTCCACGGAACTCTCAAGAGTCTTCTCCAACACCACAGGTCAAAAGCATCAATTCTTTGGCGCTCAGTTTTCTCTATAGTCCAACTCTCACATCCATACATGACTACTGGAAAAACCATAGCCTTGACTAGATGGACCTTTGTTGGCAAAGTAATGTCTCTGCTTTTTAATATGCTGTCTAGGTTGATCATAACTTTTCTTCCAAGGAGTAAGAGTCTTTTAATTTCATGGCTGCAATCACCATCTGCAGTGATTTTGGAGCCCCCAAAAATAATTTCTGTCTCTGTTTCCATTGTTTCCCCATCTATTTGCCATGAAAGGATGAGACTGGATGCCATGACCTTCATTTCTGAATGCTGAGTTTTAAGCCAGCTTTTTCATTCTCCTCTTTCACCCTTATCAAGAGGCTCTTTAGTTCCTCTGCACTTTCTGCCATTAGAGTGGTATCATCTGCATATCTGAGGTTATGGATATTTCTCCCAGAAATTTTGATTCCAGCTTGAGTCATCCAGGCTGGCATTTCACATGATATACTTTGCATGTAAGTTAAATAAGCAGAGTGACAATATACAGCCTTCGTGTACTCATTTTCCAAGTTTGAACAAGTCCATTGTTCCATGTCCAGTTTAACCTGTTGCTTCTTGACCTGCCTACAGGTTTCTCAGGAGGCAGAAACGTGTTCCCAACTCTCTAAGAATTTTCAACAGTTTTTTGTGATCTACACAGTCAAAGACTTTAGTGTAGTCAATGAAGCAGAAGCAGATATATATATATTTTATAATCCCCTTGTTTTTTCTATGATCCAATGAATGATGGCAATTTGATCTCTGGTTCAAATTTGATCTCTGCCTTTTCTAAATCCAGCTTATACATCTGGAATTTCTCAGTTCATGTACTATTGAAGCCTAGCTTGAAGGATTTTGAGCATTACAACATACCATCATCCTATTCCTCTAAAATCAAACCTCTTCAAAGACTCTAGTTTGTCTTTTTGAGAATGCCATATAAACAGAATCATACTACATAGAAACTTTTGAGACTGCTTTTCCTCAGCATAATTCCTTCAGTATATATATATATATATATATAGTATGTGTTGAGAGTTCATTCCTCTTCATTGATAATAGTAAATTCTCAATGTTCCTCCATTTATTTATTCACTTGCCTTCACTTGTTGAAGGACTTCTGTTTGCTTCCAGTCCAGTTTGGAGCCATTATGATAAAAAAAGGACTCTACACATAGGACATGGAAGCAACCTAAATGTCCATCAACAGATAGATGAATGGATAAGAAGATGTGGTATATATATACAATGGAATATTACTCAGCCATAAAAGGGAATGGAATTGGGTCATTTGTAGAGATGCAGATAGACCCAGAATCTGTCGTCCAGAGTGAAGTAAATCAGAAAGAGAGAAACAAGCATCCTATATGTATGGAATCTAGAAAAGTGGTGCAGATGAGCCTATTCCAGCACAAGAATAGAAGCACAGATGTAGAGAATGGATATGTGGACCCAGGGTGAGGCGTCCGCCAGGGAAGCCCACTCTAAGGCATTTCATTTATTGGTGTTGGAGTTCATGTTTTAATTTTTAAATTATGATTTTTAACTGTTTATTGGGCTTCCCCGGTGGCTCAGTGGTAAAGAATCTGCCTGCCAATTCAGGAGATGTGAGTTCGATCCGTGGTTTGGGACGATCACTTGAAGGAGGGCATGGCAACTCACTCCAGTATTTTTGCCTGGGAAAATCCATGGCCCTTGGAGCCTGGAGGGCTACAATCTACAGGGTTGAAAAAGAGTTGGGCATGACTAAGCAACTAAACAACAGCAACAGCAACAAACTGTTTAATACATCAGTCAGTTCAATTGCTCAGTCGTGTCTGACTCTGTGCAACGCTATGGACTGCAGCATAGAAAGAGAGATACAGTTATTCTCTGTGCTGCCTTCTGGCTTGTGACTTTGCTAAAAACATTACTTTTAGGAAATTTAAAAATATATACTCCTTGGGATTTTCTACATATGCAATCATATTATCTGTCTATAGGGGCAATTTTCTTTCTTTTCCTTATCTGTGTGGCTTTTTTTCTTTTCTTATTGAGTTAATGAGGACTTGTAGTTTAATACTGAATGTCATTAGAGAGAGTAGAAATTCTTTTCTTTTCAATCTTAATGGGAAAACAGTCAATCTTTTCAGTTCAGTTCAGTCGCTCAGTCGTGTCCGACTCTTTGCGACTCCATGAATCGCAGCATGCCAGGCCTCCCTGTCCATCACCAACTCCCGGAGTTCACTCAGACTCACGTCCATCGAGTCCGTGATGCCATCCAGCCATCTCATCCTCGGTCGTCCCCTTCTCTTCCTGCCCCCAATCCCTCCCATCATCAGAGTCTTTTCCAATGAGTCAACTCTTCACATGAGGTGGCCAAAGTACTGGAGTTTCAGCTTTAGCATCATTCCTTCCAAAGAAATCCCAGGGTTGATCTCCTTCAGAATGGACTGGTTGGATCTCCTTGCAGTCCGAGGGACTCTCAAGAGTCTTCTCCAACACCACAGTTCAAAAGCATCAATTCTTCCGTGCTCAGCCTTCTTCACAGTCCAACTCTCACATCCATACATGACCACAGGAAAAACCATAGCCTTGACTAGACGGACCTTGGTCGGCAAAGTAATGTCTCTGCTTTTGAATATACTATCTAGGTTGGTCATAACTTTTCTTCCAAGAAGTAAGCGTCTTCTAATTTCATGGCTGCAGTCACCATCTGCAGTGATTTTGGAGCCCCAAAAAATAAAGTCTGAAATTAGCTATAGGTCTTTTGTAGATGTTTTTTTTTATCAAGATGCAGAAAGTTCTCATTTACTCCCAGTTCACTGAGAGTTCTTATCATGGAGTTTTGTCAAAGGTTTTTTATTCAATAATCAATAATCATGAATAATCATATTGGTTTTCTCCTTAGACTGTAACATGGATTATACCAATCACTTTTTAAATATAGAAACAGCCCTGATCTCCTGCAAGGTTGTGGTGTGGTGTTTGTATTATACTTTGCTGAGGATTTTAAATCTATTTTAATGAGGGATATTTTTCTGTAATTGTCTTTTCTTGCTATCCATCTAATTTCATCAGGGAGGTTCTGGCCTTCCAGAACAGGTTATGAAGTATTCTATCCTCTTCTTTTTTATTTTAGAGATTGTGCAGAATTGGTTTTACTTTTTCCTTAAATGTTTGGTAAGACTCTCCAGGGAGACCATCTGGGTCCCAAAATTTCCTTTCTGGAAGGTTTTAAAATATGAATTTAATTTCTTCAATAGTTCTAGAGTGACTCAGCTTATCTATTTCCACTTGATAATTCTTGGGAGCTGGTTTTTCAAGAATTTGTATAATTTCATATAAGGTCTCAAAGTTATATATATACAGACTTGTTACAGTTTTCTCTTAATGTCTTCACAGTCTATAGTGATATAACATCTTTGGACCCTTATTAGTAATTTGGGTCTTTGTGCTTTCTCTGTTAGTCTTAGTAGAGGTATATCAACTTAACTGATTTTTTTCCCTAAAGAAACTCCTTGTTGTTTCACTGTTTTGTTTTTTTTTTTCCTCTATTGCTTGTTGTTTTCAATTTTATTGATTTTTTTCTCTTTCTTGTTTCATTCTTTCTGTTTGATATGAGTTTATTTTGTTCTTTTTATTAAAATAAAAGTTTATTACTAATTTTAAACATTCCTTCTTTTTCAAATCACGCACTGAATGATATAAACGTACAGCCGAAACATGTATACTATCATGTAAGAACGAAGCACCAGCCTATGTTCAATCCAGGATACAGATGCTTGGGGCTGGTGCACGGGGATGATCCACAGAGAGGATATGGGGTGGGATGTGGGAGGGGGATTCAGGATTGGGAGCTCGTATACACCCGTGGAGGATTCATGTCAATGTATGGCAAAACCAATACAGTATTGTAAAGTAAAATAAAGTAAAAATAAAAGTGAAAAAAAAAAATGTACAGCCGAGTACTATTTTCTCTCTCTCACAAATTTTGATATGTTCAAATATTATCTTTTTTTCATTGGGAATTCTTCTTTGAAGCATGGATTATTTAGAAATGTCTTACTGAATATTCAAGTCTTTTGAAATTTTTCTGTTAGCTTTCTGTTATCCATTTCCAATCTAATTCCATTTTGATTAGAGAACATCCTCTGAAAAACTGGAACTGTTAGTTGCTCAGTCGTGTCCAACTCTTTGTGACCCCATGGATTGTAGCTCACCTGGCTCCTCTGTCCATGGGATTTTCCAGGCAAGAATACTGGAGTGGGTTACAATTTCCTCTTCCAGGGGATCTTCTCGCTCCAGGGATAGAACCCAGTTCTCCTGCACTACAGGCAGATTATGAGAACATACTCTATCTGGTCTTAATTATTTTGTATTTGTTAACACTTGCTTAATCCTTGGGATACATGGCTTATCTTGGTCATTGTTCCAAGTTCACTTGGAAAAAAAAAAGTATTATCATGGGTTTTATAAAAGTCAGATGGATCTAGTGGTTGATGATGCATTTCAGTTTTTCTGTATCCTTGCTAATTTTCTATCTACTCATTCTAATAATTACTGAGACAAGAGTGTTGAACTCTCAAACTACAGTTCTGAATTTGTCTTCTCATCCCTTCAGTTCTCTGCTTTTTGTTTCATGCATTCTGAGGCTGTGGTTTGGCACATAAATATTTAAGATTGTTATGTGTTCTTGGTAAATTTACTTCACCATTATGTAATGTTCCTTTTTGTGTCTGGTAAGTTTATTTGCTCTGAAGTCTATTTTGTCTGATATCAGTATAGTCATTCCAACTTCCTTTACATTTATACTTGTATGGTGTATCTTTTCATATCCTTTAACTTTTAATCAATCTCTATAATTATGTTTAAGGTAATTTTTTATAAACAGCATAAAGTTGGGTCATGGTTTTCTTCCTTAAAAAAAAAAAAGAACCTAGAATCTATTATATGGAGTGAAATGAGTCAGGCTGTATTCTAACCCATATATATGGAATCTAGAAAAATGGTACTGAAGAATTTATTTACAGAGCAACAGTGGAGAAACAGACATAGAGAATAAATAGACTTATGGACATGGGGAGAGGGGAGGAGAGGGTGAGATGTATGGAGAGAGTAACATGGAAACTTACATTACCATATGCAAAATAGATAGCCAGGGGAATTTGCTGTATGGATCAGGAAACTCAAACAGGGGCTCTGTATCAACTTAGAAGGGTAGAATGGGGCAGGAGATGGGAGGGAGGTTCAAAAGGAAGAGGATATACGTATACCTATGGCTGATTCATATTGAGGTTTTACAGAAAACAGTAAAATTCTATAAATCAATTATCCTTCAATAAGAAGCTATTTAATTAAAAAAATACATTCTAATCTCTTTTTTTGTTGTTGCTATTTATTTGCTAAGTCACATCTGACTCTTTGAGACTTCATGCACTTCAACACACCAGGCTCCCCTGTCCTTCACTATCTCCCAGAGTTTGTTCAAAATCATGTCCATTGAGTCAGTGATACCATCCAACCATCTATCCTCTGCTGCCCCCTTCTCCTTTTGACTTCAGTGTTTCCTAGCAGCAGGATGTTTTCCAATGAGTGGGCTCTTCTCATCAGGTGGCCAAAGTATTACTGGAGCTTCAACTTCAGCATCAGTCCTTCCAATAAATATTTAGGGTTGATTTTCTTTAGGATTGGCTGGTTCGATTTGCTTGCTGTCCAAGGGACTCTCAAGAGTCTTCTCCAAGTATTGCAAACCTAATTTCTTTTAGTTAGCATTTTAAGGCCATTTTTGTCGGGTATAATTCTTGGTATGCTTGGAACTGGGTCTACCATTTTATTAATTGATTTATATTTATTTCTTCTATTATTTGTTCCTCTGTTTCTCCATTTCCAGCTTCTTTGAAGTTATTTGATGAATATTTCCAGTATTCTGTTTTACTTTCTTTTTCAATCTATTTCATTGTACAGGATTTTAGTAGTTGCTCTAGAGATTATAATATGCATGCTTAATTTTTCTCAGTCAACTTAAAATCAGTAGTTTATTACTTCAAGTAGAATGTAGAAACTTAACAGCCATTTAGAGTCCTGGGCTCCTCTCCCACTTATGATATAATATCTTATGTATTACATTCTGCTTACACTGAAAATCATATAAGTCAGTGTTATAATTTTTGCTTTCTGCTATCAAACATATTTTTAAAAAATTCAAGAGAAGAACAGTATGTTATCCTTACCAAACTATTTTCCTTCTATTGTGATTAATTTGCTCCTTACCATCCAACTTCCCCTCTCATATCACTTCCTTTACTTTGTTGAGCTTCCTTTAGCAGATCCTTTATACCAGGTCTGTTGACACTGCATTCTTTCAATTTTCCTTTATCTGGTAATGTCTCTGTTTCACTTTAAATCATGGATGACATTTTTGCATGATATAGAACTCTAGGTGTTTTATTTCCTCCCAACACTTTGAAAGTGCTATTCTACTTCCTTCCAGGTTCCAATTTTTTTTCTTATCAGAAATATGATCATTCAGATCATTGTTGCCCTATAAATAATGCAATATTTTCTATAAAAATACAAGATATTTTCTTTGTTTTAGTTTTGAAGAATTTAAGTATGGTTTGTCTGTGTGGGAATTTCTTTGGGTATATTCTGTTTAAGGATGGTTGCATTTCTTGCATCTGTAAGGGTATGTCTTTCCCTAAATTTGGGGAGTTTTCTGCTACTATTTCTTCAGATATTTCCCAGAATAATGCTTTCTTCCCTCTCCCTTTATGTTTCTAATGATACAAAATTTAAAGCTTTTGGCAATGCACCACAAATCCTTGAGGTTCTGGTCATAATTTGCGATCATTTCCCACTTTAGCATTCAGATTAGATAATTTTTATTACTCATCTTAAAGTTCACTTCTTGTTTTGTTATTTCCTTTCAGTATTGAGTCTGTCCAGTAAGTTTCAAACTTTAAATACCTTTTTTCAATTCTAGAATTCCCTGCTTTTTATTTATTTATTTTTTATTTCTTTGTTGAGACTTATCTTTTTCCATTCATTTTAATAGTCTTTGACCTTACTTCCTGTAGAATTTTTTAAATAGTTGCTTTAAAGTCTTTGTTAGATAATCCCAAACATCTGTGTCGTCTCACTGTTGGCATCCCTTTGTTGCCTTTTCACACAAATTGACATTTCCTAGTTCTTCATATGCCATGTAATTTTGGATTAAATCCTGGACATTTTGAATATTATGCTAGGATTCTCTGGGTCTTGTTTAACTCTCTGGAGACTGTTGCTATTTTTTTGTTTTGTTTTAGCAGGCAATTGAACTGACTTTTTTCAGATTGCAAGTTCTGACAAGTCTTATGGGAATTATGGTCCCAATGTCACTTCCTTCATCAATTCCTTTGCAATATTATTTTTTTTCCTATGTGTGTGGGCTTCCCTAATGGCTCAGATGGTAAAGAATTTGCCTGCAATGCAGGAGACCTGGGTTTGATCCCTGGGTTGGGAAGATTCCTTGGAGAATGGAATGGCTACCCACTCCAGTATTCTTGCCTGGAAAATTCCAAGGACAGAGGAGCCTGGTGGGATTCATGGGATCGCAAAGAGTCAGATAGGACTGAGTGACTAACACTTTCACTTCACTTCATGGTGTATGCCACCATGTGGCCATTCTTACTTCTGGGTAGTGATCTATCTTGTAGTTCAGTTCTCAAAGTTAATGGAACACTATTTTCTGTCAAAGATCTACATGGGTGTACTGGGAGTTATCAGTTCAGTTCAGTCACTCAGTCGTGTCCGACTCTTTGTGACCCCATGAATCGCAGCCCGCCAGGCCTCCCTGTTTGGCTCCATCCCTTCTTTCTTTCTGGAGTTATTTCTCCACTGACCTCCAGTAGCATATTGGGCACCTAGTGACCTGGGGAGTTCCTCTTTTGGTATCCTATCATTTTGCCTTTTCATACTGTTCATGGGGTTCTCAAGGCAAGAATACTGAAGTGGTTTGCCATTCCCTTCTCCAGTGGACCACGTTCTGTCAGCCCTCTCCACCATGACCTGCCCATCTTCGGTGGCCCCACAGGCATGGCTTGGTTTCATTGAGTTAGACAAGTCTGTGGTCCATACCCAATAGTTAATAGACTTTTTTTTTTTTTTTTTCTGGTTATCCTTCGACTCTTTCTTCTCTTTGACATCCCTGGAATGTTTTCTGTTTCTCTGTGACTCCTCTTTTTAGTTTAGCTAGAAAGCTTGGACTTTATTTTACCAGTTCTATCATGTACAGCTTGCAACTGTAGTCATGTCCTGAGTCTCGATGTAGCAGGAAAAAAGAGAGGGAAAAGCAATAGGCGCTCCCCTCCACCCACACTCTTAGGTCCTCAGCTCTTCTGATTTGCAAGGAAGCTTCAAATTCCCCACTGTGTGTCCCCAAATCATCATTTTGGGCTTCCCAGTTGGTGCTAGTGGTAAAGAACCTTCCTGCCAATGCAAGTTAGACACAAGAGACTCGGGTTTAATCCCTGGTTTGGGAAGATTGCCTGGAGGAAGTCATGGCAACCCACTCCAGTATTCTTGCCTCGAGAATCCCAGGGACAGAGTAGCCTGGAGGGTTACAGTCCATGGGGTCGCAAAGAGTCGGACATGACTAAAGCAACTTAGCACTCACACAGGCAAACCATCATTGTAGCTATTGTTTTCCTTGTCATCATCGGTTGTACTAGACCACTTGAGGACTACAAGAAGAAGAAAAGATAAAAAGAAAACAACATATGAGTTTTTTTTTTTTTTAATCCCATTACCTCTGACTGTTAGAAGATCCCTTTCTCATCTTGCAAGTCAAAATCTGAGAGCTTCTTCTGAAACTCTATCAGCCTGCAAGAATTCCTGCTTCTGGCTTGCAGGCTGCATTGAGACTGGGTTTGGAAATATCAGAGACAGAAAATAATAAGTTATTGGTGGTTTAGTGGCTCTTAGATTTCTGATCTTTCTAATTTGCCTGCTACTGTTTACTTTTCAGATTTCTCAAATAGCTGCTCATGCATTCTGTCTATTTTTTTATAGCTGCCATTCAGTGGGAAAATGTGCTTATTCAATTTCACCAGACCCAAGAAACCCCAATAAACTTTTCTGCAATCACATCAGAATGCTGATATGCCCAAGGAAAATCTTCAAAGCTGGCATTAGCAAAATGTGACAGTTGGACATTGCAACCTGAGTTTACTCTTGTGACTTCTGTTTTCATATGTGATCTTCATTTGTTATTACTGATCTCCCTGTACTGGCTCCGGAGTAGTGTTCCGTTACAGCTGCTGCTAAGTCGCATCAGTCATGTCTAACTCTGTGCGACCCCATAGACGGCAGCCGACCAGACTCCCCCGTCCCTGGGATTTTCCAGGCAAGAACACTGTAGTTGGTTGCTATTTCCTTCTCCAATCCGTGAAAGTGAAAAGTGAAAGTGAAGTCGCTCAGTCGTATCCGACTCTTCGCGACGCCATGGACTGCAGCCTACCAGGCTCCTCCGTCCATGGGATTTTCCAGGAAGGAGCACTGGAGGGGGGTGCCATTGCCTTCTCCGGGGAGTAGTGTCCTACCCTTCACCAAAAGTGCATTTTCCCTGAATTTTTCATGGGACACTTGAAACATATTTGGAATATTTATGTAAAATTCTATCAAAAGTCAAGGGTCGAGAAAATGGGAAGATGAACTACAGATTTAAAGAACATATTTGCAAAAGATACATCTTTGCATATTCAAAATATGCAAATAACTCTTAAAAGTCAACAGTAAGAAAAAATTCAAATAAAAGATGCACTCAAAACTTTACAGACACCTAACCAAAGAATACATAGAGATGGAAAACAAGCATATGAAAAGAGAATTCACATCATGTGTTGTCAGGGAAATACAACTTAAAACAACAGTTATTTAACTTATATGCAGAGTACATCATGAGAAACGCTGGGGTGGAAGAAGCACAAGCTGGAATCAAGATTGCCGGGGGAAATATCAATAACCTCAGATATGCAGATGACACCACCCTTGTGGCAGAAAGTGAAGAGGAACTAAAAAGCCTCTTGAGAGAAGTGAAAGAGGAGAGTGAAAAAGTTGGCTTAAAGCTCAACATTCAGAAAACGAAGATCATGGCATCTGGTCCCATCACTTCATGACAAATAGATGGGGAAACAGTGGAAACAGTGTCAGACTTCATTTTTTTGGGCTCCAATATCACTGCTGATGGTGACTGTAGCCATGAAATTAAAAGACGATTACTCCTTGGAAGGAAAGTTATGACCAAACTAGATAGCATATTCAAAAGCAGAGACATTACTTTGCCAACAAAGGTCTGTCTAGTCAAGGCTATGGTTTTTCCAGTGGTCATGTATGGATGTGAGAGTTGGACTGTGAAGTAAGCTGAGCACTGAAGAATTGATGCTTTTGAATTGTGGTGTTGGAGAAGACTCTTGAGAGTCCCTTGGACTGCAAGGAAATCCAACCAGTCCATTTTAAAGGTGAAAGAGACACATGTACCCCAATGTTCATTGCAGCACTGTTTATAATAGCCAGAACATGGAAACAACCTAGATGTCCATCAGCCGATGAATGGATAAGAAAGCTGTGGTACATATACACAATGGAGTATTACTCAGCCATTAAAAAGAATTCATTTGAATCAGTTCTAATGAGATGGATGAAATTGGAACCTATTATACAGAGTGAAGTAAGCCAGAAAGAAAAACACCAATATAGTATACTGACACATATATATGGAATATAGAAAGATGGCAGTGATGACCCTGTATGTGAGACAGCAAAAGAGACACAAATGTATAGAAAGGACTTTTGGACTCTATGGGAGAGGAAGAGGGTAGGATGATTTGGGAGAATGGCATTGAAACGTGTATACTATCATGTAAGAACGAAGCACAAGCCTATATTCGGTACAGGATACAGGATGCTTGGAGCTGGTGCACAGGGATGAGTCAGAGAGATGATGTGGGGTGGGAGGTGGGAGGGGGATTCGGGATTGGGAGCTAATATACACCCATGGTGGATTCATGTCAATGTATGGCAAAACCAATACGGTATTGTAAAGTAAAATAAAGTAAAATAAAATTAAAAAAAAAAAAAAAGAAAAAAAAAAATAAAGGAGATCAGTCCTGGGTGTTCTTTGGAAGAAATGATGCTCAAGCTGAAACTCCAGTATTTTGGCCACCTCATATGAAGAGTTGACTCACTGGAAAAGACTCTGATGCTGGGAGGGATTGGGGGCAGGAGGAGAAAGGAACTGCAGAGGATGAGATGGTTGGATGCGATCACTGACTCGATAGACTTGAGTTTGAGTGAACTCCAGGAGTTGGTGATGGACAGGGAGGCCTGGTGTGCTGCAGTTCTTGGGATTGCAGAGTCAGACATGACTGAGTGACTGAACTGACTGAACTGACTGGCTGAGATACTATTACATGTTTATTAGAATGGCTAAAATCCAAAACACTGGAAACATGAAATAATAGTGAGGATGTGGAGCAAGAGGAACCCTCATTTATACCTGAATGAGGGAATGTAAAATGGTACAGCTATTTTGGAAGACTGTTTGGCAGTATCTTACAAAATTATATATATCTTTTCCATGTGATCCAGGAAAGGAGCTGAAACCTTATGTCTGCACAAAACCCTGAATATAGGTGTTTATCAGTTCAGTTCAGTTCAGTTCAGTCACTCTGTCATGTCCAACTCTTGAGACCCCATGAACCACAGCACACGAGGCCTCCCTGTCCATCACCAACTCCCAGACTTTACCCAAACTCATGTCCATTGAATCGGTGATGCCATCCAACCATCTCATCCTCTGTCGTCCCCTTCTCCTCCCGCCTTCATTCTTTCCCAGCATCAGGGTCTTTTCAAATAAGTCAGCTCTTTGCATCAGGTGGCCAAAGTACTAGAGTTTCAGCTTTAGCATCATTCCTTCCAATGAACACCCAGGACTGAACTCCTTTAGGACGGACTGGTTGGATCTCCTTGTAGTCCAAGGGACTCTCAAGAGTCTTCTCCAACACTACAGCTCAAAAGCATCAATTCTTTGGCCCTCAGCTTTCTTTACAGGACAACTCTCACGTCCATACATGATTACTGGAAAAACCATAGCCTTGAATAGACAGACCTTTGTTGGCAAAGTAATATCTCTGCTTTTTAATATACAGAATAAGTTGGTCATAACCTTCCTTCCAAGGAGTAAGTGTCATTTAATTTCATGGCTGCAATCACCATCTGCAGTGATTTTGGAGCCCCCAAAAATAAAGTCAGCCACTGTTTCCACTGTTTCCCCATATATTTGCCTTAAATGATGGGACCAGATGCCATGTCCTTAGTTTTCTGAATGTTGAGCTTCAAGCCAACTTTTTAACTCTCCTCTTTCACTTTCATCAAGAGGCTTTTTAGTTCTTCTTCACTTTCTGCCATAAGGGTGGTGTCATCTGCATATCTGAGGTTATTGATATTTCTCCCGGCAATCTTGATTCCAGCTTGTGCTTCTTCCAGCTCAGGGTTTCTCATGATGTACTCTACATATAAATTAAATAAGCAGGGTGACAATATACAGCCTTGACGTGCTCCTTTTCCTATTTGGAACCAGTCTGTTGTTCTATGTCCAGTTCTAACTGTTGCTTCCTGACCTGCATATAGGTTTCTCAAGAGGCAGGTCAGGTGGTCTGGTATGCCCATCTCTTGAAGAATTTTCCACAGTTTATTGTGACACACAGTCAAAGGCTTTGGCATAGTCAATAAAGCAGGAATAGTTGTTTTTCTGGAACTCTCTTACTTTTTTGTTGATCACGTGGATGTTGACAATTTGATCTCTGGTTCCTCTGTCTTTTCTAAAACTAGCTTGAACATCTGGAAGTTCATGATTCACATATTGCTGAAGCCTGGCTTGAAGAATTTTGTGCATTACTTTACTAGCATGTGAGATGAGGTGTTTTCAGCAGCTTTATTTGCAATTGCTGAAACTTGAAAGCAACCAAAATGCCCTTTAGTAGGTGAAAGGATAAATAAACTGGTACCTTTAGACAATGGAATATTATTCAGCACTAAAAGAAGTGAGCTATCAAGTCATGAAAAGACATGGAGGAACCTTAAATGCTCATTATTAAATAAAAGAAGCGAGTCTGAAAAGGCCACATATTTTATGAATCCAACCATATAACATTCTGAAAGTGAAGTTACTCAGTTGTGTCCGACTCTGAGACCCCACAGCCTGTAGCCCACCAGATTCCTCCATCTATGGGATTTTCCAAGCAAGAATACTGGAGTGGGTTGCCATTTCCTTTTCCTGGGGATCTTCCTGACCTAGGGATTGAACCCAGGTCTCCCACATTATAGGCAGATGCTTTATTATCTGAGCCACCGGGGAAGCCATAATACATTCTGGAAAAGGCAAAATTAAGGATGCAGTAAAAGTATCAGTGGTCACTAGGGAATGAGACAGGGAAGGATGAATAGGCAGAGTAGGGAGATTTTTACTGCAGTAAAAGTACTGGACACATATTATCCAAACTTTGTTAAACTCATAGAATGTGTAAGGTCAAGAGAGAAATCATTATTTCTCTCTTGGGTGATTATGATGTATCAGCGTAGGTTCATCAATTGTACCAAATGTACCACTCTAATAGGGGATGTTGATAACGAAGGAGGTGGTGCCTGTGCAGGGTCAGGGGTATATAGGAAATTGTTATACTTTTCTCTCAGTTTTGCTGTGAACCTAAAACTTCTCTAAAAAATAAATCCTACAGAAAAAATTAAATTCTGAAATGTGCTACAAAATAGATGAATCTTGAAGATATTATACTAAGTGAAATAAGCTAGATACAAAACAACAAATATTGTATGAGTCCACTTATGTGAAGTACAGATAGTAAATTCATAAAGACAGAAGTAAAACAGTGGTCACCTGGGGCTGGAGGGAGATGGATATGGGGAATTATTGTTTAACTGGTAAAGAGTGTCAGTATGGGATGATGAAAAAGCTCTGGAAATGAATAAGGATGGTCTTTACACAAAAATGCTAATGCATTTAATGTTGCTGAATTGTGTACTTAATAGTGGTTGATTCATGTTGATGTATGGCAAAAACCATCACAATATTGTAAAGTAATTATCCTCCAATTAAAATAAATAAAACTTTTAAAAAGTTACATTGGAAATGCTGAATTAAAAAATGGTTTAAAAGGTAAATTTTTGCTATGTATACTTTGCCACAATAAAAAATAAAATGTGAAAACTGTTTAAATTTTTTAAAGTATATTGTTAAATAAAGGTAGTTGGGAGAAAGTGATACATAATTAGATCATGAGTTGGGAAAGTATGGCCCACCAATGAGCCGAGCCATGCCAATTCTTTCATCTATCGTCTATGGTTGCTTTTATACTATACCAGCAGAGTGGAGTAGTTATAAGGAAGACTGGCCTTCAATGCCTACAATATTTATTATCTTACCTTTACAGACAAAGCTTGAACTAGCCGATCTAAACCATAAGGTATAGATCATCACGGTTATCTTGGGATTCCCTGACCTCCCATCTCTCAACGGAAGCATATTTTCTGCAGAGAAAATCCTCCAGAGTAATGGAATGTCCTTCCATTCACTTTCCAAAGTGTCAATTTCATTCCTTTATAAATATTACTGATAAGATAACTATTATTTTTCAGGCATTGTGCCCATGCTTGGATACATGCTAAAAAAGACAGATGTTCCTGCCTTCATGAAGTTGAAAATGGAATCTAGTTTTGGTAGATAGTGGAAAGCAGTCTCTTTCTAACAATCTCTTATTTGGTTTGGCAATATAGATCAAATCCAGCACCTCCTCTACATTGTAGCATATCTGATCAGAAAACATTCTTCATGCTTTTTTAGAATCTTCTTTGTCCAGCTAACCTTTTTCCTTCTTCCTTAGTGATCAAGAAATGATTCTAAAAGCGCAAGTCATGTCACCGGTAGGTATGCTTGATGTATCATTTTTGCATTATCTATACATGTTGTCCAGAAGGTATTGATACATGTAATTTGCTGGTATATTTGCTTAGAACAGATATAGAACATTATACCTGATGATGAATTTAAAAAAGTACTAGTTTCAGAACTTGAGAGACATTTTTCAATACAAATGGTAGCATTTCCATTTACTTCATAGGGAATGAACATGATTGTTCTTAAAAAGAAGTAGACATGAAGTAATATTATACAAAATTTAAAATCAGTCAATGTATGGCAAAACCAATACCGTATTGTAAAGCAAAATAAAGTAAAAATAAAAATAATCAGTTATTCCAAAATTAGGGGATAAGTGTATCA
>SJYT01045788.1:102345-189592 GCA_006410635.1 Cephalophus harveyi
GATTGGAATGAAAACTGACCTTTTCCAGTCCTGTGGCCACTGCTGAGTTTTCCAAATTTGCTGGCATATTGAGTGCAGCACTTTCACAGCATCATCTTTCAGGATTTGAAATAGCTCAACTGGAATTCCATCACCTCCACTAGCTTTGTTCATAGTGATGCTTTCTAAGGCCCACTTGACTTCACATTCCAGGCTGTCTGGCTCTAGGTGAGTGATCACACCACTGTGATTATCTGGGTCGTGAAGATCTTTTCTGTACAGTTCTTCTGTGTATTCTTGCCACCTCTTCTTAATATCTTCTGATTCTGTTAGGTCCATACAATTTCTGTCCTTTATCGAGCCCATCTTTGCATGAAATGTTCCTTGGTATCTCTAATTTTCTGGAAGAGATCTCTAGTCTTTCCCATTCTGTTCTTTTCCTCTATTTCTTTGCGTTGATCACTGAGGAAGGCTTTATTGTCTCTCCGTGCTATTCTTTGGAACTCTGCATTCAAATGGGCATATCTTTCCTTTTTTCCTTTGCTTTTCACTTCTCTTCTTTTAGCAGCTATTTGTAAGGTCTCCTCAGACAGCCATTTTGTATTTTTTGTATTTCTTTTCCATTGGGATGGTCTTGATCCCTGTGTCCTATACAATGTCATGAACCTCCATCCATAGTTCATCAGGTACTCTATCAGATCCAGTGCCTTAGATCTATTTCTCACTTCCACTGTATAATCATAAGGGATTTGATTTAGGTCATACCTGAATCAGTTCAGTTCAGTCGCTCAGTTAATGGTCTACTGGTTTTCCTTACTTTCTTCAATTTCAGTCTGAATTTGGCAATAAGGAGTTCATGATCTGAGCCACAATCAGTTCTTGGTCTTGTTTTTGCTGACTGTATAGAGCTTCTCCATCTTTGGCTGCAAAGAATATAATCAATCTGATTTCGGTGTTGACCATCTGATGATGTCCACGTGTAGAGTCTTCTCTTGTGTTGTTGGAAGAGTGTGTTTGCTATGACCAGTGCGTGCTCTTGGCAAAACTCTATTAGCCTTGCCCTGCTTCATTCTGTATTCCAAGGCCAAATTTGCCTGTTATTCCAGGTGTTTCTTGACTTCCTACTTTTGCATTCCAGTCCCCTATAATGAAAAGAACATCTTTTTTGGATGTTAGTTCTAAACGGTCTTGTAGGTCTTCATAGATCCATTCCACTTTAGCTTCTTCAGCATTACTGGTTGGGGCATAGGCTTGGATCACCGTGATATTGAATGATTTGCCTTGGAAATGAACAGAGATCATTTTGTCACTTTTGAGATTGCATCCAAGTACTGCATTTCAGACTCTTGTTGACCATGATGGCTTCTCCATTTCTTCTAAAGGATTCCTGCCTGAGAGGAGCAATCCCACT
The DNA here is from genome assembly GCA_006410635.1 of Cephalophus harveyi. Lineage (NCBI taxonomy): Eukaryota > Metazoa > Chordata > Mammalia > Artiodactyla > Bovidae > Cephalophus > Cephalophus harveyi. Next base: position 103,736 of record SJYT01045788.1, read on the forward strand.
ACCAAGGAGTGGTGGCTGTGCCGGCGCAGGAGGGCTGAGAGGAGCTATTCCACCTTCAAGGTCAAGAGGGGTGACCTTGTCCAAGGTAAGGAGCAGTGGCTGCGTTTTGCTGTGGCAGCCATGAAGAGATACCCCACGTCCAAGGTAAGAGAAACCAAGTGAGATGGTAGGTGTTGGAAGAGGGCATCAAAGGGCAGACACACTGAATCCATAATCACAGAAAACTAGCCAATCTGACCACACGGACCACAGTCTTGTCTAACTCAATGAAACTAAGCCATGCTGTGTGGGGCCACCCAAGACACGTGGGTCATGGTGGAGAGGCCTGACAGAGCGTGGTCCACTGGAGAAGGGAATGGCAAACCACTTCAGTATTCTTGCCTTGAGAACCCCATAAACAGTATGAAAAGGCAAAATGATAGGATACTGAAAGAGAAACTCCCCAGGTCAGTAGGTGCCCAGTAAGCTACAGGAGATCAGTGGAAAAATAACTCCAGAAAGAATGAAGGGATGGAGCCAAAGCAAAAGCAATACAGAGTGGTGGATGTGACTGGTGATAGAAGCACGGTCCAATGCTGTAAAGAGCAATATTGCATAGGAACCTGGAATGTCAGGTCCATGAATCAAGGCAAATTGGAAATGGTCAAACAGGAGATGGCAAGAGTGAACGTCGACATTCTAGGAATTAGCGAACTAAAATGGACTGGAATGGGTGAATTTAACTCAGATGACCATTATATCTACAAAAACATTTATTTTATAACAACTCTTCTGTTAATGAAATTCCAGCAATATATGAAATTGTAGAAGTAGGGGTCCTATCTAACAATTTTCTCACCCCCACCGTCAAATTAGAATAATGAATAGGGAGGAATGGGCATAATAAAAATGTGAAAATAAAAAAGAGTTCATAATGCAGTTTGGAGTGGAAATGGCAACCCACTCTAGTGTTCTTGCCTGGAAAATCCCAGGGACGGGGGAGCCTGGTGGGCTGCCATCTGTGGGGTCACACAGAGTCCGACACGACTAATGCAACCTAGCAGCAGCAGCATGATACAGCTGTATTTCCTAAACACCAATTGTATTTCCTAAAACATATGCTTTCCAGAGATAATAACAGTACAATTCATCATGCTTCCTTTGGGGTCAGTGAAGTTCAGAGGCAAACTTATAGTTTAACTGTACAGTGAAGTTAATCCTGCCATGGGCTACTGCATCCTTCTTTTTTCCTTATATCTCATTTGCTGATTCTTTCCCCATCATGTTATTATGCTTGCTATTGTGTCTTTTCTCTGAGCTGACTTAAATCATTTTGTAAAGAATAAGACCGAAAAATTCAACGTTGAAAAAGCATACAACGCAGCGTCATCACGAGAGCAGGATGCGAAGGCCATGAGATCAACCATTTAGCTTGTTACTTCGACAACTATTCCTAGGTGTGAGTTTTATCAAGACTAAAGTTGCCTTTCTTCAGACAAACCACAGTAGGAGTTTAGTACAAAATACAGCTCTGAAGGATGACCTCAGAACACTTACAGAATATTTTAGAGAATAACACAAACAGAAAAGCACCAAAGCAAAATCCTATGACCCTATTGGTATCTTACCTGATTTCGTTACCTGGGTAAGAACCTATTCATCAACAAGGAACCAGGAGTGGAAAAATTTGCAAGTGAATAATAGTAAAACAAAGAATAACTCATTTTATTCCAATATGTTTATAGCGTCTACCTTTTTGTGTATTAGACATAAACAATGGCAATGTAATAACCTTGAAAGTAAACTAAAATAGTAGTTTAAGCAAGGTAGTTGTACGACTTTACAGTCAAAATGATGATGGTTCAATCTTGGTGTATCTCTTATTTGTCTTATGACTCTGGAGACTCTTCAACCCTTGAAAGTAAGTTTTCTCATGGTAATATAGAGATAATAACAATAGCTACCTTCATAAAGTTGTCATGAGAATCAAGTGAGGTGATAGATATATAGATAGATATGTATTCAGTTCAATTCAGTTCAGTTGAGTCTCTCAGTCGTGTCCGACTCTTTGCGACCCCATGAATCGCAGCACGCCAGGCCTCCCTGTTCATTACCATCTCTCGGAGTTCACTCAGACTCACATCCATTGAGTCAGTGATGCCATCCAGCCATCTCATCCTCGGTCGTCCCCTTCTAGACCCCGTGAATCGCAGCACGCCAGGCCTCCTTGTCCATCACCAACTCCCGGAGTTCACTCAGATTCATGTCCATCGAGTCCGTGATGCCATCCAGCCATCTCATCCTCGGTCGTCCCCTTCTCCTCCTGCCCCCAATCCCTCCCAGCATCAGAGTCTTTTCCAGTGAGTCAACTCTTTGCATGAGGTGGCCAAAGTACTGGAGTTTCAGCTTTAGCATCATTCTTTCCAAAGAAATCCCAGGGTTGATCTCCTTCAGAATGGACTGGTTGGATCTCCTTGCAGTCCAAGGGACTCTCAAGAGTCTTCTCCAACACCACAGTTCAAAACACCACAGTTCAAAAGATATGTATTAGACTATCATAATTATAAGTGGTCAATAGTATTGGCAGCAATCATCACTGTTTGTAAATACCACTGTTTTTCTAGTGGAATCTAAAGGTGTTATTTTGGGATGCAAAAAATGAGTCCATATGAATAATGACCAGGATGACCACAGGTGAGTTGGGACCACACAGGTCATGGGCTGTTCACTTTGCACTCAGCTGGGGCTTTCAGAACAATTGATTAGAGTGTTGTTCCCAGTTTAGTAGACAACCAGGCCACAGGACAGGGGAGACTAACTTCTCCTGAACTCAGGTCTCTGAGAGAGCTCTGATGCCTTTAAAATCAAATAGGATCTGGCAAGTGTCTGCAAACAATTCCAATAATTTACAAAAAAAAAAAAAAAAACAAAAGGACTATTTTTTATTGTATCTTGCCCAAGAGTTTTCTGTAACTATGAGGTCAGAATTACGTGTTTTATTTCAAAGTTATCTGGTTCCTGTAATTGTTGCTTTTCGGCATGGCTGTATAGCCATTCAAAGACCCTTCCCTGTCTACCCTCAGGGTCCCTACCTTTCTCTGCACACTGTTTCCCACCCTCTCCTTAACATCTCTGATCCTGTAAATGTAAGGTTAGAAGCTAGAGTTACCCTCTTGCATTAAAAGCAGATGTAAGCATCTTCCCTGCTGAAGATTCCTGGCCAATATCCTTTCAGAAAGAAATGTTCTCATTTGAGCTCACAGGTGAGCCGTTTCTCAACGTTCAATCACTGGTGCTATCTCACTTTCTTGGTCATTGTGTAACTGTAACAATCACTGCTCTAGAAACATCTGTGGAGAACTTGAGTGTGAGAGGTGTAATCCAAAACTCAGTAGTATTCTTTCTAGGAATATCAGTAATTACAATTTCACAGAAAATGAATATCTAGCAACTGAAAGTAGAAAAGAAAATGGGGAGATTCACTGAGCAGAGAAAACCCTCAGAAACCTTCTTTTAAAAAAATAGAGGAAAAGCTTTTTTTTTTTTTAATTGGAGGTTAATTACTTTACAGTATTGTATTGGTTTTGCCATACATCAACATGAATCCACCACAGGTATACACGTGTTCCCCATCCTGAACCCTCCTCCCACCTCCCTCCCCGTACCATCCCTCTGGGTCATCCCAGTGCACCAGCCCCAAGCATCCTGTATTATGCATCAAACCTGGGACTGGCTATTCATTGCATATATGATATTATACATGTTTCAATTTCATTCTCCCAAATCATCCCACCCTCGCCCTCTCCCACAGAGTCCAAAAGACTAGTTATTGGATGCCATGCAATATGACAAACAGGTCCAGGTGTTAAGTAAGAAGTTCCTATCACAAATACATAGATTATTTACTAACTCTGCAGAACAGACTTGGCTACTTACAGGAAGCTGTGACTCTTGTGTATGCTTTCTTAACAGTAAAAAAGAGAGTAAACTCTATTTTGCAACTATCAGTTAGCTCACAGTTGGGTTTAATAATGAGGGAGTTTAGGATATCCAATGTAGAATGTTAAGACAAACCCAGGAAGACTGATTTCAGTGTCATCCTTGGTCAGAGGCAACAGATAAAGACTTTGGGGAAATATGTATTTCCTTTGAGTTCCAGAGCCTAGGGAAAAGGCTATGTTATAGAAACTGCACTAATCTAAGGGAATATTTCTGTCACACATCAACACTTTCTACTTCTTTCTCATGATTTTTCTTATTGAAAGAATTGGAATATGCCAAAGGGGACCAAATATCTCAGGAAAAGAAGAAAGACAGGTATGTGTATACATAGAACTGATTCACTTTGCTGTACAGCAGAAACTAACAAATTGCAAAGCAACTAAGCTCCAGTAAAAATATAAATAAACTTAGAAAAGAAAGATACAAGGGAAGGAATGGAGCAGGAGGACAAATAGGTAAGAAGAAAGGTAAAAAAAAAAAAGGAAGGTAAAAAATAAAATAGGTAAAATAAATAAATAAAATAAAATAGGTTAAAAAAAAGGCACTGGTTTTCTTCACTTTAGGAATTTTGGTCACTAATCAGCACACAGTGGTCACTTAGGCTTGGGTTCTATAAATTTGATTTGCAGAGTACTGTCTTAAAAATGCAGTTTTACATTGTAGAACGTACAGTAATTTGAATTACAACAGTAATTTTATATTAGAGATTCTAAGTTCCCTTAGTCTTTGACAGAGAAGAATCATAAACAGTTAATCATGTTAGTTATTTACATTTTAAAAAGTGACTCCTAATTTCTTGAAAAGTTGATCTTTCTTTAAAGAATACCCCTCACAACTCCAGGAATTTTTTTCCCTCTTTTTAAAAATCTATTGACTTGTTTAGCAAAGTAAAGCTCTATCCTGACCTTTGTGAATTAGCAAAAATTATTGGAATTCTAATCAGATTGTACTTTGCTATTCTGGGTCTCAATTCCCTTATGTAGTTGACAAGCAAAATCTTTATCTTTTTTTTTTTTAATTGCCTTACACTTAGTTTCCCCTGTTTTCTTGTCAAGAGGCTTGTGCTTCTATCCCTGCTTCTGGTTCTAGGAGGACACTTGGCTGTATATCTTTTCAGTATAAACAGTGATTCGGGGCCCCTGCCCCTCCTCGTTTTCGGCAGACATAATCTAATCTGTGTATGTGACAAGACCAATTAGTCTCGCCCACTCTCCAGCCTTCTGTCCCTCCCCTGTCAGCTGCCACCCTCTTGGCACTCCATCTCTTTTAGGAAGTAGCGATGGGAGCCAAATTTCCCAACTGAATTCATTAGATGAATATGCAGGTCCAGATTGCAGAAATGTGCTCACATCCTCAAGTAGAACTCTGAATCAAGACTTCTGACTCTTTCACTCTTGTTGCATGTAATGTTTATCAGAAGATTTCCAACTACAAAACTTCCTTGCTGGCTGGAAAGAAGGGAAGCTGCATTTGACAAGATGAGGTGAAGGCCCATAACTGCACCGAACAAAATAATTCCAGGGAATGCCAGCCTCTATGGGGATGGGTGCAGTTGTTTTCTACAAGTGGCAAGCTGCTTACTTTTGACCCGTAGAGGTGGCCTGCAGAATGCAGATGGTGGAAGAGCAGGGCATGCCATTCATAATGCATGCTCAGAACACTGGCCCTGCTAGCATTTGGGTCAGTGGGCATCAGAGTGGTACGTGGAGGGCAAGACATGGAACAGCTGATGATGTACCAGACTGTGGTCCCCACAGCTGGGGACAGCAGGTGCCAGGAAAGTCTGGCCCATCACATGTTCAGGAACCCAAGAGAAAAACCCCTTATGATTGCTTCCTTTTCTTTCTGTTATCAGAAGTCATTTTCAGATTTTTAAAGTCTATTATGATTTTCTAAGTCTTTATTGAACTTGTAACAATATTGCTTCTGTTTTATCTTTCGGTTTCTTTGGCCTAGAGGCATGTGGGATCTTAGTTCCCTGACCAGGTATCAAACCCACACCCTCCGCATAGGAAGGCAAAGTCTTAACCACTGGACCACCAGAGAAGTCCCAATTTATTTTTGTTTAATTTATTTTGTTGAAGTATAGTTGATTTACAATGTTGTGTTAATTTCTGTTGTATAGCAAAGTGATTCAGTTATATACATTCTTTTTCATATTCTCTTCCATCATGGTTTATCACAGATTATTGAATATTATTCCCTGTGCTATACAGTAGGACCGTGTGGTTTATCCATTCCATGTATAATAGTTTGCATCTGCTAATCCCAGACTTCCAATCCTTCTCTCCCACACCCATTTCCCTTTGGCAACCATAAATCTGTTCTCTATGTCTGAGCATCTGTTCCTGTTTCATATGCATCGTTATTTTCAATATCATAACTGCTGAAGGAGAGTTGAACATTCTAACATGTTCGTAGCTGGTAGCTTACATTTCAAAACTGATAACTGTAAGTATCATTTCATGTGAGCTGAGAGGCAGAACATAAGTTGCTATCTCTGGGTCAGTTGCTCAAATAGACATTGGGATTTTTAAAATATTTCACAGTGTCCATCAGTAAAACGTGAGGCTCATTGCAAATGTGCCCACTAATTAGTGTTCTTTTCAGAATAAGGTTGGTGACCTTCTATTGTTTTAAAAGCTCAGGCAGATTTCTTGGATTAATTGAAAGCTCCCTTATCAACTCATAAATATAAATATAAGAGTGAGACAGAAATAGAGGTTGAGGAAGGAACCAAGAAATAAATGTCAAAGTCTTAAAGACAAATTCTCTAGGAAATTGAGGTGACAATAAGATGCCTTTCCTTTTGTGTATCAGTTTGCCCCTCACTTCAAATTCCTGCAGAGTTTATTGTCATCTGCTTCCAAGTCATCATGCACAGAAAGACCCAGGTACCTCATGCAGGTTTCCAGGCATGTCCTTGTGACTAAGAAAATCTTGGCTTTTACACTCTGGATTCTGTGTTCTCACCTGCCCTAAACAACAGACTTGAACTACTGATGGGACCAGTTAGGTGGACCTTCCTAGTAATAGAGGAGGAAAATAAAAAGGGGAAGAGGAGATCCCTGGTGTCAGGAGACAGAGGCTGAGAGCACATACATGGCTGCTTGGACACGAGGTCATCCTCCTGAAAACATTTCAGAGAGATGCCTCTTTCTCTAATACACCCTGACAATGGGAAATAAGGCTATTCCCTTTCTCTTCTTCTTCAACTAAGTTTTAATGTCCTGATTCTCTAATTTTAGTTTAGCAAATTCCCAACATCACCTGTGCAGTAAACTTTGCTTGTAATCCCAGGACATGGGAGTCAAGGACAGCAGTCAGTGGAGGAGGAGACGTTCTCCCAAAGACCTTCTACATAACTCGCCATTTCTCAGCATCCTCTACATTGTGATGGTCCAGAATGATGAGAGCTGCTAAAAGCCAGCGAAACCCTTTGTCTTCCCTTGACTTCTGGCCAGCTTTCATTCATATTACTGCTATCAGAAGATTAAAAGAGAAAGAGACATTTAAAAAAAAAAAAGAAGAACTCATTGGATTAAAATGTCTATACAATTGTGGCAGAAATCAATACATTTTAAGAATGATTCCTTATGAATATACAGTGGAAGTGACAAATAGATTCAAGGGATTTGATCTGATAGAGTGCCGGAAGATAAATGGATGGAAGTTCGTGACATTGTACAGGAGGCAATGATCAAGACCATCCCCAAGAAAAAGAAATGCAAAAAGGCAAAACGATTGTCTGAGGAGTTCTTACAAATAGTTGTGAAAAGAAGAGAAGTGAAAGGCAAAGGGGAAAAGGAAAGATATGCCCATTTGAATGCAGAGTTCCAAAGAATGGCAAGGAGAGATAAGAAAGCCTTCTTCAGTGATCAATGCAAAGAAATAGAGAAAAATAATAGAATGGGAAAGACTAGAAATCTTTTTAAGAAAATTAGATACCAAGAGAACTTTTCATGCAAAAATGGGCACAATAAAGGACAGAAACGATATAGACCTAACAGAAGCAGAAGATATTAAGAAGAGGTGGCAAGAATACACAGAAGAACTGTACAAAAAAGATCTTCATGACCCAGATAACAACGATGGTGTGACCACTCACCTAGAGCCAGACATCCTGGAATGCTAAGTCAAGTGGGCCTTAGGAAGCATCACTATGAACAAAGCTAGTGGAGGTGATGGAATTTCAGTTGAGCTAAAAGATGATGCTGTGAAAGTGCTGCACTCAATATGCCAGCAAATCTGGAAAACTCAGCAGTGGCCACAGGACTGGAAAAAGTCAGTTTTCATTCCAATCCCAATGAAAGGCAATGGCAAAGAATGTTCAAACTACAGCACAATTGCACTCATCTCACACGCTAGTAAAGTTATGGTAAAAATTCCCAAGCCTGGCTTTAATAGTACATGAAATAGGAACTTCTAGATGTTCAAGCTAGATGTGGAAAAGACAGAGGAACCAGAGATCAAATTGTCAACATCTGTGAGATCATCAAAAAAGCAAGAGAGTTCAAGAAAAGCATCTACTTCTGCTTTGTTGACTATGTCAAAATCTGTGACTGTGTGGATCACAATGAACTGTGGAAAATTCTGAAAGAGATTGGCATACCAGACCACCTAACCTGCCTCCTGAGAAACCTGTATGCAGGTCAAGAATCAACAGTTAGAACTGCACATGGAGCAACAGACTGGTTCCAAATCAGGAAAGGAGTATGTCAAGGCTATATATTGTCACCCTGCTTATTTAATTTATATGCAGAGTACATCATGAGAAATATCGGTCTGGGTGAAGCAAAAGCTGGAATCAAGATTGCCAGGAGAAATATCAATAACCTCAGACATGCAGATGACACCATCCTTATGGCAGAAAGTGAAGAAGAACTAAAGAGCCATTTGATGGAAGTGAAAGAGGAGAGCAAAAAAGTTGGCTTAAAACTCAACATTCAGAAAACTAAGATCATGGCCTCTTAGTTGCCATCCCATTACTTCATGGCAAATTGATGGGGAAATAATAGAAAGAGTGAGAGACTTTATTTTGGGGGGCTCCAAAATCACTGCAGATGGTGACTGCAGCCATGAAATTTAAAGATGCTTGCTCCTTGGAAGAAAAGCCATGGCCAAACTAGACAGCATATGAAAAAGCAGAGACATTACTTTGCCAACAAAGGTCTGTCTAGTCTAAGCTATGGATTTTTCAGTAGTTATATATGGATCTGAGAGGTGGACTATAAAGAAAGCTGAGCACTGAAGAACTGCTGCTTTTGAACTATAGTATTGGAGACTCTTGAGAGTCTCTTGGACTCCAAGGAGATCCAACCAGTCAATCAAAAAGGAAATCAGTCCTGAATACTCTTTGGAAGGACTGATGCTGAAGCTGAAACTCCAATTCTTTGGCCACCTGATGGAAAGAACTGACTCATTGGAAAAGACCTTGAGGCTGGAAAGATTGAAGGCGGGAGTAGAAGGGTACGACAGAGGATGAGATGGTTGGATGACATCACTAACATGATGGACATGAGTTTGAGCAGCCTTCGTGGGTTGGTGATGGACAGGGAGGCCTGGCGTGCTTCTGTCCATTGGGTCACAAAGAGTTGGACATGACTTAGCTACTGAACTGAACTGAACTGAACTGCTGCTGCTGCTGCTGCTAAGTCACTTCAGTCGTGTCCAACTCTGTGTGACCCCATAGACGGCAGTCCACAAGACTCCCCCATCCCTGGGATTCTCCAGGCAAGAACACTGGAGTGGGTTTCCATTTCCTTCTCCAATGCATGACAGTGAAAAGTGAAAGTGAAAGGTGAAAGTGAAGTCGCTCAGTCGTGTCCGACTCTTCGCGACCCCGTGGACTGCAGCCCACCAGGCTCCTCTGCCCATGGGATTTTCCAGCCTAGTAATATTCTAACTTGGGCCACACATGCAAAGCGCACAAGGGAAAACCAAGATGTATATGGTCAAGCCTTTGCCTTCGTGGAAGGCTCTATAGTTGGTGAATTGGAAAACTAATTCAAATTCATCAGGTATTTGAGCTTCAGTAGAGGAAGTAACATGTGTTTGGAGATCTTAGAGAACTGCATTGCCCACTTAAGGGTGTAAAGATGGGGAGTCTTTCTGGAAAGTAATCATCACTTTTTATCAGGGGTCTTAAAAATGTTCATACTACTTGACCAATGATCACAATTCCAAAAACCAAACAAAAATAAATAATGGACAAAAGACATAAAGAATTATATATAAGGCAGGTCATCAGAACACTGTTCAAAATAGTAAAATAAAATAAAATAAAAAGCAAGAAGTTAGATGTAAAATAATTAATAGGTCAAGAGTTAGAGTATGGTTATCCTTGTACAATATTTCTGTACCTATGTTTAGCCTGGATTTTGAATTAGAAATATATAAGCATCTGAAGTAATTTATCAGATGGTTTTTAATAGCATGATTTTAAATGATGTCTATCTGTAGAATCTGGCCTAGGTTGAGGCAAAAGAAGCATCTTGGTAGCAAAATTTAAGGAGGCTCTCACTCTCAGAGGTCTGCAGGAGCAGTGTAGGCATTGACACAACCCTGAGAGTGAGTGACTCCTTAAATCAGGTGCCCTGAGCTTCCCCTCATCCCAGTTCCTGCACCTGGTTTACTATAGATGTGCCATAACCCAAGTAATCAGGGCTTCATGTTGGACATTTAGGCTCTTTTTAATGTTTACCTGTTTAAATAACATTCCGATGAACATGTACATGTAACACAAACATATTTGATTTTATCATTGGAATACATTTAGAGTAGTTGAACATTTTCTTAAAAGGCTTAAGGATTTGATCCAGATTGACATGTTTCCACCAGGAAGTTGATATGCCTCTATGCTTATTCTTTTTAGTACTATGTATTTGAGAGTTTTCATACATATTTTTCTACCTATTTTAATCTCTGCAGTATGATAAAAAATCTGATCATTTATATTTTCACTGTTTAGTCATATTAAATATTTTTCATTGCATTTTTCTGTAGGTGTATCACCTGCTATGTCTCTCAGAATTTTTTCCGTTAAGGTCTTTGTTTTTTCTTAAAAGGCCTCTAAGTGTCTCGTCAATTAAAGCCATATACTCAGCCTCTCAGATAGGTTGCCTTTTTTCTCATCTATATTTATTTATGTTTTGATGTGCTAAATAAAAAATTGTAAAACAATAATAATAGTTTATACTTTTGAGTATTTGCTTTGTCCCAAACACTGTTTTAATCCTTTAAATTTATTAACTCATTCAATCCTCATAAGAGATGCGAACAGTTATTATCTTTATTTTATAGTGGATGAAACTGGGGTACAGACATGTTTAGAGGTAAAGTAACATGACCCAAATCATTCAAATCTAGTGAGCAGATCTCTTATCCAGAACTGAGGCTCCTGGGCCTGAATTCTTATGGGGTGCCCATCCTCTATGGCAGAATGGACAGTTAATAAAATTACAAAATAAAACTAGTGACCTTTTTTTTTGTTACTATCTCTAATGTTATGCTATTTTCATTTATTTTAGGGTTTTGTTATTTAAATAAATAAGTTAAAGATGAGCTTTATAAGTAGGTGATGCTTATAATATCAGATATTAGAGATAGTTGATAAAATAATATTTAAAAAATATTTAAAATATTAATACTAATACGTATTAGAAAAACATGTTTTAATGGAATATTACTCAACTCAACTCAAAAAGAATGAAATAATTCTATCTGCAGCAACACGGATGGACCTAGAAAATGTCATGCTAAGTGAAGTAAGTCAGAGCAGAAATATCCTGTGACATCCTTTATATGTGGAATCTGAAAAGAAATTATACTAAAAAGAAATGATAGAAAAAGGGATAGTTAGGGAGTGTGGGATAGACATGTACACATTGCTATATTTAAAATGGATACGCAATAACTTACTGGATAGCATATTGGAACTCTACCCAATATTTTGTGGCAGCCTGGATGGAAGGGGAGTTTGGGGGGGAGAATGGGTATCTGTATATATATGTCTGAGCCACTTTGCTGTTCACCTGAAGCTATCACAATATTGTTAATTGGCTACACCCCAATACAAAGTATGGAGAAGGGAATGGCAACCCACTCCAGTATTCTTGCCTGGAGAATCCCATGGACAGAGGAGCCTGGTGGACTACAATCCATGGGGTCGCAAAGACTCGAACACGACTGAGCGACTAACACACAATACAAAGTAAGGGGCTTTCCAGGTGACTCAGTGGTAAAAGAATCTGCCTGCCAATGCAGGAGATGCAGGAGACACAGAGACACAGGTTCAATCCCTGGCTTGGGAAGATCCCTGGAGTAGGAAATAGCAACCCACTCCAGTATTCTTGCCTGGAAAATTCCATGGACAAAGAAGCCTGGAAGGCTATAGTCCATGAGATCACAGAGTCAGACATGACTGAGCATGCACTCATTCATTCATTCAGTACAAAGTAAAAGGTTTAAATAATAGTGAAAATATTAATAATGCATTTATACTAGTATTTATAAAAATTTTGTGTATTGATATTTAAAAATAAAAATTCAATGCCTCTATCATATCATGTATTAAAGTTTATTCCAGAAATATTAAAGTTTATTCCAGAAATATTAAGGAGTCTTAAAAATTCAGTGAGTAAAATATATTTCCCAAGTCTTTTTTTTTTTTTTGCAACAAGTGCCTCATGGTCTCCATTTTTTGTACTTTTGGTCATTTTCTTCTTGAATGGAAGGGCAGTCGTACTGTCTCTTATACACATCTAAAAATTTAGGTATCTTTGTTTTCTTAGAAAATTATATGGTGAGTCGGTGTTATAATTTAATTAAATATAGTATTTTCTTATAATTTTTTGTGAACTCTATCTGTGTTTTATACCTTTCTTAATTTCTAATATTCTGTTTATTTACATTTTGATACAGGTTGTCCAGTTATAATTTTTCCTTAAAAAATTATTTCAAATAATCAACCCTTGGACTTAGTGGCTGAACTCTTCTGAGTCACTTGGAAGGATCAGTAAACGTTTTAAAATAAATGCTGGGCTTCCCTGGTAGCTCAGAGGTTAAAGCGTCTACCTCTAATGCGGGAGACCTGGGTTCGATCCCTGGGTCGGGAAGATCCTCTGGAGAAGGAAATGGCAATCCACTCCAGTATTCTTGCCTGGAGAATCCCATGGACAGAGAAGCCTAGTAGGTTACAGTCCACGGGGTCGCAAAGAGTCGGACACGACTGAGCGACTTCACCTTCACCTTCACCTTCTACTTTGTAGCCTGCTACATCATTGTTCAGGTAAGATGCAAAGCAATTACAAGTCAACACCTGCAATTTAGAGCATATATGTATGTTTAGAGACAGTTCTTCATGTGTCTCCCTCACTTCTGTATATATTGTGAGCAAAGGTACAGGCAGCCTTTGTCCTGGATTATCTTTTCAAGGATGTTGCAGAGCAAATAGCCTTGGAAGATAGAGATGATACCTCCCTCTGAGCAGAGGGCAGATGCATTTCCTGCCTAGCATAATAAAGATAACATCTCGCTGTGGCACAAAGGTCAGGCAGGTTTGCGTGCAGTCCATTACCACAGATTTGTATTCTTATTCAGGATTCCTCATATTTGAATCCATTGTGTGCACAGCACCTACCTGGGCCACTCCACATTACCCATCTAGGACTTGAGGTACACGAAGAACTGCTATAAACATGATATTCACAGTCTTTTTTCTCTGACCCATACGTTTTGTATCTTCTGTCAGCATCCATGCAATTGTGGCAGGCAAACTTGTGAATTTGAAAGTAGGATGAATAAAATCTCCCCTCCTTCATAGTTCTTGATGCTGATTTTTCTGTACTGATAATGAAATGCCTATTTCTTTCTTTATTATGTCTTAAGACATGTGGCAATATATCTTTTAGCTTGAAATTTGAGAATCATTCAGTATGCTGCAGCCCCAGTTGTTTGAAAGATTATGACCTTCTCTTTCAGTTGTGCCCACGTGCTCCCAAGGGGCTCCCTAGTGACTCAGATGGTAAAGAATCCGCCTGCAATGCCAGAGACCTGGGTTCAATCTCTGGGTTGAGAAGATTCCCCTGGAGAAGCAAATGGCCACACACTCCAGTATTCTTGCCTGAAGAATTCCATGGACAGAGGAGCCTGGCAGGCTACAGTTCATGAGGTCGCAAACAGTTGGAGACAGCTGAGTGACTTTCACTTTCACTTTCATGGGCTCCCAAAGTGAAGTTCATGAATCCCTCCTGAACTTTGTTTAGCAGACCATCTCAGCTATTCTCAAGATTAGGTGAAAGCTTCATTTAAGTTTTAGCTATATTGAAATATGAAGCATATTTCTTTGAGTTGCTCAGAAATCTCTAAAATTAAGTTGAGGTTTTCACATATTCAATATTTTAAATCAGACAATTTCAAACATAATTCCATACTTTATTAACATCTCTAAGATAATTCTGAGTGATATAATAGGAGAAATTTCTTTCATTTATATTCTTACCATTTTTGCTTACATTCATCTCTGTCTGTATATTCACTAATCCTTTCTGTATCTCCTTTCTTTAGAACTATTTTATTATTTTGTTTATTGCATATCTTCATTCCTTCTTATTTTAAACATAGTATTTAATGGTGTAAATTTGCTTTTAATTTCAGCTTTGGCCAGGTTCCATGGTTTTTAATAGGCAGTGTTGTCATTATCATTCCTGATGCATTTGATAAATTCAGTTTTGATGTATTTAATAACCCACAGTTTATCTGGAAGAGTATTTAATTACCAGTGTTTCATCAATATCAAGAACAAAATGGTATTCACTGACTTCCTGTGATGCAAAATGAAAACATTACCACAATTTATCTTCTCACATCCTGGTTTTATTTTTGTATTATCTAAGTTTGTAGTTACAATTTTTAAAATACTCACAATATTACATATTTTATTTTCAAAATTAAAGTTGCCACTTTTGCAAACACAGGTATAATAATTATTCAAACATCTCAAAATGGATTTGATGCACACCTTTAGTCAGTTAAACATAATTTTCCTATTTTTAAAATCTATTATTTTAGCATTTGTTAGCCAAACAGAGTTGAGTTTAAATCGTGACTCATCGGCCATTTACTTTCTATGTTTTCTTGTATAAGTAATAGTCTCCTAAAGAGGAGTGCGGTCTCAGCATTGTCTTTGTTTTTAAATTAATTTTTATTGGAGTATAGTTGCTTTACAATGTTGTGTTGGTTTCTCCTGTACAGCAAAGTGAATCAGCTACACGTATACACACAGCCCCTCTTTTTTGGATTTTCTTCCCATTTAAGTCACTATAGAGAACTGAATAGAGTTCCCGGTGCTATACAGTTGATTCACATTAGTTATCTATTTTTATACATAGCATCAATAGTGTATATATGCCAGTCTCAATCTCCCAGTTCATTCCACCTCCCTCTTCCCCACTTAGTGTCCATACGTTTGTTCTCTATGTCTCTATTTCTGATTTACAATAGATAATCTTATTGATACTATCTTTTCATCGTAGTCGATGGCACCAATGTGGTCTGGGAGAGGCTGCTGATGGCTCATCAACTGCTTCTTCAACAAAAGACCTGCTGCTTTAAGGAAAAGCCCATCACAATCTTCCTGCTGTGTATAAATGCCCATAGCCCTGGGCATTCCCCCTTAGTGTCCTTCAAACGTCTTCAATCCACATCTGCCAGAATAAATGCCTTTTGCCCTATAACTTACCTTCACTCCCAGTCCTCTGGTCTCCAAAATAGATGGTGCTAATGGGCTATTCAGCTATTAAGCTGATGGGCTATATCCCTGAGCTATTCTTCTTAGATCCCATAAGGCCACCTCTATTACATGGGGAAATTACTTGCCATATACCTCTGAGCATCTTTTGCCAATAAGATTTTCTTGCTGTTATTTCTATCAAATCTTGAAAATTCAGTGAGTACAATATCTTTCTCAAGTCTTTTTTTTTTTTTGCAACAAGTGCCTCATGGTCTCCATTTTTTGTACTTTTGGTCATTTTCTTCTTGAATGGAAGGGCAGTCGTATGTTTGTATACACAAGTGTTCTACCCAGATATAGGTTACTTTTATTTTTCCTTGTATTGTATCCTGTTGTGGTTTAGAGTAAATTTATTAAACATACACCTCTTATATTCATAGCAGTATTATTCACAATAACCAAGACATGGACACAACCTAAATATTCATGAAAAGATGAATGGATAAAGATATGGTATATATACAATGGAATATGTCTCAGCCATAAAAAAGAATGAAATAAAGCCATTTGCAGTGACATGGATGAGCCTAGAGATACTAAGTGAAGTAAGTCAGAAAGAGAAAAACAAATATCATATAATATTACTTATATGTGGAATCTAAAAGTGAAGTGAGGTCGCTCAGTCGTGTCCGAGTCTTTGCGACTCCATGGACTGTAGCCTATCAGGCTACTCCATCCATGGGATTTTCCAAGCAAGAGTGCTGGAGTGGATTGCTATTTCCTTCTCCAGGGGATCTTCCCGACCCAGGGATCGAGCCCGGGTCTCTGCATTCCAGGTAGACGCTTTACCATCTGAGCCACCAGGGAAGCCACAAATGAACTTATCTATGAAGCAGAAACAGGCTCCCAGACAGAGAACAGACTTGTGGTTGCCAAGGGAAAGGGGAATGGGGAAGTTTGGATTAAGGGTTTGGGATTAGCAGATGCAAACTATTTTATATAGAACAGGTAGACAACAAGGTCCTACTATATAGAACAGAGAACAATATTCAATATCCTGTGATAAACCATAATGGAAAAGAATATGAAAGAGAATATAGATAGATAGATAGATAGTTATGTATAACTGAATCACTTTGGCTGCATACCAGATAGTAACGCAACAGGAAATCAACTATACTTCAATAAAATTAATTTTTTTTAAACATTAAACTTCTTATAACAAAAAAGGACAATATACATATTTTCTAGGTGATAATGGTCATCACTATTAGGAACTGAACACTGCGCAAAGTATTTTGTACACATTATCTGTGGGACCCCAACTCACCTGCGTAGACACCTAGCTGTTGTCCAATTTAACAGATAGGACAACTGAAGACCTGGGAGGCTATGACATTAGCCCAAAACCACATGGATGCTATTAGGTTGGTGCAAATATTGCAGTTTTGTATTTTTGAAATTTGCTGTTTGATATTGGAATACATTCTTTTTTAATTTATTTACTTTTTATTGAAGGATAATTGCTTTACAGAGTTTTTCTGTTTTCTGTTAAACCTCAACATGAATCAGCCATAGGTATACATATATTCCCTCCCTTTAGAAACTCCCTCCCATCTCCCTCCCCATCCCACCCTTCTAGGTTGACACAGAGCCCCTGTTTGAGTTTCCTGAGACATACAGTAAATTCCCGTTGGCTATCTATTTTACATATGGTAGTGTAAGTCTCCATGTTACTCTTTCCATACAGCTCACCCTCCCCTCCCCTCCCCATGTTCGTAAGTCTATTCTCTATGTCTGTTTCTCCATTGTTTCCCTGTAAATAAATGCTTCAGTACCATTTTTCTAGATTTCGTACATATGCGTTAGAATATGATATCTATCTTTCTCTTTCTGACTCACTTCCCTCTGTATAATAGGTTCTATGTTCATCCATCTCATTAGAACAGACTCAAATGCATTCCTTTATATGGCTGAGTAATAGTCCATCATGTATATGTACCACAGCTTCTTTATCCATTCATCTGTCGGTGGGCATCTGGTGCTTCCATATTCTAGCTATTGTAAACATTGTTGCAATGAACAGTGGGATACATGTGTCTCTTTCGATTTTGGTTTCCTCAGGGTATATGCCTAGGAGTGGGATGCCAGGTCATATGGTGGCTTTATTCCAAGTTTTTTAAGGAATCTCCATACTGTCTTCCATATTAGCTGTATCAATTTACATTCCCACCAACAGTGCAAGAGCATTCCCATTTCTCCACACCCTCTCCAGCATTTATTGTTTGTAGACCTTTTGATGGAAGCCATTCTGACTGGTGTGAGGTGATATCTCATTGTAGTTTTGATTTGCATTTCTCTAATAATGTGCGATGTTGAGCATCTTTTCATGTGTTTGTTAGCCATCTGTATGTCTTCTTTGGGAAAATGTCTGCTTAGGTCATTTTCCCACTTTTTGATTGGATTGTTTGTTTTTCTGGTATTGAGTTGTATGAGCTGCTTGTATATGTTGGAAATTAATTCTTTGTCACTTGTTTCATTTGCTATTATTTTCTCCCATTCTGAGGGTTGTCTTTTCACCTTGCTTATAGTTTCATTTGCTCTGCAAAAGCTTTTAAGTTTAATTAGGTCCCACTTGTTTACTTTTGTTTTTATTTCTGTTACCCCAGGAGATGGGTATAGAGGATCTTGCTTTAATTTATGTCATCGAGTGTTCTGCCTATGTTTTCCTCTAAGAGTTTTATAGTTTCTGGTCTTACATTTATGTCTTTAATTGATTTTGAGTTTATTTTTGTGTATGGTGTTAGGAGGTGTTCTAATTTAATTCTTTTACACGTAGCTGTCCAGTTTTCCCAGCACCATTTATTGAAGAGGCTGTCTGCCTCATTGTATAATCTTGCCTCCTTTGTCAAAAATAAGGTACCCATAGGTGCATGGGTTTATTTCTGGGCTTTCCATCTTGTTCCATTGGTCTATATTTCTGTCTTTGTGCCAGTACCGTACTGTCTTGATGACTGTAGCTTCGTAGTATAATCTGAAGTCAGGAAGGTTAATTCCTCCAGCCTCATTCTTCTTTCTCAAGATTGTTTTGGCTATTTGGGATCTTTTGTGTTTCCATATGAATTGTGAAATTTTTGTTCTAGTTCTGTGAAAAATGCCATTGGTAATTTGATAGGGATTGCATTGAATCTGTATTGGGATTGCATTGGACTTCCAGAACAATGAATAATAGTGGTGAAAATGGGCACCCTTGTCTTATTCCTGATCTTAGAGGGAATGCTTTCAGTTTTTCACCATTGAGAATAATGTTTGCTGTAGGCTTATCATATATGGCCTTTACTATATTGAAGGAGGTTCCTTCAAAGCCTGTGTTTTGAAGAGTTTTAATCATAAATGGGTGCTGAATTTTGTCAAAGGCTTTTTCTGCATCTATTGAGATTATCATGTGGTTTTTATCTTTCAATTTGTTAATATGGTGTATCACATTGATTGATTTGCATATATTGAAGAATCCTTGCACCCCTGGAATAAACCAAACTTGATCATGGTGTATGAGCTTTTTGATGTGTTACTGAATTCTGTTTGCTAAAATTTTGTCAAGGATTTTTGCATCTATGTTCATCCGTGATATTGGCCTGTAGGTTGCTTTTTTTGTGCTGTCTCTGTCTGGTTTTGGTATCAGGGTGATGGTGGCCTCGTAGAATGAGTTTGGAAGTGTTCTCTCCTCTGCAATTTTTTTGAAAGTGTTTTCAAAGGATAGGTATTAGCTCTTCTTTATATGTTTGATAGAATTCTCCTATGAAGCCATCTGGTCCTGGGCTTTTGTTTTTTGGGGGAGATTTTTGATCACAGCTTCCATTTCAGTGCTTGTAATTGGGTTGTTCATAATTTCTATTTCTTCCTGGTTCAGTCTTGGAAGATTGAACTTTTCCAAGAATCTGTCCATTTCTTCCAGATTATCCATTTTATTGCCATATAGTTGTTCATAATAGTCTCTTATAATCCTTTGAATTTCTGCATTGCCTGCTGTAACCTCTCCTTTTTCATTTCTAATTTTGTTGATTTGATTCTTTTCTCTTTTTTTCTTGATAAGTCTGGCTAAAGGTTTGTCAATTTTGTTTATCTTTTCAAAGAATCAGCTTTTAGTTTTATTAATCTTTCCTATTGTTTCTTTCATTTCTTTTTCATCTACTTCTGCCCTGATCTTTATGATTTCCTTCCTCCTATTAATTTTGGGGTTTGCAGCTTTTGATGCATCCCATAGGTTTTGAGTTGTCATGTTTTAATTGTTATTTGTTTCTAGAAATTTTTTTATTTCCCTTTTGATTTCAGTAAATTCTTGGTTATTTAGAAGGTGAAGTCGCTCAGTCGTGTCCGACTCTTTGTGACCCCGTGGACTGTAGCCTACCAGGCTCCTCCGTCCATGGGATTCTCCAGGCAAGAATACTGGAGTGGGTTGCCATTTCCTTCTCCAGGGGATCTTCCCGACCCAGGGATCGAACCCAGGTCTCCCCCATTGGAGGCAGATGCTTTAACCTCTGAGCCACCAGGGGTTATTTAGAAACATATTGTTTAATCTCCATATGTTTGTGTTTCTTACAGTTTTTTCTTGTAATTGATATCTAGTCTCATAGCATTGTGGTTAGAGAAGATGCTTGATATGGTTTCAGTTTTCTTGAATATACTGAGGTTTGATTTGTGGCCAAGATGTGATCTGTCCTCAAGAATGTTCCATGTGCACTTGAGAAGAAGGTGCACATATGGGTGGAATGTCCTGAAGATATCAATGAGATCCATCTCATCTAATATATCATTTAAGACTTGTTAATTTTGTCATTATTAATTTTCTGTTTTGATGATTGGTCCATTGGTGTGAGTAGGGTGTCAAAGTCTCCTACTATTATTGTGTTACTGTATTGAGGTTCTCCTATGTTGGGTGCATAGATATTTACAATTATTGTATCTTCCTCTGTATTGATCCCTTGATCATTATGTAGTGTCCTTCCTTATCTCTTGTAATATTCTTTATTTTAAGGTCTATTTTGTCTGATATGAGGACTGCTACTCTAGCTTTCTTTTACTTCTCATTTGCATGGAATATATTTTTCCATCCTCTCATTTTCAGTCTATATGTGTCTTTAGGTCTGAAGTGGGTTTCTTGTAGACAGCACATATATTGGTATTGTTTTTGTATCCATTCAGCCAGTCTGTGTCTTTTGGTTGGAGCACTTAATCCATTTACATTTAAAGTAATTATTGATATATATGTTTCTATTGCCATTTTTTAAATTGCTTGGGGTTGTTTTGTAGATCTTTTTTCTTCTCTTGTATTTCTTGACTATATAAGTCCCTTTAACATTTTTTGTAAAGCTGATTTGGTGGTACTGAATTTTCTTAACTTTTCCTTGTCTGAAAAGCTTTTTATTTCTCCATCAATTTTGAATGAGATCTTTGCCAGATACAGTAATCTTGATTGTAGATTTTCCCCTTTCAGTACTTTGAATTTTTCCTGCCATTCCCTTCTAGCCTGCAGAGTTTCTGCTGAAAGATCAGCTGTTAAGCATATGGGATTTCCCTTGTATGCTATTTGTTACTTCACCTTTGTTGCTTTTAATGTTCTTTCTTTGTGTTTAGGCTTTGTTAGTTTGATTGGTATGTGTCTTGGCCTGTTTTCCCTTGGGTTTATTTTGTATGGGACTCTTTGTGCCCCTTGGACTTGATTGATTATTTCCTTTTCCATGTTGGGGAAATTTTCAACTATAATCTCTTCAAAAACTTTCTCATACCCTTTATTTTTTTTTTCTTCTTCTTCTTCTTCTGGGACCCCTATAATTTGAATGTTGGTGCATTTGATATGGTCCCAGAGGTGTTCTGAGACTGTTCTCAGTTCTTTTCATTCTTTTTACTTTATTCTGCTCTTCAGAAGTTATTTCCACCACTTTATCTTCCATCTCACTGATTTCTTCTTCTGCTTCAGATATTCTACTATTGATTCCTTCTAGAATATTTTTAATCTCAGTAATTGTGTTGTTTGTCTGTGTATGTTTATTCTTTCTTTCTTCTAGGTCTTTGTTAATTGATTCTTACATTTTCTCCATTTTGTTTTCAAGGTTTTTGATCATCTTTACTATCACTATTTTGAATTCTTTTTTCAGGTAGTTTGCCTGTTTCCTCTTCATTTATTTGGACTTCTGTGTTTCTAGTTTGTTCCTTCATTTGTGTAGTATTTCTCTTCCTTTTCATTATTGTTTTTTTTAACTTATTGTGTTTGAGGTCTCTTTTTCCCAGGTTTCAAGGAAAGTTGGATTCTTTCCTTGAAGAAGGTTGAATTATTTCTTCCTTTGGTTTCTGCACTCCTAAGTTTGGTCCAGTGATTTGTATAAGCATCACGTAGGGTGATATTTGTGCTGAATTTTTCTTTGTTTGTTTTTCCTCTGATGGGCAAGGCTGAGTGAGGTGGTAATCCTGTCTGCTGATGATTGGATTTGTATTTTGTTTTGTTTTTGCATAGCAGAGTTTTATTAAAGTATAAAAAGGGGCAAAAAGCATCAATTCTTTGGCACTCAGCTTTCTTTATAGTCAAACTCTCAAATCCATACATGATGGTTGGATGGCATAAATGACTCAATGGACATAAGTCTGAGTGAACCCTGGAAGTTGGTGATGGACAGTGAGGCCTGGAGTGTTGCAGTCCATGAAGTCTCAAAGAGTCAGACACGACTGAGCAAATGAATTGAACTGAACTCTTTCTTCAGTCTTTCCCAGCATCAGGGTCTTTTCAAATGAGTCAGCTCTTCACTTCAGGTGGCCAAAGTATTGGAGTTTCAGTTTCAGCATCAGTCTTTCCAATGAATATTCAAGATTTCATGATTTCCTTTAGGATGGATCTCCTGCAGTCCAAGGGACTCTCAAGAGTTTTCTTCAACATCACAGTTCAAAAGCATCAATTCTTTGGAGCTCAGTTTTCTTTATATTCAAGCTCTCCCATCCATACATGACCACTGGAAAAACCATAGCCTTGACTAGACGGACCTTGGTTGGCAAAGTAATGTCTCTGCTTTTTAATATGCTGTCTAGGTTGGTCACAACTTTTCTTCCTATGCAGTAAATGTCTTTTTGTATTTTGTTTTGTTTGTTGTTTAGATGAGGCATCCTGCACAGGGTGCTACTGGTGGTTGGGTGATGCAGTGTCTTGCATTCAAGTGGTTTCATTTGTGTGAGTTCTCACTATTTGGTACTCCCTAGGGTTAGTTCCCACTCCAGTACTCTTGCCTGGAAAATCCCATGGATGGAGGAGCCTGGTAGGCTGCAATCCATGGGGTTGCGAAGAGTTGGACACGACTGAGCAAATTCACTTTCACTTTTCACTTTGATGCATTGGAGAAGGAAGTGGCAACCCACTCCAGTGTTCTTGCCTGGAGAATCCCAAGGATGGCAGAGCCTGATGGGCTGCTGTCTATGGAGTTGTACAGAGTCAGACACGACTGAAGCGATTTAGCAGCAGCAGCAGCAGCAGCAGGGTTAGTTCGGAGAAGGCAATGACAACCCACTCCATTACTCTTGCCTGGAAAATTCCATGGACGGAGGCGCCTGGTAGGCTGCAGTCCATGGGGTCACTAAGAGTCGGACAGGACTGAAGTGATTTAGCAGCAGCAGCAGCAGCAGGGTTAGTTCTCTGGTAGTCTAGGGTCTTGGAGTCAATGCTGTGACTCCAAAGGCTCAGGTCTTGATCTCTGGTCAGGAACAAAGGCTCTACAAGTGGTTTGTTATGGCATTAAGTGAGATTAAAACAAATATCAAAAAATGATAAACCAAAGATAAACCTCAGGCAAATGGCAGTAACAAAATCAGGCAAATAATAATTAAAATAATGGAATATACACATATGCATATACACCCATGAGCAAGTCAAAACATCCCAACAAAAATAAAGTACAGTAGATTCACCTGGTGAACAAAGGAAATAAAAAATTATATTTACCAGTTAAAGACAAAACTAACTAAAGCACAAACTGGAAAACAAAACGAAAGCAAGGTGCCAAGGTGGGAATAAAGCAATGAAAACGAAACTAACAAATATGTTGAGAAGAAAGGAAAGAAAGAATGGATATGCAAAGTTAAACAGAGGTAGATGAAGAAGATTTATATACATTAAAGATTAACTGCAAGGGAGAAAGAACAGTAGGAAAGGCAAACAAAGGAATAAATGTATAAAAGTATAATAGGTTAAAAAAACTTAAAATTATAAAAATGAGAAAAGAAAAAAATAGAAAAAGAAAAAAAAACAAAACTCTGAAGAACTGCAAAAGCCCAACACAGAGGCAGAGGTTTATAACAACAATAAGAGATGTAACTGAGAAAAGAAAAAAAAAAAAAAAAAGTTCAAAAGCTTAATTGGATTTCTTATTGCCAATGAAATCAACAACTATAACAGGGGCAGGGAAAGGGAAAATGAAGAAAAGAACATCCAAAAGAATCTAAAGAACAAGTCAAAAAATAAGAATAATAAATAAATATTTTCTTGAGTGACTTCTGTGAGAGTCCTTTCCCTCGCTGGGAGTCATAGTCCACCTCACCTTCCTAGGATGCCCTCCAGCACTGTGCTGATCTTTGGACCTGCTGTGTGGGCAGCTCAGATTTTAATCTGGTCCTACTCCTGTGTGTTCTTGCCTCCCACGTCCACAGCTATCAAAACTAGTGCATTTTCTTTTGTGGGAGCTCTCAATGGCCTTTTGTATAGTCCATAGGCAGAATTTGCCTAGTTGATTGTGTGGGTTTAATTTGCAACTTGTACACCTGGTGGGAAGGTTTTGGGTCTTCTTCCTTAGCCACACTGCCCCTGGGTTTCAATTGTGATTTTATTTCCATGTCTACCTGTGGGTTGTCCACTGGGGTTTGCTCCTGAGGCTGCCCTGGAGGGCTTGGGTTTGCCCCTGTGAGGGCCAGGTGTGGAGGTGGTGCAGCTTCTTGGGTCACAGGGGTTCTGCCAGCACCAGGTACTCAGGGCTTGAAGGCTAGGGCAGCAGGAAATATAGTGCCCTAGAAGGGGATGGCAACCTGTATTGGCCAATATGCTCCAATATTCTTGCTTGGAGAACCCTCCTCCCTGACAGAGCAGCCTGGCAGGCCACAGTCTATAGGACCACAAAGTCTGGCACGACTGAAGCGACCCTGCGCACACAGATGCGAGGTTTTTTGCCTGTGGCAGCTCTGCCCCAGTGAGAGCTGAGCGTGAAGGTGGGGCTTGGCTTGGGGGGACCCTGGTGGCACCAAGTGTGCTGGGACACGGACTGCCTCTGCCTCAGGAGTTATGTCCCTAGCAGAGTTTTTTTTCAAGCCTCTTGTAGCTGGCGACCAGAAGGCCTCTTTGGCCAGTCTTTCTCTGTAGCTCTGCCTGTTCAGGCACTTAGAGGGCTCCCTTGCCTGGGGTCCTTCTCTGTTGTTCAGAACATCAGGCACATAGAGGGCCCCCCCCCTGGCTGGGCTCCTACTCTGTAGTTTGGTGCGTCAGTCACTGAAAGGAGCACCCTGGCTGGGTCCTGCTCTGTTGTTCAGGCGTTTGATGGGCCAGCCTCTCTATTGCTCAGCTGCCCATGCTGGCCTGTGGGGGGAGAGGCTATGGTGACGGCTCCACCCCCTAGCGTGACTCAGCAGTGTGGCCTTGCTTCCGTGGCTGCCTGGCTTTCCTCCACCAGCATTTCCCACCACGATCTCCTCCCTGACATCCCCTCAATCCGTCTCTCAGCAGTCAACAGCAGCCCTCACCCTGGGATTGCTCCACAATCCCTAAACCCCAGCTCCCAGCCACTGCACCTTCCAGGGGACCAGCGTCCCTGTCCAGGGTATATATGGCTGTGGCAAGGCCTGTCTGATTCTCATTCCATGTAGGCTGCCACAGGTCAGCTGTTTCACTCTCAGCCTTAGATGTTTCTCCTCTGACTTCAGTCTGATCCACTGTGGGGATCAGACCCCTGCCTTAGTTCCCCCACCCGCCGAGGGCAGGTCCAGTGCTATTAACACTCCTGTTTTTCCCCCTAGTTCCTTTGTCCTACCAAGTTTTGCGTGGTTCTATATATTCTTTTCTACTGGTCAGTTACTCCTGTCCACTCTCCACGTCCACCTACTCCTCTGCCATCTTGTTCTCTCTGGAATACATTCTTAAATGAATGTGCTTATGTTATATGTCATTTTAATCTTGATTTACACTTTTTGTTAATGACATTACTGCTATTTATCTTTTATTTATTTTAGGCTATAGAAATGATGTTAGACAAAACACAAATTTGAGTGATTTTTTAAAAATTCAAGCTCAGTTCAGTTCAGTTGCTCAGTCATGTCCGACTCTTTGCAACCCCATGAACTGCAGCATGCTAGGCCTTCCTGTCCATCACTAACTCCCGGAGTTTACCCAAACTCGTGTCCATTGAGTTGGTGTTGCCATCTCATCCTCTGTCATCCCCTTCTCCTCCTGCCTTCAATCCCAACATCAGGGTCTTTTCAAACGAGTCAGCTCTTCGCATCAGGTGGCCAAAGTACTGGAGTTTCAGCTTCAACATCAGTCCTTCCAATGAACACCCTGGACTGATTTCCTTTAGGATGGACTGGTTGGATCTCCTTGCTGTCCAAGGGACTCTCAAGAGTCTTCTCCAACACCACAGTTCAAAAGCATCAATTCTTCTGTGCTCAGCTTTCTTTATAGTCCAACTCTCACATTCGTATATGACTACTGGAAAAATCATAGCCTTGACTAGACGGACCTTTGTTTACAAAGTAATGTCTCTGTTTTTTAATGCATTGTCTAGGTTGATCATTGGAAGGACTGATGCTAAAACTGAAACTCCCATACTTTGGCCACCTCATCTAAGAGCTGACTCATTGGAAAAGACTCTGATGCTGGGAGGGATTAGGGGCAGGAGGAGAAGGGAACGACATAGGATGAGATGGCTGGATGGCATCACTGACTGGATGGACATGAGTCTGAGTGAACTCTGGGAGTTGGTGATGGACAGAGCCCTGGCGTGCTGCAATTCATGGGGTTGCAAAGAGTCGAACACAACTGAGTGACTGAACTGAACTGAACTGAGGTTGGTCATACTTTCCTTCCAAGGAGTAAGCATCTTTTAATTTCATGACTGCAATCACCATCTACAGTGATTTTGGAGCCTTCAAAAATAAAGTCAGCCACTGTTTCTCCATCTATTTCCCATGAAGTGATGGGACCAGATGCCATAATCTTCGTTTTCTGAATGTTGAGCTTTAAGCCAACTTTTTCACTCTCTTCTTTCACTTTCATCAAGAGGCTCTTTAGTTCTTCACTTTCTGCCATAAGGGTAGTGTCATCTGCATATCTGAGGTTATTGATATTTCTCCTGGCAATCTTGATTCCAGCTTGCGCTCCCTCCAGCCCAGCATTTCTCATGATGTACTCTGCATATACATTAAATAAGCTGCTGCTGCTAAGTCACTTCAGTCGTGTCAGACTCTGTGCGACCCCATAGATGGCAGCCCACCAGGCTCTGCCGTCCCTGGGATTCTCCAGGCAAGAACACTGGAGTGGGTTGCCATTTTCTTCTCCAATGCATGAAAGTGAAAACTGAAAATGAAGTCACTCAGTCGTGTCTGACTCTTCATGACCCCAAGGACTGCAGCACACTTGGCTCCTTCATCCATGGGATTTCAGGTTGACAATAGACAGCCAATGGGCCTTAAAGCAGCAGAGGCAACTCACAATATCAACAATGCATTTGGCCCAGGAACTGCTAACAAACGTACAGAGCAGTGGTGAATCAAGAAGTTTTGCAAAGGAGATGAGAGCCTTGAAGTTGAAGTGTAGTAGCCAGCCATTGGAAGTTGATGAAAACCAGTTGAGAGGATCATCAAAGCTGATCCTTTTACAACTACATGAGAAGTTGCATAGTACTCAGTGCCAACCATTCCACAGTCATTCGGCATTGGAAAGGCAAAGAAGCTCGATATGTGGGTACCTCATGAGCTGACTGAAAAATTAAAAAAAAAAAATCATTTTGAAGTGTCATCTTCTCTTATTCTGTGCAACAAAAATGATCCGTTTTCCAATTGAATTTTGATGTGCGACGAAAAGTGGATTTTATACAACAACCAGGGCAACCAGTTCAGTGTTTGGACTGAGAAGAAGCTCCCAAGCACTTCTCAAAGCCAAACTTGCACCAAAAAAGTGTCACAGCCACTGTTTGGTCATCTGCTTCCCGTCTGATACCCTACAGCTTTCTGAATCCCGGTGAAACCATTACATCTAAGTAGGCTCAGCAAATCAATGACATGACCTGAAAACTGCAATGCCTGCAGCTGGCATTGGTCAACAGAAAGGGCCCAATTCTTCACAACGATGCTTGACTGCACACTGCACAACCAGTGCTTCAAAAGTTGAATGAAATGGGCTAAGAAGTTTTCCCTCATCCACCACATTCATGTGACTACCAAGCATCTTTACAACTTTTTGCAGGGAAAGCACTTCCCAAACCAGCAGGAGGCAGAAAATGCTTTCCAAGAGTTCATCAGATCCCAAGGCCCAGAATTTTTGCATTACAGGAATACACAAACTTGTTTCTCATTGCCAAAATTGTGTTGATTGTAAAGGTTCCTATTTTGATTAAAAAGCTGTGTTGGAGACTAGTTATAAGAATTTAAAATTCATGGTCTGTAACCACAATTACTTTTGAAACAACCTAATAACTGTGAGAGGACATTATTGATATTGAAACAACAAATGGCAAGGAAGAAAAGAGTGCCATAGAGATTTAGAAGGAAGGAGCCCTCTGTGCAATATGGCTTCACAAGTAGTTCAAATGGTAAAGAATCTGCCTGCAGTGGCAGAGACAAGATCCCCTGGAGAAGGACATAGCAACCAACTCCAGGACTCTTGCCTGGAGAATCCCATAGACAGAGGAGCCTGGCAGGCTACAGTCCATGGGGTTGCAAAGAGTCAGACACGACTGAATGACTAACACACACACACAGAGCTCACTGTGGAGTGGAGAGATCTAAGGAAAGAAAGGGGGCCTAACCTTGCATTAACAAGTGTTATGATTGAAATCAAGACATGACATGTGTGGACATATAAATTAGAAAGAAGAGATAGGAAGTCTGCTAATAACTAACTTCTCAGTAAAGAACAGATGAAAAACAGATGAGACTCTGACTAAAGTGGAACATGAACTCAGATGGGTGAACTGTCTTCTGTGATCATGGGGCATCTTTGAAGTTGCTGGAGCTGGAGCAGATGAAATTTAATCATAATTAGAAGAGACCAAATGTACAGGATGGATTAGTCATTAAAGATAAAAGTAGGAAAAAATGTGGAGAAGGCAATGGCATCCCACTCCAGTACTCTTGCCTGGAAACTCCCATGGATGGAGGAGCCTGGTGGGCTGCAGTCCATGGAGTCGCTCAGTCAGACACGACTGAGCGACTTCACTTTCACTTTTCACTTTCATGCATTGGAGAAGGAAATGGCAACCCACTCCAGTGTTCTTGCCTGGAGAATCCCAGGGATGGCGGAGCCCAATGGGCTGCCATCTGTGGGGTCGCACAGAGTCGGACACGACTGAAGCGAGTTAGCAGCAGCAGCAGCAGCAGGAAAAAATGTATAACGAAGCTGTGCATTGGAGAGGGTTTGAACCAAGAGACTGGCCAGAAGAGGAGCATAGATAATATCGGGAGTCCTTGTGAAGTGATTATTATTGGGTCCTGGAAAAAGCAAGAATCCAAGACTGACTACATGGAATACGGTAGGAATGGTAGAGAAACTAAATAAACTAGTCCAATGTCCTCACTTTACAATGGCATAAGCTGTAGCTGAGAAAAGAAATATATGGAATCTTCCAGTCTCTTAGTAGTAAGGCCTCCTCAGAACCAGCCATGATCCCACTCGATATTCATGTTAAAGTCATAGAGAGCTTCAGGCTCAACCAGTGACCAGTCTAGTTTTTGCAAGATCTTGTATGTGGTAAGAAGAAGAGTATAAAATTGAAACAATTCCTTTTCTTTCAACATCTTTCACAGATAATTTCAGTGTTTTTTGATATTCCTCCACTATTGCTTAATCACTATGACAGTTCTTACCAAAATACTTCAACTTTTCTATATATTTGTGTTCAGTTCGGTTCAGCTCAGTCCAGTCGCTCAGTCGTGTCTGACTCTTTGCAACACCATGAATCCCAGCACGCCAGGCCTCCCTGTCCATTACCAACTGCCAGAGTTCACTCAAACTCATGTCCATCGAGTCAGTGAAGCCATCCAGCCATCTCATCCTCTGTCATCCCCTTTTCCTCCTGCCCCCAATCCCTCCCAGCATCAGTCTTTTCCAATGAGTCAACACTTCGCATGAGGTGGCTGAAGTACTAGAGTTTCAGCTTTAGCATCAGGCCTTCCGTTGAACACCCAGGACTGATCTCCTTTGGAATGGACTGGTTGGATCTCCTTGCAGTAAAAGGGACTCTCAAGAGTCTTCTCCAACACAACAGGTCAAAAGCATCAATTCTTCGGTGCTCAGCTTTCTTCACAATCTAACTCTCACATCCATACATGACCACAGGAAAAACCATACCCTTGACTAGACGGACCTTTGTTGGCAAAGTAATGTCTCTGCTTTTCAATATGCTGTCTAGGTTGGTCATGACTTTTCTTCCAAGGAGTAAGCATCTTTTAATTTCTTGGCTGCAGTAACCATCTGCAGTGATTTTGGAGTCCCAAAAAATAAATTCTGACACTGTTTCCACTGTTTCCCCATCTATTTCCCATGAAGTGATGGGACCAGACGCCATGATCTTCATTTTCTGAATGTTGAGCTTTAAGCTAACTTTTTCACTCTCCACTTTGACTTTCATCAAGAGGCTTTTTAGTTCATCTTCACATTCTGCCATAAGGGTGGTGTCATCTCCGTATCTGAGGTTATTGATATTTCTCCCGGCAATCTTGATTCCAGCTTGTGCTTCATCCAGCCCAGCGTTTCTCATGATGTACTCTGCATATAAGTTAAATAAGCAGGGTGACAATATACAGTCTTGATGTACTCCTTTTCCTATTTGGAACCAGTCTGTTGTTCCATGTCCAGTTCTAACTGTTGCTTCCTGACCTGCATATAGGTTTCTCAAGAGGCAGGTCAGGTGGTCTGGTATTCCCATCTCTCAGAATTTTCCACAGTTTCTTGTGATCCACACAGTCAAAGGCTTTGGCATAGTCAATAAAGCATAAGTTGATGTTTTTCTGGAACTCTCTTGCTTTTTCAACGATCCAGCAGGTGTTGGCGATTTGATCTCTGGTTCCTCTGCCTTTTCTAAAACCAGCATGAATTCTGCAAGTTCACAGTTCACGTATTGCTGAAGCCTGGCTTGGAGAATTTTGAGCATTACTTTACTAGTGTGTGAGATGAGTGCAACTGTGCGGTAGTTTGAGCATTCTTTGGCATTGCCTTTCTTTGGGATTGGAATGAAAACTGACCTTTTCCAGTCCTGTGGCCACTGCTGAGTTTTCCAAATTTGCTGGCGTCTTGAGTGCAGCACTTTCACAGCATCATCTTTCAGGATTTGAAATAGCTCCACTGGAATTCCATCACCTCCACTAGCTTTGTTCATAGTGATGCTTTCTAAGGCCCACTTGACTTCACATTCCAGGATGTCTGGCTCTAGGTGAGTGATCATACCATCGTGATTATCTTGGTCATGAAGATCTTTTTGTACAGTTCTTCTGTGTATTCTTGCCACCTCTTCTTAATATCTTCTGCTTCTGTTAGGTCCATACCATTTCTGTCCATTATTGAGCCCATGTTTGCATGAAATGTTCCCTTGGTATCTCTAATTTTCTTGAAGAGATCTCTAGTCTTTCTCATTCTGTTATTTTCCTCTATTTCTTTGCATTGATCACTGAGAAAGGCTTTCTTATCTCTTCTTGCTATTCTTTGGAACTCTGCATTCAGATGCTTGTATCTTTCCTTTTCTCTTTTGCTTTTCACTTCTCTTCTTTTCACAGCTATTTGTAAGGCTCCTCAAATAGCCACTTTGCTTTTTTGCATTTCTTTTCCATGGGGATGGTCTTGATCCCTGTCTCCTGTACAATGTCATGAAGCTCATTCCATAGTTCATCAGGCACTCTATCTATCAGATCTAGGCCCTTAAATCTATTTCTCACTTCCACTGTATAATCATAAGGGATTTGATTTAGGACATATCTGAATGGTCTAGTGGTTTTCTCTAGTTTCTTCAATTTAAGTCTGAATTTGGCAATAAGGAGTTCATGATCTGAGCCATAGTCAGCTCCCAGCTTTATTTTTGCTGACTGTATAGAGCTTCTCCATTTTTGGCTGCATAGAATATAATCATCTGATGTCGGTGTTGACTATCTGGTGATGTCCATGTGTAGAGTCTTCTCTTGTGTTGTTGGAAGAGGGAGTTTGCTATGACCAGTGTGTTCTCTTGGCAAAACTCTATTAGCCTTTGCCCTGCTTCATTCCATACTCCAAGGCCAAATTTGCCTGTTACTCCAGGTATTTCTTGACTTCCTAGTTTTGCATTTCAGTCCCCTATAATGAAAAGGACGTCTTTTTGGGGTGTTAGTTCTAAAAGGTCTTGTAGGTCTTCATAGAACCATTAAACTTCAGCTTCTTCAGCATTATCGATTGGGGCATAGACTTGGATTACTGTGATATTGAATGGTTTGCCTTGGAGACAAACAGAGATCATTCATTTTTGAGATTGCATCCAAGTACTGCATTTAGGACTCTTTTGTTGACCATGATGGCTACTCCATTTCTTCTAAGGAAGACCATCTATAGTTTAGTTGGTATCATCTGAACATTTCCAGAGCAATCCTTTACAAAGTACAGAGGACTGTTTCTGAAAAATATGTAAGGATTAAAAGTGCATTTAGGCTCATCCACCTCATCAAAACTGACTCAAATATGTTCATTTTTTATAGCTGAGTAGTATTCCATTGTGTATTTTATATGTACCACAACTTCCTTATCCATTCATCTGCTTATGGACATCTAGATTGCTTCCATGTCCTAGCTATTGTAAGTAGTGTGGCAACCCCAAGCTGGAATTCTGTAACAACTTAGAGGGGTGGAATGGGGAGGGAGGTGAGAGTGGGGTTCAAGGGGGAGGGGACATATGTATACCTATGGCAGAAACCATCACAGAACTGTAAAGTAATTATCCTCTAATTAGAAATAAAAACTTTTAAGTGCATTTAATTGAGATATAAGATTAAGAACATGAAAGTAGGAAAAAAGTGAGCCATTTGGCTGGAAGTTAACAGTAGGCAAGTTGTCTTAGATGTGTTGTGCTTATGACAAGGAGTTAACTGGAAAAAAACCACATCATTTAATGGAGTTCTCAGATACAAAATAATAGAGCAGATACAAAAGAATAGAGCTGTGACCTCCCAAACACCTGCCATGGTGAAGAAGGTCAGATAAAGTCATGTGACCCTCAGTGTTCCAGAATTTCCTAAGCACCCAGCAGGTGGGAAGTGAAAGATTCCATGCACTTCACTCCAAACACATACTTGTCCAAATCAACAAACATTTTTGGAACCTGGCAATCTGTAAAACATTTGGTGAAGTGCCTTGGAGGATCCTGTGATTCACTAGAAAAGCCATGAGAGATAAATATGTGCTTCCAGATTCTGAAATAATTAATGGGCAAAGAGCAAAAAAGGTGAGTGATGGTGTGTCTTTGTGTGACTAGGCAACTTTGAAATTGCTGCTTTTACTTTAAACCAGTCATTCTCATAAGACTCTTAAAAGTGAATAAGAAGAAATAATATTTTACAGTCAGATACGCAATATCTTCTCAGTGTTAAAATGAAGCCATTTCTATGATATTTCATTAGCCTGCTTCATAAGAATGAAAGACTAGGGTCTTTCTTAATAAACTTGGCTGCCTTATTAAGTAAGACTCCAGAATAGCTAAGGCCGTCCCCAGCAGAATCTTTCAGAGATGCATATAAACGAGGTGATCATATGAATAGATGTTTTTAAAATTGGATTTCTTTTTACCATCATATTTTACTTAATTTTTCATGGTTAATTTTCTTTCTCTCTTGCTGTCTTTCTCTCACAAACACATACAGAGCAAAAAGGGTTTATGGTCTATTAGCTTAGTCATGCAAAGAAAGATGGGAATGGGTGGTCTGGTTGGAAAAAGAAACTGCTGATGCCCTCAAATACAGAAAAGCAAAATATCTAAGTGGTGAAAATGTGGTGGGCAGGGTGCAAAAATTCTTAGAAACTTTTTGCAAGGTTTCAGGCAGCTATCTATATTCACAATGATATTTCTGTCTTGTCAGCATTTTTCCTTTATTTGTGTTGGACTTTATGACATATCTAAGAATAATAAATAATTTATAAGATGCAATAATGGCCTGGTACTTTTCTGGCAGATTTTTTAAAAATTCTTTTCTAATAACTCATTTGATAAACTCTTGAGTTCTTTTCTCTAGAACATTTCACACAACAATGCTTTGTTTTAAGGGTTGTCTATCAATGAGCTGCAAAGCATTCATTATGCATTCAAAGCCTGCTTTTTGTCAATCCCTTTCTTGCCTCCTTTTATTTTTCCTGTTTAAGTGGCATTTTTCTGGGAGTAATCTGATTCTTTGGGATGTAAAATGAAATGATGCTAGGAAAAAAAATTAACTCTTTAGGCTTGTAGAGACAATTACAGTCTTTCATAGCAATGATTACATTTCAAAATACAATTCCACTGAATACATGCTCTTGATCATTTGCCTACTCATCCCTACTCAGATGCATGAACACACTCACACAGGGATTGGATGGCTCTGCTGTGAAAAAGGAAAAATAAACAGCATTTTCCACATATATTCCTAAGAAATAATAATGTCTTCTTGTTCTATCAGAGATTTACTGAACATATATACTTAAGCAGCTGCTTTGGCCATTATCTGAAATTAATGCAGTGTGTGATGTCTATTCACTTTTATAAGCCTTAAGGATAATCTCAAAGCAGGCAACAGGGGATCAGAGAGGGTTCTCTATTCTTGATGCTTTTCTGCCCTGCAGCTCAGCCTCCTGCCTGAGCCATCTCACATTGTCAGCACATCTAGAGCCAGGGCATGTGTTTCTAGAAGTAGAATTCTAGGTACACTTAGTGGTATGTATGTCTTGTCCTTTCCTGCACCTCTTTGTACCCAAGGATGTAATTTTCAAGCTGGCCAACTGTTGTTTGGTTGTGGACCCATGATTTTATACACATCTGAAGTAACTAGTCCTTTTGTGAATGAGAAGCTTCAGGCAAAGGATGAATGAAAACAGAGAGGAATGGCAGGGATCGTTAAGGGGTGCAACTACGCCTAAAGATGGACATGAGCCCAGTGATACGAGGGCACTGGGAGGCCAGCAGATTCACATCTGAGAACAAAACCATGCAGGAAGATCAGGGAACAAATGGCCAGCACTCTTTAAACAGTCGCTTGGAGTTTTTCAGAGATCAGAATATCATCTAGTGAAAGCAAAGGTTAGTTTCACTCCAGGAAGGCAAGCATGGAGAAAAACTCTATACTTCTCTGGGGAGATGGCAATGTCTTTTTCTCACATTTAGCCATGTACTCTCTCATGGACACATGGGAACCCTCTAGCCTGGATTTAGAAGTTTGGGCCTGTATACTAGTTTCTCAGTTCAAAGATGCTCTTTGTTCTAAGATGTGCTATTGATGAATAACTGCTTTTTTCCCCAACACAGTCCAGAAGTAACCCAGTGCAAGAAGTAATCAACATAATGTAAGAGGTATTCTGATTTCAGAAACGTTATGATTTAAAAATGTGCTCTCTACCATGTGTAAAATAGATAGCTAGTGGGAAGCTGCTACAGACAGTAGGGAGCTCAGCTCAGTGCTCTGTGATGACCTCAAGAGGTGGGATTGGGTGGGGGGCGGCAGGCTCAAGAGGAAGGGATATATGCATACATATGGCTGATTCACTTCATTGCACAGCAGAAACTAACACAACATTGTAAAGCAATTATACTATATTTTTTAAAAATGATATATATATATAAAAGAAAGTGTTATAAATAAAATAAAAGTGTGCTTCTTGTTAATCTCCAGATACCGAATTTTAACTAGAATGCCCCTATATTCATGACATGGATCCTTATTCACTCACATAGGCATGCATGCATACACTGAGGCATTTCTGTAGGTAAGCCATGCTCTAACTGTTGGGAGTGATTAAAAAATAAATTAAACCTGATCTCCTTTCCTCATATACCTTATAGTTTAGAAAAAGACAATATATATTCTGTTCAGTCCCAAAGTGGAGATGGTAAGTACCCAAGTGTGATTGATAAAAAAAAAAAAAAAAGCTTGAGAAATAAATACTATGTTTTGGATATTTATCTCAGAAAGTCATTGCTTCAAGACTCACTAGGGAGGGAAGGGGATTGGGTAAGGAAAAGTTTCCTAGAGAAAGTGGCA
The DNA here is from genome assembly GCA_006410635.1 of Cephalophus harveyi. Lineage (NCBI taxonomy): Eukaryota > Metazoa > Chordata > Mammalia > Artiodactyla > Bovidae > Cephalophus > Cephalophus harveyi. The sequence goes on from SJYT01045788.1 coordinate 139,920, forward strand.
TTTTCCCTGCCTCTTGAATGATGAGTAGGAGTTGTATATAACTTTTTCAACTTAATGGTTCAAATCATCTTTAAAAATTAATTTTTTCAAATTCTGGTGCATTACATGTTTCAGCCTGAACTTTCACTTATCACTGACTCTGTTCATAGTTTATACTTGTGTTGTTGGCACTGGGCTTTATTTTTATTACACTATCATATCATTAGACTAACTTTGAAACAGTGTTCTTTAAACTCAAATTTACTGAATACCTGGGTGCCTTAACACAGTGCTCTGGGTAACTGCTACGTGACTCCTGTTCTTCATAAAACATTACCCTGATTAGGAATTTTGATTGTGAATTAAAAATGTAACTAAAGACACAAGATAATGTCCTAATAAGAACTAGGAGAATTGGGGAAAACAGTAAATGCCCTAGGAAGAGAAGGAAAGGAGAGAAAAGTTTGTATTTTCTGGAAAACAACATCTTACAGGCTGTATTTTATTTAAAAAAAGAAAAGGGAAAAGGTAGAGAAGGATCAGAGCCTCCTAGAAGGGGATAGTGTAGAAGCCAAAGCACAGAGGAGGGGATTTTCAGTGGCTGGAGATGTCAGCTGACCATCTGGGTTGAAGGTATGTCTATACTCAGATGTTTATAATGAGAATTAAATAAAGGTCAGAGCTTTGTATTGAGCACTTGCTTTTTTTTTGTCAGGAATAGCACTAGGCCCTGGAGAAAGAAACATTACTGATATACTAATATACTAACCTCAAATCTGTTGGGAATGACTGTCCAGCCAATAGATAATATTGATATCTTAAGAACTGATATTGAGTCTTCCCTGGTGGCTCAGATGGTAAAGCGTCTGCCTGCGATGTGGGAGACCTGGGTTCAATATTATCTTAGGTAGTATCAATATCTAGGGTATCAATATCTTAGTAAGAAGGAGGTAATCTATTGACAAAGAGGATCTTTTGAGGGTCTTGGGTCGAGGAAAATGTTTGCAAAGCAACATTATTGAGAGCAGAGAAATGAATGCCAGATGTCAGGGAACAGCTAGGAGACTCATGCAAAATCTACTTGTAATGTTTATTTCTTTTCCTGTCCATTAAAATGTGAACATTAACATATGAATAAGATATTCTGTATATAGAATGATAACAAAATACAACTTTTAAGTTAAACAGCAAGCTTAATGGTCTGTTTTCAGCAGATAACTATTATTTATAAACCGACCTGAGTCAAGCTTACTCTTGGGGGATACATTTTCCATATTTTTGGCTGACATTTCTAGGTCCCTGAGCAGATCTTATTAGCTTGGTGATTTTAATCTCTGCATTTAAAAAATGAAGGTCTTTGGCTCAGAATTTCTTCAGTTGATTTATACTGTCCTTATCCTTTTCATCATGCTGCCGTCTCCCCCAGTGATATAAAAGAGTGATTATTGGGCTTGATCAACACCATAGGCTCCTTTTTGATATAACAGTTGAAGATACATAGATTTTACTGATCAATTTAAAATTCCTTGCAAACTGTATTTATATGCTGAGCTCTTGAAACAGAATAAGCAAATTCTTAACCTTGAAAAGAGATGGATGCCTCTGTGTTTTCTGTCATTTTAGGCAATATTACTTCTAGTGTTTATTGGCCCAACTAAAGTTCATGTAGGACCTAAAAGGAAGCTCTAGAAATGGCATTATCTGTTATTTCCTCTGTCTTCTTTTCTGTGTTACATACTCCTAGTTTACAAATAAACTGACATTTATATTAATCAGCTCTCTAAAGCAAACATAGCTGAAGAAGGGCTAATATATCATCCCAAAATTGCTACCTAAGTTCTAATTCCACAATCTTTATTGCTGCTGAAGATAAATGGCTTAAAGGAAAAAGGAAATTTGAAGTTTTCAGTGGTCTGATAACTGTGGGAAAGAAAACATTCTGCATTTTGAGATACATTCTAAAATAAAATTTTAAATTATTTTGATGAACCAATAAAAATTAGACTTTATAAAAATGCATATTTACCATTTTCCCCAAGAGGTTATTTTAGATTAATGCAACATTAATAAGCCTCAGTTTTGCTTCTGGAATGGTTCCAGAACTCCTTGCCCAAGTCTAAGAATGTAAGCAACTGTATAGCAATGACCAAAATACTTACTGCCAGAATTGGGATGAAATCCAAAGACTTAAATAGGCTTCTTAAAAAATAGCATTAAATTTGAATAGTTTTTCACAGGTGGAATATCACAGCCATAAGATAAAAAACCTTCTGACAGGGTCTGAGAAATGTAAGCTCATACCTAGAGATCATAATGCAGGTAAGACATGCAGTAGACTGGTCTTCAATCTTTTATAGCACTGAAACTTGGGACTGTCTAATGATGTTAAAGCAAGATGCTTAATGCTGTCCATCAGCCTCTGAAACATCCCCATAATTAAATTTCAAGGCTGTGGTCCATAGCTCACTGAAATAGATTTTAGGGTTGAAAAGGTCTCATTGATACGAATGGCATAAGTCATCTAGATGCCCAGGGAGAGATGCCACCTTAAATATCATCCTTTGATTAACTCTGAAAGAAATACGTCTACTAGGAAGCAGTGAAGGGTTACCTGAAGGTCTATGGAGAAGTAGGTGGTGCCTTTGATGAAAAATTATAAAGAGTGAATCTCAAGATAGGGCAGCAGAGCAAAAATGGTATTATATACAAGTAAATACAAGTTTTGGGGAGAAAACAAGAAAAAAAAAATTGCCAGACTTTAGGAATGCACTGCCATTGCCACCAAGGTTTCCAAGCCTTCCTCTAGACTCTACAGGAGAAACTATGGTTTTATAAGAAAGTGAAAGAGTTCGTTACTCAGCTGTGTCCTGCTCTTTGCAATCCTATGGACTGTAGCCCACCAGGCTCCTCTGTCCATGGAATTCTCCAGGCAAGAATATTGGAGTGGGCTGCCATTTGCTTCTCCAGGGGATCTTCCCAACCCAGGAATCAAACCCAGTCTTCTGCATTGCAGGAAGATTCTTTATCATCAAAGCCACCAGGAAAGCCACCAAGTGTCTCCTAATTCAAAAGACCACTTCCTGCTAAAGCTCAAGTTTCAATCTAGCTTCAGCTGAAACTGCTTCACTTCATTTTAAGCAGAAAGAAACAGGATCATTGTGAAGACAACATGTAGATTAGTAAGAGTCTTTAATGGAGCTTCAGCAGCACCATTATTTTTCCCAACTTTTTGAACTTGAGCGATTTCTATTACCTACATGAGCTTCATTTTATATTTGGAGGAAGGCACAGTATCCATACCCCTCTTTAGAATCAAACTTTGTAAATGACAGTGTTACATCTATTGAGAATTGTTACTATTCAGAATCAGTTTGTACATGAAGCAGTTCATTTTTGTTGGGAAACTATTAACTATGGATATTAAGAATATCAATAAGAATAATAAACAAAGAACTTGATCTGCAACTTTGACAAGCGTTCCTATAGTATACTTACTCATTCTCCATTGGGTGGATACTTAGGAGCTTGGGAGTCTCTCCGGAACCCAGGGACCCTGTGTCTGAAATTTGTAGTATTTGCCACCAGATGGCGCTGTGTAGCAAGTGAACACGTAGTGCCTCTGTCTCCAGTAAGGAGTTGCCTGTGCTCCTTTCAGCACAGAGTAAAATAATTTATGGAAAAGTACTCCTGACGGTTACTTGCAAATGTGCACGATATTTTTAAGGCAAGATAAGTAGGCTATTGGTAATAACATGTAAACAACCGACATCTAATGCTGTATGTGTGTCTTATCCATCTTTCTGGGAGTGAATATTTCTGTGGCTAGATCAGTGCCCAGCTTCTCAAGGGTGTCTGCCTTGAGTAGAAATAATGATTACAACTAGGATAATCTTGAGTGATTATAATGGAGATCTGTACTACATAGTGTTTGTTGAGTTTTGTTGTTGATTTCACCTTAGAGGTGCAACTATTTCCCCCATGCCTGCTTTAAGGCTTGCTGTTTACAGTACTCCTCCAAAGCCTTCAATAATATTATGTCTCTTCTGAATTCTGTTTAAGCGGCAGCAAATGTGGTGCCAACAGGAGGTGGACAACATTTTTTAAAACTAAAAACAGCTGCCCCAGATTCTTTTCTGTCTGCCTCACAGTTTTGACCCTGTCACATCTTTCTTACCTTTCAAATCTCTTTCCTTGTTTGCTGCTGTTGTTCCTTGGATTGCGCCCTGTTTCTTAGGTAAATCTTAGGTCTTTTCTTGTTCTCCTTTCCTAGCTAAACTCCATCAGCATTGCGGAACCTAAGAGGTAGTCTTGGATTCTTCTAACAATGGTATATTTTTGTCCTTAATAAGCAGTCCATGTAGTTACAGGTAACAAGTACTTATAAAAATCTAAGTGGTTTAATGTTATGGTTAAGAGAGATCAGTTGAGTCTTGAAGTCATCTGGAAGTGCATTTTTCCCACACTGATGAATCTCACCAATCCTTATAATGATCAGGAGTCAACTCTTTGTGGATCACCTAAGCTGCAAAGATCCCCCTTCTTCTGGACTCTATGAAATGCTGCTGTACAAGATTCAATATCCTTTAATATGCATATGTTTCAGAAAAGCTAGTTTAATTTATCAAGTACTAAAATATAGAGTTCTTATCAAATAAGGTCGGCAGGGGCAGCAGTTCAGCAATTCACTAGGAAAACTCTGTCATGAACCCTACTTCTCCTACTGGATCAACAGTAGATGTGGTGGCTTGAGCCACTCTCTTGGATTATAAGGTGGTCTTCAGAAAGGCAGCTACTTCGAGCAGGGGAAAAAAATATCAGGAGTCTGGGTTCCAGACACATGGTGGAGAATCCTATCTGCCTTTGACTCTCTGTCTAGATTTTATGAGAGAAATGAGCTTCAATCCAGTTGTAGTGGCTTGAATTATGGCCCTCATGTCCACATCCTAATCCATGTAACCTGTGAATGGAAGCCTATTGGGAGACATAGTCTTTGCAAATATATTTAGGTTAAGGATCACAAGATGAGATCATCTTGAATGGCCCGGGTGGGCCCTGAATTCAATTTTAAGTGTTTTCATTGCAGACAAAGAGGAGAGACACACAGATAGAGGAAGAGAAGGCTCAGACACAAAGAAGGGAAGGGGCAGTGAAGACAGGGGCAAAAATCGGAATGATCCAGTTGCAAGGAAGGCTGGGAGCCACCAGAAGTTGGAAGTAGGAAAGAAATCTCTGTTAGCACCTCTAGAGGGAGCATGGCCCTGCCAACGTCTTGATTTTGGACCTCTGGCCTCCAGAACTGAGAGAGAATACAATTGTGTTTTTTTTTTTTAAGTCATGAAATATGTGGCAATTTTATGCAGCAGTGCTAGGAAACACATATCCTTGTTTATACTGCTATATTTTGAGTTTTCTGTCATTCATAAAGTAACCTAATTCTAAACAACCTTTTCCCAAACTGCATTATAAACATCTTAAAATCAAAGATTGCAGCTTATAATTATTTATATCTCTCCTGTGCACAAGAAAAGAAAGTGTGTGTGCATGTGTTAATATTAGTGACACTGTTACCTTTTGCATTTTTACCAATTTATAAGGGAATTCTTATAAATTCTTCCAAGGTTTGAAGAATTTTAGGAAGAGGTATTATTAATGATCATTATTACTGCCTAGAAAAACATGTAAGCTTAGCAAAAATGGGTGAAAGGAAAGCAAAACTGAGAGTGATGAATAAAGTTTTAGATATGCTAATATTGTGATGCCTATTACAAGGTTTGGCTTACACTCTGAATGGAGTAGACCTTTCTCTCCCACTCACCAATACTAAATAAAGACCCAGCAGGTTGTCTGTTGGGCTTACCTTTAACCTGCCACCTAAGTTAATTGGTTTTCTTCTAGTTTTAGCATCCTGAATACTTCCTCAGTTTCTTATCATGCTCATCTGTGGTTTATTTCACTTGAATGCTAACACACACATACACATATATACATGTAGTTAAGAAAGATCAATTATATATATATACTGTGCTGAGTTTAGTCACTCAATCATGTCTGATTCTTTGTGACCCCATGCAATGTAGCCTGTCAGGCTTCTCTGTCCATGGAGATTCTCCAGGCAAGAATACTGAAATGGGTTGCCATGGCCTCCTCCAGGGGATCTTCCCAACCCAGGGACTGAACCCAGGTCTCCCACATTGCAGGCAGATTCTTTACCAGTTGAGCCACTGAGGAAGCCCAAGAATACTGGAGTGGGTTACCATGCCCTCCTCCAGGATGTCTTCCCAACCCAGGAATCGAACCGGGCTCTCCTGCATTGTAGGCAAATTCTTTACCAGCTGAGCTACTAGGGAATCACACACACACACATATATGTTATATATATATATTTTTTTCACCATAGTACTTAATCAGATATAGAATTAATTGATTAGAACAACTTGATTTTTTTCAGAATTGAGGATTATGAGGATCACATTAACTAGAAGGAACATTGAAATATTTGTCTTAGATTTAAATCTTATTAAGCTATTGAGAGGTATGTGTCCCTTGGAAAGTAAATTCTTGAGTCAGGGTCTCAATTTCTACATATGTAGGGAGAAAAGTACATATACTCACATCCACAGAAATACACATTCATACACACGAAATGCATACATTCTCATATAAGTATGTATTATATGTATTTTCTATTAGACAGATACTTTTCATAAATATATTATTGCATTCTTCCCTCTAAATTCTAAAAGGCAGACATACACCTTCTCCAGGGAAAACACAGAGCGTTTGTTTAGTTATTTGTCCATTGCACCAATAAGTACTAGAAGCAGGATTCAGTTCCAGATGCAACTAACTCCAAAGCATGACGCTGCAAATTTATTCTTAAACTTTCTCTTGAAAAACTTTCTTGATCCATCATTTTGTATAAAGATAAGCTATGGCAGACTTGATACTACTAGATAATCCCTGGCTTTTCTACTCTAAATTGATTACTTATCACTGTCCTGCTTCACATTTTATCCACTTAATTGTCTATGCAAATTCTTGGGGCTTATCCTATCACTACTTATCCCTCATTAAAAAATGGAGAATGTAAAATTTAATGAATGTTACGTAATGCTTGTGATTTTATTTTTTACATTTACCTTAAGTATGATTAACTTGGAATATGTTAACTTCTGCTGTACAGCACAGTGATTTAGTTATACATATATGTGCCTTCTGTTTTTTTTAATTGATTTTTAAGTGGAGGATAATTGCTTTACAGTGTCGTGTTGGTTTCTGCTGTACAACAACGTGAATCAGCTCTAAGTATACATATATCCCTTCCCCCTTGAGTCTCCCGTCCACTGCCCCAGATCCTACTCCTCTAGGCCATCACAGAGCACCAAGATGAGCTCCCTGTGTTATACAGTAGCTTCCTACTAGCTATCTGTTTTAAGCTAGCTAGTGTGCACTTGTCAATATATACATGGTAGCGTATATATGTCAGTGCTACTTGATTTTAAACATGGACTACAATTAGCTTACATTTGTGTTTTATAATATATTTTACTTTGAAGACTATCTGGTCATTTAATATCTATCAAAAACATAACATTGATTTAACAACTCCCCTCCAGGATTACTTTTCATGATGACGGGATGAAACCTGGGGGCCAAAATTTTATGAAAGTGGATCATTCTTGAAGTGCTAAAGATTTTATTTCAAAGAAAAATGCTGCTTAATTCAAGCTCTACCCATGAATCTCCAAATTGCCTACATCTAGGAGCAGCCGGGTGCCTAGGAACTTCTATAAAATTAGACTCACCTTTTCTAGGAGTGGACAAAGAAGTTCTGCGGCAGACAAAAAGTTATGGCAAATATTTTGGATGTCTCTTTCCGTTGAGAGCACCTCTGTCAGGCCCTTCAGAAAGTCCACATTATCAAATGCCAGCTTCTTGAAGGGCATCAATTTCCCTTTTGATTGTATTGGGTAAAACATCTGTGATGCTATTGAAAATCTACATTAATATTTAAATTGTCAAGAGATTCAAGAGTTCAGCTGTCAAGTCAATAATGGACCTAGAGTGCACCAATGTTTGAATCAAATTTACATTAAAAAAAATAGTTTCTTGTGCCAGTCTAGATAACTTAAACTTTACAGGGAAAGTACATGGACAGCACTCAAACACTTTACATAATAAAATGTTGAAAGGTTTAAACTTACTAAAAAGTAAAATGGAAATTAATAACAAGATGGATTCGCTCAATGATTGGCCCAAGGTAGTTTATGGGGAGGGTGAATATTAGTCTGTATAACAAGGAGTTCTTTTTGCCCTAGCGCCAGCAAGTCTTATGAAGGACTCTTCAAGGGGTGCATTCACTCTTAAAGGCATTAGAAACTCGTTTCATACCCTAAAATGGACTAATTATTTTCTCTACAACCCACCTAAAAAGTCTTTCATACCAAATCCCACAGTTTAAACTAATTAAATTCTGCATTATTTAGTTGAATGTACATCATTAAAGTTGTTTTTCTTCCTTGGGGGTGTGCTGAATTCAAATAAGAACAATGCCTTGTATTTGTAAAGAACTTATAAAGCTTTCCCCCTTTATTCTGCTGCTTGATGCCTGAAACAAGTCTATGGAGTTGCCTGTATGGATGATAACTCCACCTCAAATGGAGGCAAATACGAGACCAATGTGTGTTCTTGCCCATTGTTGGTGGAGGGGCAGGAGGGACACTGGAGTCAACAGCCAACACTCACTGTGTGCCAGGCGCCAAAGCAACCGTTTTTAAGGATTCCCAAGAGGAAAAGGGGAGGTATGGGAGGAATCCAGAGATTGAGATTGACACCTATACACTGATATATTATGGATAAAATGCATTGATATTATTGATTGATGTGATTACTATTGATATTATGTATAAAATGGAAAACTAATGAGAACCTACTGTACACCAAAAGGAGCTCTACTTTATGCACGCTGGTGACGTGAATGGGAAGGAAGTCCAAAAGGGGAGGGATGTATGTGCGTGTACGGCTGATTCATTCTGCTGTACAGCAGAAACTAACACAACACTGTAGAGCGACTATACTCCAATGAAAATTAATTTTAAAAAAGCATTCATTTGATCCTCAAATCCTGAGAGGTGGTTACTGTTGTTTTCCTCATGCTATAGACGAGAAAGCTAAGTGGAAAAGGCAGTGAGTGCCTAGACGATTGCCATGCACGGGGGGGTGGTGGATGTCTAGAGTTTCCACTCTTAACCACTAGGTTTCACCCCCATGGGAGTGATCCCCTTGGTGGGACACAGATCACTGCTGCGTCTGCGAAGCACTGCGGGCAGATGGGGAGTGGGCACAATGCTGTTACTCCCAGTGTAGAGGTCAGAGCACAGAGGCTCAGAGTGTAATTGCAGTCACACAGTTGGAAGCTAAACCAGGTCACATAATTCTACCAAGATACTCTTGCTATGGTATCAGTTTGGCTTTTCTCTCCTCGTTCGTCTACAAACCATTGCTTTTATTGTGTTGTTTCTGGTGCTTTCATTTATAAGTCCTATTCAGCTTATTATGGCCCAGACACAATACACTGGATTGTTCTTCTGTGTGGCTGGGACACCACAGTGGCTCAAGACCCCTCAGCAGAGAGCCGCATTCATCATTCTTTCCAAGTACATTAGAATAGATCCAATGCTAGGACCTCAAAGCCTCTCTCGTTTGACACTATCTTTAACTCAGTTTGCTGTTGTCTGGGAACCAGCAATGATGGTCACTTCCAAAAAATAAACTGAAAATTTTAAAAATGAGTTTAGCAAGTTCTTTCTTAATGTTTCTATTTTTAAAAGGATTTTTTAAAAATTCCCCAATAAATTCAGCAAGGAGAACCTCTACTACACAGAATCCCTCACGTGTTTCAGGGGCCATGTTCTAAGATGCTTTGAGTTCGGCTTTGAGTCTCCCTATCTACACGTTTTCACAGTCATACAATGAATTCCACAGGCCACTTCTACTTAATGTATGGAGACATGTGCTCAAAATGATGTAAGGTAAATGACAATTATATTTGGTGAAAAGTTACTGTAGTGCAAATTTTCTCTAGCCAACCGAAAAGCAGACCAGTGTCCTGGCCTTCTGGCATGTTCTTCCCCCAAATGAGGGTCACAGTACTTCTGTACACATGCCCACTAGCAGATAATCACAGCGCAAAGGAAAATGAGAATTTAGACCTCAGAATGACTATTGACAAAGACTTAGTAATTCTATCATTTGTCACTGGCCTGGCTTAACCAATGAATGGTGGTCTGTAGGTAGCAAGTTTCAATGTATAAAAGGCAAAGACTACATTCAATGTTTTCTGTTTTGTTTTTTATTTTCCTCTGCAGCAAAACGTGAATAGAGACCAACAGTGGCTGATTTCAAAGTCCCAATTCTCAAAGGGAAGCAAAGACAAAATTCACTTTCCCCAATTATCAGCTTAGGCTAGCAAGAAGACACTGAAGACATGGCCTGGGGCCATTTCATGTTATGGGGGAGAGATCTCAGAACAAAGCTCAGGGACAGAGTCTGGGCCACCAGGGTGGGCAGGGCCCCCTGACCCTCTCACCCTTTTGCTGTTGCTGTTCAATCACTATGTCCAATTCTTTGAAACCCCATGGACTACAGTATGCCAGGCTTTCCTGTCCTTCACCATCTTCTAGAGTTTGCTCAAATTTATGTCCACTGAGTCGATGATGCTATCTAATCATCTCATCCTCTGCCACCCTCCTCTCCTTTTTTCTTCAGTCTTTCCCAGCATCAGGGTCTTTTACAATGAGACAGCTCTTCTCATCAGGTGACCAAAGTATTGGAGCTTCAACATCAGTCCTTCCAGTGAATATTCAGGGTTGATTTCCTTTAGGATTGACTTGGATCTCCTTGCAGTCCAAAGGACATTCAAGAGTCTACTCCAGCACCACAGTTCAAAAGCATTGATTTTTCAGTGTTCAGCCTTTTTTATGGTCCAACTCTCACATCCATCCTTCCCTGACTATTGGAAAAACCATAGCTTTGACTATACAGATCTTTGTTGGCAGAGTGATGTCTCTGCTTTTTAATATGCTGTCTAGGATTGTCATAGCTTTTCTTCCCAGGAACAAGTGTCTTTTAATTTCATGGCTGCAGTCACCTTCTGCATTGTTTTGGAGCCCAAGAAAGTAAAATCTCTCATTCTATGACATCCTGAATCTAATGTTAGCCCCTGCTCCTCCTGTCAGAGGAGGATGAAAAGTTAAGAAGAGTTATTTCTCTGGAATCTTGCAGATAAACTCTGTATTGGGGTAAGCAGATGTAGGACGATGAGGAAGGAAAAGCAAACTGAGCATAGACATCTCTTTGAAGGGCTTTTGCTATAAAGGGGAGCAAATGTATGGGCAAGAGCTAGTGGGGTCCCTAGGGGGAAGTGAGGTTTGCTAGTTTTATTTTGTAGTTTACCTTGGAAGTAATACAGTTTGTTTATATGCTGATAACATTAGACTGGAAGAGATGAGAGAGAGAGGTGATTAAAAAAAAAAGGACCAAAAACTTTGAGGGGGATTATGGCACAGTGGTAAATAATCCTCCTGCAATGTAAGAGGTGCAAGAAACATGAGTTTGATCCCTGGGTTGGGAAGATCCCCAGGAGTAGGAAATGGCAACCCACTCCAGTATTCTTGCCTGGAAAAATCCCATGGACAGAGGAGTCTGGTGGGCAGTTGCCTAATTTTTCTTCTATCCTACTTCGTTTTCTTCTTGACTGCTTCCCTTTTTCTTTGATGTTGGAGGACTCAAGCTTTGGCCAATTTCCCTTCACTGGTTTTCTTCCTTTCTTCTCTTTTCTGCTCCCTTGTGTATTCCCCTGTTCCTTCAGCGTCCATGTACACAGCCCGGGTTGGTAATGACACTTGCACAGAAATGAGATGTTTAAAGAAAAGAGAGTTTTATTCAGTATCAGCATGCCACATTGGGTGATTCCAGGGCACCAGCCAGCTGTGACATGGCTTCTGAAGATCCAGGCAGTTCAAGGGTCACGATTTCCTAACATACATACCGAACCAACATTGTTAAGGAAAATCAGAACTCTAATTATTACCCACTATTTCTGACTTACTGACAGTAAGACTGTCCACCCACACTTTGTTCGATGGACACCAAGTGTTGTACAAACTTAAGAGTAGCTTTTCAGAAACATACACTTTGACATATTTTCCTTCAGATCTTTTGTGTTAGGACTCACATATTGATTAGAAATCCTGTGTTTCATCTGTGAATATGCACACAATACAGCAAAGAGATAATATGAGTACCTGGTTCTGCTTTATTTTTTCAGATAAGGGTGGATTTATCATGCAATTTCACATCCATTTTTGCAATTATTAAATATCACATTTATACTTAATGAGTATCAAAAGAAACTTAAGGACCTAATAAGTCTTATTATACAGAATGCACAGGTAGTGAGCTGATTTTCATTTTAGTCATAATTTTCCAAACTGTGTATTCACACCTTCTTCAGTAATGCTCACTTGTCACAAAATAGATTCATTAGAATTTCCTTATCCATTACCTTCCTTCTGAAGCCTACATAAATTAGCTCTAAAATAGTCAAAAGGCTTGAAGTCATGAAGAAGAGGATAAAGAAACCACAAGACAGAATATCCCTGAACAGGGTTAGAGCTTCCCTGTTGGCTCAAATTGTAAAGAATCTGCCTGCAACGCAGAACACCTGTGTTTGATCCCGGGCTCAGAAAAATCCCTTGGAGAAGAGAATGTATTCTTGCCTAGAGAATCCCATGGATAGAGCAGACTGGTGGGCTACAGTCCATAAGGCTGCAAAGAGTTGGACATGACTGAGCGACTAACACTTTTTCACTTCACTTTTGAAGGGTTAAGGATGCTCTGTGACCTGAGTCCAGTTTAGGAGAGGGGAAACTTCTCTGTATCTGACATACCCACTCCAGGGGAATAACAAGATATCCATTGAAGGTATGGGTAACAGGAACAAAGCTAGTATTGTCTAAGCTCTGTGGTCTTGAGGTCAGGAAATGGGATGAGATGAAATATGGCCTTTTTTGGTGAGATTTCAAAAAAGTAAAAATACTTTTCATACACCCAGAGGTAGCTGGTGTGTTGATAGAGCATGGATTTTAGACACAGACCTGTTAGTCTTACACATCAACCTTGCCACTCATCAGCTGTATGACCTTGAGCTATTTCATTAACCTCTCTGTGTTTAGTTTTCCTTGACCTGTGAAATTAAGATAAGAATGGTACCTACTCTATAGGGTTATTATAAAGGTTAAGGAATTAATAGAGGATTTTCCAAAACTCATGCTATTGATATTTTTGGCTAGATTAATTTTTAGTTCAGGAAAAGGGGTAGTCCTGTGCATTACAGAATATTTAGCATCATCTCTGTCTTTTACCCACTAAATGATGGGATAATTGTTGCTGTTTAGTCACTGAGTCGTGTCCAACTCTTCTGCAATCCCATGTACTGTAGTCCATCAGGCTACTATGTCCATTGGGTTCCCCAGGCAAGAATACTGGAGTGGGTTGCCATGCCCTCCTCCAGGGGATCTTCCCAACCCAGGGATTGAACCAGCATCTCAGGTGAATTTTTTTACCAAGGAGCCACCTGGAAAGCTATCCCCTCTCAAATTAAGACAATTGAAATTATTTCCACACAGTGGCCTTGGTTGAGAATAACTTTTACCTTTTGTAAAATTCCTAGAGTGGTGCTCCACATACAGTAATTGCTACACAGATATTTGTCAAATGAAGCTACTAATAAACTGATAGCAACAGTGCAAAAGTAAATGATAAAAATAAGACATACGGGTGCATTAGATATAAGCAACAGGTAGAAAAAATAAGGTGTTGGTCTACTTCAGTTAATGCATTTCACCCTTAACAGATGGTAAAGGCATGATTTATGTAGAAACAATATCAGTTCAGTTCAGTCACTCAGTCGTGTCTGACTCTTTGCGACCCCATGAAATGCAGCACACCAGGCCTCCCTGTCCATCACCAACTCCCGGAGTCCACCCAAAGCCATGTCCATTGAGTCAGTGATGCCATCCAATCATCTCATCCTCTGTCGTCCCCTTCTCCTCCTACCTTCAATCTTTCCCAGCATCAAGGTCTTTTCCAATGAGTCAGCTCTTAGCATTAGGTGGCCAAAGTATTAGAGTTTCAGCTTCAAAATCAGTCCTACCAATGAACACCCAGGACTGATTTCATTTAGGATGGACTGGCTGGATCTCCTTGCAGTTCAAGGGACTCTCAAGAGTCTTCTCCAACACCACAGTACAAAAGCATCAATTCTTCTGTGCTCAGCTTTTTTTATAGTCCAGCTCTCACATCCATACATGACTCCCAGAAAAACCAAAGCTTTGACTAGACAGACCTTTGTTGGCAAAGTAATGTCTTTGCTTTTTAATATGCTGTCTGCTGCTGATGCTGCTGCTAAGTTGCTTCAGTTGTGTCCAAATCTGTGCGACCCCATAGATGGCAGCCCACCAGGCTCCCCCGTCCCTGGGATTCTCCAGGCAAGAACATTGGAGTGGGTTGCCATTTCCTTCTCCAATGCATGAAAGTGAAAAATGAAAGTGAAGTCGCTCAGTTGTGTCCAACTGTTTGAGACCCCACTGACTGCAGCCTACCAGGCTCCGCCATCCATGGGATTTTCCAGGCTAGAGTACTGGAGTGGGGTGCCATCACCTTCTCCGAATATGCTGTCTAGGTTGGTCATAATTTTCCTTCCAAGAAGTAAGCGTCTTTTAATTTCATGGCTGCAGTAATCATCTATAGTGATTTTGGAGCCCAGAAAAATAAAGTCAGCCACTGTTTCCACTGTTTTCCCATCTATTTCCCATTAACTGATGTGACCAGTTGCCATTATCTTAGTTTTCTGAATGCTGAGCTTTAAGCCAACTTTTTCACTCTCCTCTTTCACTTTCATCAAGAGGTTCTTTAGTTCTTTTTCACTTTCTGCCATAAGGATAGTGTCATCTGCATATCTGAGGTTATTGATATTTCTCCTGGCAATCTTGATTCCAGCTTGTGCTTCATCCAGCCCAGCATTTCTCATGATGTACTCTGCATAGAAGTTAAATAACCAGGGTGACAATATACAGCCTTGACGTACTCCTTTTCCTATTTGGAACCAGTCTGTTCTTCCATGTCTGGTTGTTACTATTGCTGCCTGACCTGCATATAGGTTTCTCAAGAGGCAGGTCAGGTGGTCTGGCATGCCCATCTCTTTCAGAACATTCCACAGTTTATTGTGATCCACACAGTCAAAGGCTTTGGCATAGTCAGTAAAGCAGAAATAGATGTTTTTCTGGAACTCTCTTGCTTTTTCGATGATCCAGTGGATGTTGTCAATTTGATCTCTGGTTTGGCTGCCTTTTCTAAAACGAGCTTGAACATCTGGAAGTTCACGGTTCACATATTGCTGAAGCCTGGCTTGAAGAATTTTAAGTATTACTTTACTAACATGTGAGATGAGTGTGGTAGTTTGAGCATTCTTTGTCAATTTGATCTCTGGTTTGGCTGCCTTTTCTAAAACGAGCTTGAACATCTGGAAGTTCACAGTTCACATATTGCTAAAGTCTGGCTTGGAGAATTTTAAGTATTACTTTACTAATATGTAAGATGAGTGCGGTAGTTTGAGCATTCTTTGGCATTGCCTTTCTTTGGGATTGGAATGAAAACTGACCTTTTCCAGTCTTGTGGCCACTGCTGAGTTTTCCAGATTTACTGGCATATTGAGTGCGGCACTTTCACAGCATCATCTTTCAGGATTTGAAATAGTTCCACTGGAATTCCATCATCTCCACTAGCTTTGTTCATGGTGATGCTTCCTAAGGCCCACTTGACTTCACATTCCAGGATGTCTGCCTCTAGGTGAGTGAACACACCATCGTGATTATCTGGGTCGTGAAGATCTTTTTTGTACAGTTCTTCTGTGTATTGTTGCCACCTCTTCTTAATATCTTCTGCTTCTGTTAGGTCATTACCATTTCTGTCCTTTATCAAGCCTATCTTTGCATGAAATATTCCCTTGGTATCTCTAATTTTCTTGATGTTATCTCTAATCTTTCCCATTCTGTTGTTTTCCTCTATATCTTTGCAATGATCACTGAGGAAGGCTTTCTTATCTCTCTTTGCTATTCTTTGGAACTCTGCATTCAAATGGGTATATCTTTCCTTTTCTCCTTTGCTTTTCACTTCCGTTGTTTTCTCAGCTATTTGAAAGGCCTCCTCAGACAGCCATTTTGTTTTTTTGGATTTCTTTTCCATGGGGATGGTCTTGATTCCTGTCTCCTGTACAGTGTCATGAACCTCCATCCATAGTTTATCAGGCACTCTATCAGATCTAGTCCCTTAAATCTATTTCTCACTTCCACTGTATAATCATAAGGGATTTGATTTAGGTCATACCTGAATGGTCTAGTAGTTTTCCCTACTTTCTTCAATTTGAGTCTGAATTTGGCAATAAGGAGTTCATGATCTGAGCCACAGTCAGCTCCTGGTCTTGTTTTTGTTGACTGTATAGAGCTTCTCCATCTTTGGCTGCATAGAATATAATCAATCTGATTTCGGTGTTGACCATCTGGTGATGTCCACGTGTAGAGTCTTCTCTTGTGTTGTTGGAAGAGGGTGTTTGCTATGACCAGTGCATTTTCTTGGCAAAACTCTATTAGTCTTTGCCCTGCTTCATTCCGCATTCCAAGGCCAAATTTGCCTGTTACTCCAGGTGTTTCTTGACTTCCTACTTTAGCATTCCAGTCCCCTATAATGAAAAGGACATCTTTTTTGGGTGTTAGTTCTAAAAGATCTTGTAGGTCTTCATAAAACCGTTCAACTTCAGCTTCTTCAGCATTACTGGTTGGGGCATAGACTTGGATAACTGTGATATTGAATGGTTTGCCTTGGAGACGAACAGAGATCATTCTGTCGTTTTTGAGATTGCATCCAAGTACTGCATTTCGGACTCTTTTGTTGACCATGATGGCTACTCCATTTCTTCTGAGGGATTCCTGCCCGCAGTAGTAGATATAATGGTCATCTGAGTTAAATTCACCCATTCCAGTCCATTTTAGTTCGCTGATTCCTAGAATGTCGACGTTCACCCTTGTCATCTCTTGTTTGACCACTTCCAATTTGCCTTGATTCATGGACCTGACATTCCAGGTTCCTATGCAGTATTGCTCTTTACAGCATCGGATCTTGCTTCTATCACCAGTCACATGCACAACTGGGTATTGTTTTCGCTTTGGCTCCATCCCTTCATTCTTTCTGGACTTATTGCTCCACTGATCTCCAGTAGCATATTGGGCACCTACCAACCTGGGGAGTTCATCTTTCAGTGTCCTATTTTTTTGCCTTTTCATACTGTTCATGGGGTTCTCAAGATAGGAATACTGAAGTGGTTTGCCATTCACTTCTCCAGTGGACCACATTCTCTCAGACCTCTCCACCATGACCTGTCTTTCTTGGGTGGCCCCATATGGCATGGCTTAGTTTCATTGAGTTAGACAAGGCTGTGGTCCATGTGATTAGATTGGCTAGTTGTCTGTGATTGTAGTTTCAGTCCGTCTGCCCTCTGATCCCCTCTCTCAGTGCCTACTGTCTTACTTGGGTTTCACTTACCTTGGAAGTGGGGTCGCTCTTCACTGCTTTGCTCCAGCAAAGCTTAGCCGCTGCTCCTTACCTCGGACGCGGGGTAGCTCCTCTCGGCCACCACCCCTGCCCTCTGGCACAGGGTAGCTCCTCTCAGCCACGCTCCTGCACCATCGCAGCCACCGTGCTCGTGCGCCACCTATGGGTCAGTCTCTCAAACCCATGACTGCTGTTAGCATTGGCACTTCTCTTAAACTCACCACAGTCCTTGGTTCATTTCTCCCACACCCCTTCTCCTCCGTCTAGGTGCCTACCTGCTGTATCATCCACCTTGCCTTGGTGAATGTCCCTTTCTCTTCACTCAACAGCTCACTCTTTGAATAAATTGCACTTCCTCTCCTGTGTAAGGTCACTTTGTCCCACTCCTTGTAAGTGTAGAACCTCCAAATCTAGTGTCTCAGGGGCAAAGAAGCTCACCAGAAGTGGCAGAAGTAGGGACAAGGTGGCCCGTGGGAACTGAAAAGGCATGCCTGTTGGAAGGGACCACCGTTGAGCTCCAGCCCCTAGTAACGTGGGAGATATGGACTCTGAATCCAGGTCTTCTCCCTAGAACCTAGTGAACTTGTAGGACACGCCTTCATAGTGCATAGAGCAAGGAACTGAGGATTTCCAGCATTCTTTTTTCCAGAGAATTGTAGACTTGACACCAATGTGTTTTGAAACTTCGAAGCAACTGTGTGGGAAAAAGATAATTCTAGAACTGTTTCCCATATGCCCATGGAGTCATGAGAAAATAACTTAGAATCAAGTGACACTTAATTAATGCTTAAAACCTAAAGCTCAGTGAAACCAGGGTATTGACATGCAGTGACACATTGCTTGCTTTGATACAATCAATTTTTTTAAACCATTATTTTTACTTTGGATTTGGGGGAAGACACTTTGATTTAGAAATTACATTAAACTACACTACAGAATTTTAAATAACAAAGGTGTAGCTTGCATAATAGTCTTTCGATAGGAGGAGCTCCATTAATTTTGACTAGATTGATAGTATCTAATTGTGCAGAACTGATTGTTAAATAAAGCCAAAACAAGCAATTCAGTTACACTATGGCTAATTAGGCTTTGTCATTCATACCTGATCTCACAGTCAGTAACTCTGGCCAGGCATTCTCCATTTGTCACCAAGCAATTCCATAACCTTGTAATTGTCTTGTTCCATGCACCTCAGTCTCAAAGAGAGAATAAGATAAGCTCCATTATTTTGATAATATTTATTGAGCATATACTAGATGCCAAGCATTGTACTATACACTTCATGTATATTATCATTTTTAAATCTCACAACTTATGAGCTAGACATTACAATTTAATAACCTATAAGGGAAAAAAATCTGAAAAGTATAGATACATATGTATGTATAACTGAATCACTTTGCTGTATATTTGAAACTAGCACAACTTTGTAAATCAACTATACCTCAATAAAAGGTAATTGATTAATTAAAAATTTTACAAGTAAGGAAATTTAAGCCTAGAGAGGTTAATTATCTTGCCCCATGCTGTCTTCTGCTAAGTTGTGGGAATTATTTTTAAGTCAAAATGTTTTCTACTATACAAAACAAAATTCCTTCTTAAAATTAGATGAAACACAATGATGGAATATTAGTAAAAAAAGAGAAAAGATGAAATGCTAGTTGTATGTATGTTTATATATATTAAATAAATTAAATATATATAAATATACATACAAT
This sequence comes from Cephalophus harveyi, assembly GCA_006410635.1. Classification (NCBI taxonomy): domain Eukaryota; kingdom Metazoa; phylum Chordata; class Mammalia; order Artiodactyla; family Bovidae; genus Cephalophus; species Cephalophus harveyi. The sequence continues at coordinate 159,284 of SJYT01045788.1, forward strand.
TTATAGATGCATCTTTATTTGTGGGCTACATAAAAGCGAACACATAGGACTTCCCTGATGGTCCAGTGGTTTAGAACTCCACCTTCCAATGCAGGGGGTGAGGGTTTGAGCTCTGGTGGGGGTGCTAGGATCTCACATGCCTTGCAGCCAAGAAACAAAAACATAAAAACAAAACCAATATTGTAACAAAATTCAATAAAGACTTTAAAAAAAATGGTCCACATTAAAAGAAAAAGCGAAAATAGAAAAAAAAAAAAGCCAACCTGTGACGATTGAACAGAAAAGCTCAGAGTTACTACCATCATATAAAATAGATAGACAGAACACAATAGTAACATCTAATTCCATCCAGGAATGGGAAGTCCATAAGTAAACAAAATAGAAGCCCTAGCTCACAGAACTTATGTTTTAATGAGGGAGCAAAGCAGTGCCAGAAAAATTAAAGAAGAGGGTATAAACTTACGGAAGCTAAAGTCAAATTTTCTAAGAATGTAGCCAGTTTAAGGAAGGCTCCAACTGGATGCTGAAATTAGAACCAGGCTTTATTTGTAATTTAGCCTAAACAAAGTAAGTGTTAAATCCCTCAGTCATGTCTGACTCTTTGTGATTGTGATCCTATGAACTGTAACCCGCCAGGCTCCTCTGTCCATGGGATTTTTTAGGCAGGAATACTGGAGTGGGTAGCCATTCTCTTCTGCAGGAGATCTTCCTGACCCAGGGATCAAACCAGCCTCTCCCGTGTCTCCTGCATTGCAGGTGGATTTTTTATCTGCTGAGCCATACGGGAAGCCCTTCCACAGTTCTCTCTCAGTGATTTAATATTTAGTAAAGATTCATTCTATTATTTTTATAAATCAGTGCTTCAGTAATGAGGCAACTGAAAATTTCTCTTAGGATTCTGGTACACAGAATGAACGCATTAGATTTAGAAGTACTCCTTACATTATGGCACCTTAGCAAGAATCAATCTCTTCTAAAGGCTAAAGGAAAAGTAAAAACATAGTTGCAAATACAGATATAATTGCAACAAAGGGGAGTAAAAAGAAGAATACATAGACATACAAACATTTAGTTGGTTTATGGGCAAAGAATAATTCCCAGCTTATACAGAAACAACACAAATCGGAGTGTCCTCAGTCTATGATTTTGAAAATTGATGGTCCTCTGTAAGGCTTCTACTTGATTCTATTTAAAACTTTATGGACTTCTTAACCTCCCTATGGTGACATATGTTTGCCAGTGGAATGGTGCCCACTAGAACAAAAGAAAGTGACACAATAACTTCTATCCATCTCAATAATCTGTTTACTTTCAAACCTAATTATGAGCACCTAAATGTCAGCTCTGTTAAACATTTCACTTCAGTTCATTGTAATTACTGTTCCTAGGTTCATTTTTTTAAAGAGAAAGGGAAGAGAAAATGAATTATGGGTTCCTGGTAGTCTATGGGAGGAAAGACATGTAAAGCTTTATGAATATTCACGAGTTGAGTTTGACTAATTGAAATTCTTTACATTCTGAAATTGGGTTAAAATATACCCTTTTAAAGAATATATGTAATACTCTGGGTCCTATGGGTTTTTGAAAGAAAAAAGTGAAAGCAATTTGAAGTAATGAATGCACTATAAATAAACCTCCTTTTAGGTATATTTGGTTTTAAAATTTGAGTCCTTGATTCAAGGAAATGTATCAATAAAAAATGTCAATAGAAAACAAACTTATGTTTACCAAAGGGGAAAGGGAAGTAGGGGGAAGGATAAATTAAGAGTTTGGGAGTAACATATGCTCACTATTGTATATGAAATAGATAACCAACAATAACCTACTATATAGCACAAGGAACTCTACTTAATATTTTGTAATAATATATACAAATCTGAAAAGGAATATATATATATATATGTATATATATTCTGTACACCCGTGTACAACTGAAACTAACACCATGCTTAAATCAACTGTACTTCAATAAGAAGCAAGACAGACAAAAACATTCCATACTTGTCTTCAATTCAAGTACATTTCAGTGCATAATTTTATTGGAGATTCAACCAACAGCTTTTCCAAGTGATTTTAAATCTTAGTACATTTAATCAGTGATTTGGGTCTAGCGGACAGACCAAAACCTAACATTGCCCTACAGTTTATCAAAGGGCACTGGATGAAACTGATTGATTGAGGGCCTGAGATCTTGGGGAAGGACAGGAAATTAAAAACTGAAAGGGAGTAGGAGAAATAGATATGGATAGAAAATATGGTGAAGCTATAGGAGACTTGTGTTGCTAACTCTACTCCCAAAAGTTACAATATTTCAATGGTTTTGAAAAGCACATTGATTCCCTATAATCATGCTCATTATCCATAAATAAACCTTTTTGTTTTAGGATTTAAGTTATCTATCTTTCCCTATGAGATGGGGACAGGGACCACGTCTTCTTCATCTTCATGTTTTGAGTGTTTATCTGTAAGTGCTTAATATGTGTTAGCTTAAAGAATGAGTTAACTTGGCCATATGTCTTCTGCCCTTTGCATGGAGTACTGAGAAAACACTGGAGCATGGCTTCCTAAGTCATAGACCAACCATCATCCTCCCAGCCCACATTAAAGACACTCATCTCCCAAGGTGCCTCCTTCCATTTTCAGAAGGATTCTTTGGAGGGTATCTGAGAAAAAAAACCCTCGAGAGTTGTTCTTGCATTGGAGGACCACATTATGAAGAAATGAAGGAGGAATAATCTGTTTTAGACCCAACTAGATGATATATTCAAAGTTGAGTTCAGAGACATGCACACATCTGCAGGGATTCTGCTTTAGAAGAATGTAATTTATTGGTCTTTGTTCATCTGACTGGGCCTCTACAGAGATCCTTGCATCCAATATCTTGTCTCTTTGTGACTCCTGCCAGTAGTTTTCAAAACTAACACAAATGTAGGTCAAATGTATCTACAAGGTTATGCATGGGTCATCAAAGTCCAGAAAGTGTAGATAAGTCACAATCGAGGACAAACTGAGATCATACTTGAATAGTAGAAGACATCAAATCTGATCACGACACATCACGAAAAAGGGGGAAAAAGAGAGTGAGGGTAGCTCTGACCTCAGAACCAGCTGCCAGTGAGCAAGGAAACCCGGGCAAAACTCCTTGAATCATGGGTTGCTCTGATGAAATTTTTTCTCCCACAGATGCACTTTCTTGAATATTAAAAAGGAATCTGTTTCTCATGGCAGAGTTGAAGTGATCTCTGGCACCCTCTATATCACAGTATCAATGTAAGCAATAAGGTAGACTAAAGACTCAGATGTACATGAAAAAATTAAGTGCCATTATTTCTACTACTTTAGTCACTGAAATATAGAAACAACATTAGAGTCCCTACACAAAAGTTAAATTTTGAGAATCACAGCATGTAAGGCTAGAGTTAAGGTTTATTATAAATTTCTTTCATGCCTACCAATTTATTTTCAAAAAGTTCACTCTCTGTATCATTGAGAGGAGAGGAAAAAAAGCTTAATTCAAGTAAGTTGAACATGATACCAATATATTAGGTTGGTGCAAACGAAATTGCAGTTTTAGACTATGAATTTTAAATCATTTTAAGTAGGCTCAAACACATCTTTATTAATCAAAATAGGAAACTTTACAATCAACACATTTTTGCCAATGAGAAATAAGTTTGATAAACAAACTTATTTTTGTTTATGATTTGGGAATCAAACTTTTGGGAAGCATTTTTTTGTCTCCTGCTCGTTGTCAAAGCATTTCCCCTGCAAAACGTTGTCGAGATGCTTGTAGAAGTGGTAGCTGGCTGGTGAGAGGTCAGGTGAATATGATGGATGAAGCAAAACTTAGTGGCCCAATTTGGTCAACTTTTGAAACACTGGCTGTGCAAAGTGAAGTCAGGCCTTGTCATGGAGAAGAATTGGGCCCAATCTGTTAACCAATGCTGGTTTCAGGCATTGCAATTTTTGGTGCTTTTCATTGATTTGTTGAGCACACTTCTCAGGTGTAATGATTTCATAGGGATTCAAAAAGCTGTAGCGGATCAGACAGGCCGCAGACCACCAAATAATGATCATGACCTTTCTTTGGTACAAGTTTGGCTTTGGGACATGCTTTGGAGCTTTTTCTCGGCCCAACCATTGAGCTGATCATTGCCATTTGTATAAAACCCACTCTTTGTCACACATGACAATCTGACTGAGAAATTGATTGCTGTTGTTGTACAGAATAAGAGAATATGACTTCCAAATGATGATTTTTTGATTTTTGGTTAGCTCCTGAGGTACCCACTTATCAAACTTTTCTGTCTTTCCAATTTTCTTCAAATGCTGAATGACCATTGAATGGTCAACACTGAATTCTTCAGCAATTTCTCATGTAGTTGTAAGAGGATCCAGCTTCAATAATCCTCAGAATTGGTCTTTGTCAACTTCCAATGGCTGGCCCCTACACTCCTCATCTTCAAGGCTCTTATCTCCTTTGCAAAACTTCTCAAATCACCACTGCACTCTACATTTAGCAGTTAGCAGTTTCTGAGCCAAATCCATTGTTGATGTTGCAAGTTGTCTCTACTGCTTTACAACTTATTATGAACTCAACTAAGAAAATTGCTTGAATTTGCTTTTTATCTAACATCATTTCCATAGCCTAAAATAAATATAAAATAAACAGCAAGTAATGTCATTAACCAAAATAACATAAACTGAGAAATTTGCATTAAAATGATGTATAACCTTACCACATTTATATAAGAATGTGTTCTAATATCAAATGGCAAATTTCAATATGCTAAACTGCAATTACTTTTGAACCAACCAAATAGACTCCAGCTTTTGGGAAAAGAAATGGTCTATAGATAGGCAAATTTTTAACGTTCTGGAAATGAAGTGGCCTATACCTTCCAAATACATCACACCTGGCTTCCTAAATAACATCACTTAGATACATTTTTTAGATGCATCAAGAAATCTTCCCATGAGTAAGCCTTAAAGTGAAAAAGTGAAGTCACTTGGTCATGTTCAATTCTTTGCGACTCCACAGACTGTAGCCTACCAGGCTTCTCTGTCCATAGGATTTTCCAGGCAAGAGTACTGGGGTGGGTTGCGTCCTTTTCCAGGGGATCTTCCCAACCCAGGGATCGAACCCGGGTCTTCTGTGTTGCAGGCAGATGCTTTGCCATCTAAGCCACCAGGGAAGCCCCATGAGTAAGACTTAGAGAATATTAAATAGAAAGATGGCTGCTCTAAGGAGGACTTTGAGACACAATCATTGCAGGGGTGAGAAATGCAGGATGCAGCACTCCTGAGATAGTCGCAGCAGGACCCTTAAGTACCTCTTCTGTGAACTCACGGAGCAGGAAGGCTCTGGGCAGGGAGAGAGATTGCCCCACAAAGATAAAAGAAATGCAACACAATGGAGAAAGGGAGAGACCTACAGAAAGACAACAGAACTGGGGAAAAAGGATGGGAACTAATTTTTAGTTATTTCTTATCATAAACCTGATACTATGCCACTCATTGTTCAAATGCCATCCGCTGATATACTAATAACACCCATCATCATTAGTGGAGAGTTTACTACGTCCCAGGCACCAAGTTAATAGCTTTACATACCTTATCTTTCTGAATCCTCCCAACTGCTCTCTTGCATATGAGGAAACTATTTAGAGAGTGCAAGTATCTTTGCACTATGCAAGAAGTAAGTGATGCAGATGATGGAAGTGATGTCAGGTCTTTGACTTCAAAGTAGGTGACACTTCTGCACAGTGTCTTCCTATGTGGCCAAGAAGCAGAGTCACATGAAAAAGATGAACACTGAAAATAGTGGAAGCCATCAAAAACGCATGATGAGTACCTTAGAACAATCAATGTGTACATCAGCAGAGCTAACACTATCTTCCAAAGAGTTTGCTATAAAAAGGATCGGTGACCTGCCTCTATATGCCTATTTCATCTAGCATATGAATTCCAATCCTCTTAATTGGTCGCCATCCAACTTTACTCCCTGAAGGACCTCATCTTTGAGTCAACTCTAGAATGCTTACTTTGGACTCATTCCGAGTCAGCACATTTTTCCTCACCCATGCTGCTTGTTACCCACAGCATGCACTCGCAGGGTGTCTGGCCAGGTTTAGAGATACAACTCGTGAATGTAGAGTAGGTTGGTTTTTCTCTGAGTCCATTTTCCTGGCTTCTAAGGGGAAAGAGTCCATGCTTTTGGCCTTATTAGCTCCACACCAACTGAGCTCACTGACCCAGATAAATATTGTCTGTCTGACATGTGCTTGAGAATAATGAACATGCAAATCTATAGACTCCGCTCTCAAGGATTGGTATTCATGGAGAGAATCAGAGATTACAATAAGCCCTAATGCCCAATAGCCCCAGAGTTTCTCCAAATATCATTCTTGCATGCCTTTTGCCTATACTGTAGGATTTATTTTCTCTGCTTTTAAGATTCTAATAATGTTTGGTGAAGCTAAGGTTAAAATTAGTTTGCATTTCCTGCCCACACAGCAACTGATGGCAGGGGAATTTATCCTTGGAGCATGCTGCACAGTGGGAGAAGCTGGCTCAGGGTGCCCCAGGGAATCTGGGAAATGGAAAATGCCTGTGATGATAATTGAAAGGCAACCATAGATTACTGTGATCACAAAAAGATCCTCTTTCTGTCCAAATGCAAGGCAAGAAGGACTAGAAGACAGGAGTTCATGACTATAGGGAAAAAGAAGAGAGAATAGATTATTACATAAAATGTTGATGGTGGGGTCACCACAGGGAATAGATGCTTAGTGAAAAAGATGGCAAGGGGCCAATCTTCTTTTAAAAGAAAAAATCCCACTATTGTTACAGAATTTCCATACACAATATTTTTTCTTGAGTAGCTTATTCAACAGAAAGCATGCAATGTCATTTTTCTTCTTGCCTTATGAGACTTCTAATCCATTTCTTTTAGTCATGACAATTTGTAACATAAGAAAAATTAGAATGCTTCTAATTAACCTGCTTTGTTCACCATTCAAAGGACATTGCTGCCAAGACCTTCATTTTGACTTAATAATGAAACCATTGAAGTTGAAGGAATAATGCAAGGAATTAAAAATGCAAAGAATGCTACCAAGAGTGATTTGCTTCCATTGGAATGTTTTTGTATAGGGCCTGGATAACCACTTGAAATATATTCGCGTCTAGGTAATTTTGTAATACTTTTTTCCTTTTAGAAGAAATGCATTTCTCTTTGTTAAGAAAGGGATGCTATGAATGCTAAAATTTGTGTTTTCAAGTTCACAATGCTAACATAACATACCAAAATTATAATAAGAATAAGTCATCAGATATTTCAGAGTTGCTCGGCATGTCACACCGCAAAAGCCTCAGTCACCAGAAACTAAAATCCATTTTAATAGCCTTTTTCATTTGATGTAAAAATCTGGTGTTGTGAAGCTGTTTAGCAGGTAGGAGAGCACAGGATGTGGTTCTCCAGCTGTTGTACTGCTAATCATAAGGCAGCTGAGAAACAGACTTCGGGCAAAGGTTCTTTATCTTGACAACTTTATGAGCAACTAATCTCAACCTAAAACACTATACAACCTGCTATTACAGAGACTAAAAGGGTTTAAACTGTTGGAGGCAACACTTTCCTCCCTAGTACATTAAGTTCTTTTTGGTTAACAATAACTTAGCCAGCAAGTTTATGTGGTTCCATGCGTCTCTTTGGGCTTCCCAGGGGGTGCTAGTGGTCAAGACCTGGCCTGCCAATACAGGAGACGTAAGAGACATGGGTTCCATCCCTGGGTCTGGAAAATTCCCTGGAGAAGGGAATGGCTACCCACTTCAGTATACTTGCCTGGAGAATCCCATGGACAGAGGAGCCTGACGGGCTATAGTCCATGGGGCTGCAAAGAGTCAGACACAACTGAAGTGACTTAGCATAGCGTACATGCATTTCTCTGGGCTTCTGGGGTGGCACAGTGGTAAATAATCCACCTGCCAATGTAAGAGATCCAGGTTCCATCCCTGGGTTGGGAAGATCCCCTGGAGGAGGGCATGGCAACACTCCGGTTTTCTTGCCTGGAGAATCCCCTGGACAGAGGAGCCTGGTGGACTATGGTCCATAGGTCACAAAGAGTGAGTCATGACCGAGTTCGCAGTCTCCTAAGACTATGCCCGCATGTCTTTACTTTTGTGATGTTGGTAGCTCTAGAAAGACCTAGTCTCTGCATATTCAGTGGCCAGGGGCAGTATTTGTTCCTTTGTGAGTCAAGAAGGACTTTAGAAAGTATTATCAGAAAATGGCTTGCCAATTGCTGTGGGATCAAGTGGTATTGTCTTCTTTTCTTTCTGGCGATCTCTTCCAAATGACTGTCACATTTGCACAGTCTCCCCCACCCCGCCCAAGGACCAGAGTGGGATATTGGGCAGTGCTCAAGCTGAGAACTCTGAGCTAGATTATGTTGGTTCCTGTACCAGAGGCAGAGTAGGGCATGCATCTTTTTCCCTTCAGAAGTCACAGAATGGCTTCTGTCAATGTGCACAGATGACCAATTGGATGAAGCTCTCACCTCTAGTGATCTGCTGGAAATGAAGCAGACCCTTTATCCATAGTTCTCCAAGTATAGCTCCTGGATAAACACCATCAGAGACTTTTGGGTGTTGTTAGAAATGCAAACTTAGTCCTGCCTTGAGGTAGCGGTTTAGAGAAGGACTCCAGACTCAACAGAGAGTTTAGCAAGAGCTAAATATTTGTTATCTCTTAAGCGAGCAGAAGATGCTATAAACAAAAGGAACTTGGGTAAAAGCTTTGAAACTTGGTATCAATGACAAAGCCAAAGCTTAATTATACTGTGCTGAGCAAAAATTAGAAAGGGACCACTATTATTGGTCACTGGCAGCAATTTCCCATGACCATGGGATTAAATCTCCTTGATTAAACAACCTAGGCAGCATATTAGAATCACCTGGGTCTTTTTTTTTTTTGAAGGTCAAACCAACTAAATCAGAATTTCTGAGGGATGTTCTCAGGCTTTGGTAGTTTTAAGAAGCTTATCAGTTGGTTCCAATGTCCTGCCAAGGTTGAACACAACTGCCCTAGGACTCTTTAGATGGGAATCAGTTACTTCATTTGGGGAATTTCAATACTATGGAGACAGGACATTATTGCAATGAGCTAAATGACTATAATTTTCTCATCTGTAAACTGGAAAGAATGATAGTTAGTACCTTCCTGATAACATGCCAGAGATACTAAATAAAGAACACTTAGAGGAGTTTTGGGCACAAAATATATATTCAATAATTGTTTGTCAGTCCCTTCTTATGATAATGTAAGATCCACAGGAGTGGGGATGATTTACAATTACAACGCTACCACTAAGTCCATCATAAAATGCAGTCTCACAAAGAAAAAAATATTTGTTAAATAAACAGTTGTGTATTTCAATCTTAGGGAATTAAAAATGAGAATTAAGTGTATTCTCAAACTTCCATGATCACTGAGGTGGATGAGTTCATGCTCATAAAACCTGTTTTTTGTGCTCCTTAAAAAAATGTTGTCTATTACTGTAAAATTACTCTATTACCGCAGCTCAGCGGTAAAGAATCTGCCTGCAGTGCAGGAGATGCAGGTTTTATCCTTGGGTTGAGAAGATCCGCTGGAGGACGGCATGGCAACCCATTCTAATTTTCTTGTCTGGAGAATTCTGTGGACAGAGGAGCCTGGTACGCTACAGTCCTTGGGGTTGCAAAGAGTTGGACATGACTGAAGCGACTGAGCTCACACACGCTGTCAATGCAGTAGCCACTAGTCACATTTGAATACTGAATATTGAAATGTGGCTAGTCCAAATTGAAATGTGCAGGAAGTCTAAAATGCATTAAGGATTTTGGAGGCTTAGTTTGAAAAAAAAGAAGGCGTACTATCTGATTAATAATTTTAAATTTGATTGTATTTGAAATGATACTATTTTTGGACATTGGATTAAATAAAATAGATTATTAAAATATTTCCTCTGTCTCTTCTCCTTTGTTATAAATATGGTAGAAAAAATTTTATGTTACACTTTTGGCTTTTCCTATGTTTCTATTGGCCAGTGCTGGGCTGCAGTGAACAGAATTGTAAGGTTTCTGTTGCATTTGATTACTGTGACACAGGGAATGATTGTTAGAAAGACAATGAAATCAGCAAGACCCTGGTATCTTGAGACAGAGTGGCCCAGTTTTAACTGTACATCAGTTATAAGGGAAGAACAGGCAAAAGGTATGAAGACACGTAGGCCAAAAAGGATTAAGTTTTATGAAGTCAGTTATCCATCTCAGCAAACCCTTTACATTGAAAATAGTTCTCATCCCACTCAAGTCTAGTGCTTATGTAGCTAAGTGTGTGCTATCAATTTCAGGTCTTTGGCAGGGAATTATTGATTGCATATTGTTTCTCTGAAACATCTACATCAACACTGTTACTTGAACAGCTGTGTTTCTTTTTCTGTTTATAACCATGGTAATATTCTTCATGAAATTTGCTTTTCACTATCTAAAGATTTTTACTGAATGATATTTTGCCAATATATTAGATGTATTGATATATTATCAACAAAACTTCCCCCTTCTGTCCAAGAACTTAAAGTGCCAGGAACTTTTTCACTGGATTACTGATAAAGTGTGTGTGTGTGTGTGTGTGAAACAGAGTGTGTACCTTGTATACTGCACAGGAGAATGAAAAATAAAATAGAGCATTATCTGATTCAGTATTTCCTTGAACTCTCTTGTCATTAAAGATTTTAAGCTTTAAAATTAGTATTCAGTTAACTGAGTGGAGGAACTGATCACATGATTTAAAAATCACAGTATCTTAGACTCTAATAAAAATAAGCTGTGAAAATTCATTTTGAAAAGAACCTGGTTCTCCCTCCATCTCTACTTTGTAGGTAACAGATAAAGAAACAAAGTGTTAATAACATTCTAATGCTCAATAACAACAAAGAGAGACAACATATCATTATCCATCTGCAATAGAATTATTCATGGGGAAGACTTCCATATTGAGGCATATATCCATCTTTCTGTTCATTCTGTTCATGGCCAAGAAGCTCCATGCATTCTTAAGTACTTGAAACTTGCTGTCAAAGAGCTTTTTAGATTAAGCCAATAATTTTATGTGCTTTGAAATACCAGTGATGAACTTGGGAACTCTGATTATTTTCTTCATTGCAAAGTAGACATCTATGATTTTATACTAAAAAGTAAAGTGAAATAACTTTGTGGCCTCATATCCTGCAAGACATACTATTGATTAACCCAATTTTTAACTGGCTCTTTTTTGCTAAAAGCACACTGTTCAGTTTAAGTCACATCTTATTTACCATCCCTTCTCTGTTTTTGCCAAGGAATTTGGATCTTATACCAAGCCTGAAAAATACTCCATAAAAATTTGACAGTACCACACTGTGAAGGAAAGTGAAACTAGGTCCTGGGTAAGAACCTGGCTGAGGGCTGAACTTAAGATACTGTAGGTAGGACAGGGAAAAGGGGCAGATTTTATAAATATTTTAAAAGATATAGCTTTTTTCTATTTCTACTAGTAAAGTAGACTGGATACTCTGAAAAAAAGTACTGCAGAATAACCAGGTTACTAATAACCTGGGCAAAATTACAACTTTTTTAAATATAAAATTTTAGTACACAACAGGAAAAAAAAAAAAAGGTTGGAATCAACAGAGGTCAAATAATGAAGTGAAAGATGGAACTCTGGGAGGTAAGCCAGTGCCTAAGCCACTCTGATGATGCTTGCCAAACCCTGGTGACCTTGAGTTTTAATTCCATTGGTTACAGCATATGGGAGAAACTCAACAGGCAGCCTATGGTGCACACTAATACAGAGTCTATTACAACTGCCTTACAGAAAGCTCAGTCCCAAAGGTTATGTGGGCAGTGTTAGGTTGCCTAGCAGAAGTGGATAGAAGACTCCTTCTTCTATTGATTATGTTATTGGAAGAACATGAAAAATTCTCCTTGGGAGATATCACAACACAATACTCCTATCCTGTGTGTATAGCACAAATTCATGCCAACTCATGCAAAGTGAATCCAGATTAGTGGTGCTCCTAGGAATAAGCAGAAACAAACTCAATTCCTCTCTAGAAAATGCACCTCAGACTAGGCTTCAAAGAATTCTATAAACAAAATGTTCCAATGAACACAAGTTCAGAGTTAAAAGTTATGAAAACAATCATATAAAATTATCCATGGTAATTTTAAATTGCAAGACAGAAAAAATTAAATATCATTAATAAATTTGAAATAATAAAAGAGATTAAGTATATAAACAAAGAAAAAGGGCATATGAAACTTTTTGAGGAAGTTTGGGAAACAGTCAGAAAGAGCTTCTATTCACAAAGCAGAGATTATAATTTTAAACTTAATGGATAGGTTGTTATATATTAAACTCAGTGTCACACACACACACACACACACACTCACACACGCATACACACTGTCACACACACATTCTCACACACACTCACAGACACACACACACATGCATACACACTGTCACACACACATACACACACACACGCATACACACTGTCACACACACGCATTCTCACACACACACGCACGCACTCACACGCACTCACAGTCACACACAGTCACACACACACACACTGTCTCACACACACACATACACCTGTCTCTTATACACATCTTCCTCAGTTATAGAAAAGCAAAATGAAAAGCACAAAATAACAGGATTGAAATAAACACATTGAAAAGTATTAGCAATAACATAAATGGACTAAATTCTTAACCTTTAAGGACAAAGACTATCAGATTAGACTTTTTAGTTAAGTACTCCTACCAAATAGAAATATGCAATTGTTGAAGATGAAATATAAAAAAGGTACACGAGATAAATACTAACCAAAAGAAGCTAATGTAGTTTTATAAGTAACAGAAAAAAGAAAGTCGCTCAGTCGTGTCCAACTCTTTGCAACCCCATGGACTGTAGCCTATCAGGCTCCTCCGTCCGTGGGATTTTCCAGGCAAGAGTGCTGGAGTGGATTGCCATTTCCTTCTCCAGGGGATCTTCCCAAGCCAGGGATTGAACCCGGGTCTCCCACATTGCAGACAGATGCTTTACCGTCTGAGCCACCAGGGAAGCCCATAAAAAGATTACGAATGACAAAAAAGATCACCATACATTGATAAGTTCAATACCAGAAAGATACAACTGTAAAAGACTAGTGATATAGTCTCAAAAGAGGTTAAAAAAATTACAAATAAGAATTTCAATTTTACAAAGCTACAATTTCCATAATAATTGTTTATTACTGAATTCAAATTATAATTGACCACAGGTAAGAATTCCATGGACAGAGGCTGCAATCCATGGGGTCACAAAGAGTTGGAAATGGCTGAGAGGCTAACACTCACACGTTCACAAGTGAATAAAAGAATTAATGTTCAATAATTAATAGATCAGGCAGACAGGAAAAAATCAGTAAGATCATGATTTTGAAAAGTTTGATTAGCAAAATCAATCAATACATATATAAAATACAAAATACTATATTTCACAAATAAAAATTTAAAACTTATACTGTTTCAAACATATATAGGAAACATACTTAGGAAACTTAACCATAACCTAGGTAAAAAATCTGTTTCAATAAATGTTCCAAAATGTGACAAACAAGTATAAAATTCACATTACTGTCAAAATAGAGATACATAATACTCTTTTCTTTTTATCATATATTCTCAAAAATGCAGAAAATCATTTGATAAAATTCAATAACAAAAAAGATGATGAGAAAAGATGTCATATTGGAATTTAGAATATGTTGTGTGTACCACATATTAAAAATAAACAATAATGGAAATTGGTCAATATTTAGCATTAAAGTTTTAATGAAAACAATTCATACCAAACCTTTTGGTGTGCAGCTAATAGTGTGCACTGTGAAGTGAAAGTCGGTCAGTCATGTCTGACTCTTCACGACGCGTGAACAATACAGTACTTGGAAATCTCCAGGCCAGAATACTGGGGTGATAGCCATTCCCTTCTCCAGGGGGTCTTCCCAACCCAAGGACTGAGCCTAGGTCTCCTGCATTGCAGGCAGATTCTTTACTGGTTGAGCCATTAGGGAAACTCCAAAATAGTGGAGTGGGTAGCCTATCCCTTCCCCATCAGATATTCCTGACCCAGGAATCACACCAGGGCCTCCTGTTTTGCAGGTGGATTCTTCGCCCGCTGAGCTACAAGGGTGACCCAGTGTGCACAGTGTGTTAGTCACTCAGCTGTGTCCAGCTATTTGCAACCCCATCGTTCCTCTATCCGTGGAATTCTCCAGGCAAGAATCCTGACGTGGATTGCCATTTCCTTCTCCAAGTGTGCATAGGGGGAATGTTAATTTAGTTTTAAATGCTGACACATTTAAAATAAAGGCTGAGAATTAAAGAATCAAACATCAAATTTAAGAAGCTCAGAAAAAAAAGAATGTCCTATTCCTGCTAAGAATAGGAAAAAACAAATGATAAAAGCATAAATGAATGGCAAGGAAAATAAATATACAGTGGCACAGATCAACACAGTTAACAGCTGAGTTTGAAAGAACAGACAAAATGATGGCAAGACCAAAAAATTAAAAAAAGAAAAGCAAGAGATATTAGGAAACAATTGAGTTCATACTTACAGATGCAACAAAAATTTAAAAGACCATTGAAAATATTAACCAATGAATATGATTAATTAGATACAAAAATAGATTTATGGAAAAAATATAATTTATCAATCTTATACCAAGAGAATGGAAAATTAGAATTTTCTCATGACAATTAAATAGAATCAGGAGTTAAAATTCTTCTCAAAATGAAACACTAATAAAATTTAGATAGCTCTAATATTTTATAAAATATGCTAGAGAATAGAAAAAGTGAGAACATAATGTTACTAATTTATTGTCAGCAAAGCTCTTAGAAGGTGAGTACAAGAAAAGAAAATTATAGAACAATCTTCATTATGAATACAAGTGCAAAATTATAAACAATAATTTTAATTTATATGATATTAGATGTCAAGCACAATCCTCAGGATGTTGCATATATAAACTCTTTTAGTCATTAAAACAACTTTGTGGATCAACGCGTGCTCATTTGCTTCACTACTGTTGAACTCTTTGCAACCCTATAGGCTGTAGCCTGCCAGGCTCCTCTATCCATGGGATTCTCCATGCAAGAATACTGGTGTGGGTTGCATGCCCTCCTCCAGAGGATCTTCCTGACCCAGAGACTGAACATGTGTTTCCTTTGTCTTCTGCATTACTGTTGATTCTTTACTACTGTGTGAGTGAGTGTGAGTGTGTGTGTGTGTGTGTGTGTGTGTGTGTTAGTCATTCAGTCATGTCTAACTCTTTGCAACTGTAGCCTGCTAGGCTCAACTGTCCATGGAATTCTCCAGGCAAGAATATGGAATGATTTGCCATTTCCTTCTCCAAGGGATCTTCCTGACCCAGGGATTAAACCTGGGACTCCCAGGCAGATTCTTTACCACTGAGCCACTGGCAAAACCCAAGGGAATCAGGTGCTCCTGGACTATGGATCAGATACTAACATTCCCAGTTTGGGAAAACTGTACAGCTCTGTGTAAAAGAATGAAATTTGAATGCTTCCTAACATCATACACAAAGACAAACTCAAAGGGGATTAATATTTAAATGTCAGACCAGAAACTATTAAACTCTTAGAGGAAAACATAGGCAGAACCCTCTTGGACACAAATCACAGTCCTCTATGACCCACCTCCTAGAGTAAGGGAAATAAAACCAAAAATAAACAAATGGGACCTGGTTATACTTAAAAGCTTTTGTACAGCAAAGGAAACTAAAAACAAGATTGAAAAGACATTCTCCCTCAGAATGGGAGAAAATGACAGCAAATGGAACAACTGACAAAGGATTAATCTCCAAAATATACAAGCAGCTCATGCAGGTCAATATCAGAAAAAACAACCAATCAAACATCCAATCAAAAAATGGACAGATGACCTAAACAGACATTTCTTCAAAGAAGACATACAGATGACTAATAAACACAAGAAAAGATAATCAACATCACTCATTATTAGATAAATGTTATTCAAAACTACAATGAGGTATTACTCATACCAGTCAGAAAGGCCATCATCAAAAAAAATCTACAAACGATAAATACTGGAGAGGGTGTGGAGAAAAGGGAATCCTCTTGCCTTATTGGTGGGAATGTAAATTGATACAGCCACTATGGAGGACAGTATGGAGATTTGTTATAAAAACTAGGAATGAAACCTAGAGCTTGACATCTAATATCACATGACCCAACAATCCCACTACTGGGCATATATCCTAAGTAAACCATAATTGAAAAAGACTCATGTACCCCAATGTTCATTGCAGTACTATTTACAACAGCTAGGACATGGAAGCAACCTAGATGTTCGCAACAGATGAATGGATAAAGCAGTTGTGGTACATATATATGATGGAATATTACTCAGCCATTAAAAAGAACACATTTGAATCAGTTCTAATGTGAGGTGGATGAACCTAGAGCCGATTATACGAGTGAAGCATGTCAGAAAGAGAAAAACAAAAGCTGTTTATTAATGCATGTATATGGGATCTAGAAACACTATACTGATGAACTTATCTGCAGGGCAGTGATGGAGACGCAGACTTGGAGAACAGACTTGTGGACACAGTGGAGGAAGAAAAGAGTGGGAGGAGCCTAGAGAATAGCATGGAAACATATACATCACCTTATGTAAAAGAGTTAGCCAGTGGGAGCTTGCTATAGGATGCAGGGAACTCAAACCCAGTGCTTTGACAATCTAGAGGGATGGGATGGAGTAAGGGGTGGGAGAGAGACTCAAGAGGGAGAGCACATATGTATACCTATGGCTGATTCCAGTTCATCTATGGCAGAAAGTAATGCAGCATTGTAAAGCAATTATCCTCTAATTAAAAATAATTTAAAAAAAAAGAAAGAAGACTGAGGTACAGAAAATAACCTGTTCAAAGTCATACACTGTGTTTGACACCAGGGGTCAAATTCTGGTAGTCTTACTCCAGAGTCTATTAAAAAGACTGGCAATAATAAGTGTTGGCAAGATGTAGAGGAATTGGCATGATTGTACTTTGCTGGCGGGAGTCAAAAATAATATAATCCTTTGGAAAACAATTTGGCGATATCATATACACATCCACCTGCCGTATGACTCAACAATTTTACAGTAGGCAATTAGTTCAGAGACGTGAAGCATATATCCAGATTTATGGGCAAGAATGTTCAAAACAGTAGCTTTATTCATATTATCCCCAAGCTGAAAACAACCCAAACATCAAAATTAGGTGAAAAGAATCATCAAATTGCAGTGTAGTCACATAATAAAATACTTAGCAGTAAAAAGAACAAACTACTGATATACACTAAAATATGAAGCAAAAAGACACATAATATTATATATATACATATATAGCAATTTTATGAAATTCTAGAAAAGATAAGACTAAGATACAGTGATTGAAATCAGAACACCCTCTAGGATATGAAAATTACCTGGAAAAACAGCGGAAGGGAATGTAGTAGTCGTCTAGTGCTGCATACCAAGTTACCATAAATTTTGTGGCTTAAGCAACATCCATTTATTATCTCAGTTTCTGTAAGTCAGATGTGTGGGCTTGGCATCACGGGCGCTCTACTCTGGGTCACAGGAGGCTGTAGTCAAGATGTTAGCTGGAGCTGACATCACATCTGAAGTCCCAAGCCCTTTTCTAAGTTCCTGGGATGTTCAAAGAGTTCAGTTCTTTGCACCCATAGAACTAAGGTTCCTGTGTCTCACTGACCTTCAGCCAGGAATCATCATTAATATCTAAGGGTCAGCCTCAGGTTCTAGCTTCATGACTCCCTCAAAAGACAGTTCACCATATGACTAATTTCCTTTTTATGGACCAGAACAGGAGTGTCTACTGCTGCTACTTCTTTCTTTATGGTTATCTGACTAGGTAAAGTTGTCTCAGGATAATCTCCCTTATGATGGGAGCAAGCTGGTAAGGGACATTAATTAAATCTGTGAAATCTCTTTGGCTATAAAAATATAACATAATCAAGGGAGTGATATCCTAATATATTCATAGGACTCACTCTGTCTCAGGGGGAGGGAATAATAGAAGGTGTGTGTCCTAGAGAATGGAAAACTTGGGGGTGACCTTGGAATTGTGTCTACCACAGGGACTTACTGAGGTCTGTGTACATTTGTGAAAACATCTATATTATATTTAAAGTATGTTTCACTAGCAACAATAATAATAATGGTGGCTTCCCTAGTGGCTCAGACAGTAAAGTGTCTGCCTGCAATGCAGGAGACCTGGGTTCACTCCCTGGGTCAACAAGATCCCCTGAAGAAGGAAAGGGCACCCCACCCCAGTACTCTTGCCAGGAAAATCCCATGGACAGAGGAGCCTGGTAAGCTACAGTCCATGGGGTCCCAAAGAGTTGGGTATAACTGAGCAACTTCACTTTCGCTTTCTAACAATAATAATATTAGAAATGGTAATAACATAGAGCAGACATTGTATTTAATGATAAAGTTTTGAAAGCTTGCTACTTTATCTAGAAGAAAAAGATGCTTGCTATTACCACTGCTACTTAACATGCACTCCTGTGTACAGGCATCTAGCTTGGGCTTCTGCCTCATTCCCGTGAGACTTGGGGCCTAGTGTTGCTGGGGAGGGGAGGAAAGTGACACAGACATAGTAATATGCATGTTGCTCGCTGTGTCATGAGAAATAAACTATTTGCCTCTGATTCAGTTATTGGTTTTCTGCTAGCATGCAGTAAAGAGTCATAGGCTAACTTACTAGTTTTTAAGTAGGGTAGATTAAAATTATAGATCTAACAAGTATATACTAATTAGAAATGTAAACATATGTTTACTAGTATGTATACCAAAAAGTTCATAACCATACTGAGTTACTAATAGCCAAAAACTACACATCAGTGTTAGAATAGAAAATTAAGTGGTGGAACGTCACTACACTGTAACATCAAATGGCAATGAAAACAAAGCAGCTAATGCTACACTTTGATGTGATGGATCTCACAAATATAATGTGGAGCTCAAGAAACTAGACATGCATTGTATGACTTTATTGAATTAAAGTTACAGAAACCAAGTAAATAAATATATGAATCAGAGAGGGTAGTGGTACTTCTACAATGGGAAAGTTCTGAGATGCATCTTGAATGAATTTTCTGCAGTTCTGATAATGTTCAATTTTTATATTGGTTTGTTCGTTAAATGTATGTGTTCTCAATTCTATAATTCATTGTTTTATGTACATGATTGTGAATTTTATGCATTTATGTTATTCTTAAGTTGAAATTTCATAAATAAGAATGGTAACATTTATATTATCAATAAATACATGCAATACTTTAAAACTAGTACACAAAAAAGGGTAAGCTTTTTGTAGAGAATATTATATTATTAAAAGACGAGAGACTATCTAAATAGATCAAGAGATATGGCATTCATATATGTAGAAATATATAAATTCTACTAAAAGTTTCTATATATTAATTAAGCTTTCAAAAAATTTTTCAACAAGATTATTTTATATATTCTGTATAAGACATTTCCAAAACATACATTGAAGGACAATGGGCCAATAATAACCAAGGCATTTCTGAACAAGGTAGAGTTGGGGATGAGGCTTTCTTTATGAAATAAGATTTCATAGAGCTATATTATTAAGACAGTTTGTTATTAGTACACAGTTAGTCAACTAAGCAATGAAGCAAAATAAAAATCCAGGATGACATTCATGCACCTGTGGAAATTTAAATTGTAATAAAGTTGACATGAAGATTTTTCAATGAAAGGATGAATTGAGTATCCATGTGGAAGATTTGGAATACTAAATAAATGGTAATAGAACATTAATTATGCCCATTGGAAACATGAATTTTCATTCTTATATTACACTATACAAAAATAAATTCTGAAAGCATGAAGGCCATTATATAAACTTTGGAAGAAAAGTTATGACCAAACTAGATAGTATATTCAAAAGCAGAGACATTACTTTGCCGACTAAGGTCCGTCTAGTCAAGGCTATGGTTTTTCCTGAGGAGATGTGTATAAGAGACAGGATTTATATAAGTTCTTAAAATAGATAGAGAAGATGTTCTTTACATTTTTATAATTATAAGATTTCTTAAACAAAATGCAAAAGATGCTAAAAGAAACACTAAAATACATTAATGTAAGTACTTTAGAGCATTATAAGACACTATAATCATTATAAGACACTATATTCATTATAAGACACTATATGAGAATAAAAATATGAGAATAAACTTGGAAGGGAAGTCCCTAGCAGTCCAGTGTTTTGGTGTCTGTGCTTCCAGTACAGAGGGTGATGGTTTGATCCCTGGTTGGGGAACTGAAATTCTGCATGCTGTGTAGCATGGCCAAAAATTCCATGACCCAACAATCCCTGTACTGGGCATATACCCTGAGGAAACCATAATTTTAAAAGGCACATGAACTCCAATATTCACTTCAACACTGTTTACTATATCTGGGACATGGAAGCAACCTAGATGTCCACCGACCAATGAATGGATTAAGAAACTGTGGTACACATACACAATGGAATATTACTCAGCTGTAAAAGGAAGGCATTTGAGTCAGTTCTGATGAACGGATGTACCTAGAGCCTATTATACAGAGAAAATTAGTCAGAAATAGAAAAGCATATATTGTATATTAACACATATGTGTAGAATCTAAAAAGATGATACTAATGAGTCTGTTTCAAGAGCACACATTGAGAACAAGCCTGTGGACAGAGTGGGAAGGAGAGGGTGGTACGATGTGAAAGCGTATCATGGAAACATATGCATACACATCATCATATGCACAGTGGGCCGCTAGTGGGAATTTGCTCTGTGATGCAGGCGCCTCAAATCCAGTGCTCTGTGACAGTCTAGGGAGTGGGATGGCATGGCAGGTGGGAGGGAGATTCAAGAGAGAGGGGACACATATGCATACCTATGGCTGATTCACGTTGATGTATAGCAGAAACCAACAGAGTATTATAAAGCAATTACCCTCCAATTAAAAATATTTTTTTAAAAAATTTGAAAATCAAATAAAAAGAAAAACTAGAAGATAGATAAACCTATATAACTAAGAAAAAATTGGCTATATATATAAAATATATAATTTATATATTTATATATAATATAAAGAATTCCCATGAATCAATAAAAAGACAACATCCAGATAGGAAAAAGAAATGAATAAAAGATATTAAAAGACTGTTAAAAGACATTTTCCTTGAGGGGAGACCAGAAGGGTCCAGAAGTTGCTTTGTCTCCTTCAGTTCAGTTCAGTTCAGTTGCTCAGTCGTGTCCGACTCTGCGACCCCATGAATCGCAGCACGCCAGGCCTCCCTGCTCATCACCATCTCGTTAGTAACCGAGAATTCTACGTTAAAAACCACAATAGTGTTTCTTAAAATTTTATCAAACCCTTTTGCAACATCAAAAGTTAAAAAAAGTCTGACATTGGTGAGGAGGAGGAGAAGAAGCATTGACTTTAGTATGCTATTTAATAGAAACATAATTTGGTGCCATTTCACAAAACCATGAGGCTTATGTTGTGAAATTAAACATGCACCTATTCTGTCACCCAGTGTCTGTGCTCCCAAAAGCATGCATCAAGAAAACACGTATAACAACCATATACTGACTTGAAATTGTAAAAACAGGAAACAACCCGAAAGTCCATAAATAGTAGAATGAATAAATTTTGACATAACTATACCAGGTTAGGAGAAGGCACTGGCACCCCACTCTAGTACTCTTGCCTGGAAAATCGCATGGACTGAGGAGCCTGGAAGGCTGCAGACCATGGGGTCGCTGAGGGTCGGACACGACTGAGCGACTTCACTTTCACGCATTGGAAGGCAATGGCAACCCACTTCAGCGTTCTTGCCTGGAGAATCCCAGGGACAGGGGAGCCTGGTGGGCTGCAGTCTATGGGGTCACACAGAGTCGGACACGACTGAAGTGACTTACCAGCAGCAGCAGCATACCAGGTTAACAAAAGAGGACAAGATAGTTGGAGGCATGACCAACTCAATGGACATGAATTTGAGCAGACTCTGGGAGGAGTCTGGACAGGGAAGCCTGGCGTGGTGCAGCCCATGGGGTCACAAACAGTTGGACATGACTGAGTGACTGAAAAATGACACCAGGTAACAACTGGTTATGAAATATTAAAGTGAACTATTTCTTAATAGTTTATAAAACTATTAATAGTTCACAATAGTTCATAAAAATATGAACTATTTTTGAGTAAAATTGTATAAAACATATTAATAACTATAATAATCATACAGAAATAAATTGATCTATATAATCCAGATAATATCAATTTATAGAAAAACTCCACTGTAATCTCTTTAGGAGATGCACACATAAAACAATGAGAATAATTAAAGATATAGCACATATATGCTAAATATATTAATCAGATCAGTTGCTCAGTTATACCCAAATCTTTACGACCCATGGACTGCAGCATGCCAGGCTTCCCTGTCCATCATCAACTTTCAGAGTTTACCCA
The DNA here is from genome assembly GCA_006410635.1 of Cephalophus harveyi. Classification (NCBI taxonomy): domain Eukaryota; kingdom Metazoa; phylum Chordata; class Mammalia; order Artiodactyla; family Bovidae; genus Cephalophus; species Cephalophus harveyi. The sequence continues at coordinate 181,953 of SJYT01045788.1, forward strand.
AACTCATGTCCATTGAGTCGGTGATGCCTGGAGAATCCCATTGAAAGAGGAGTCTGGTGGGCTACAGTCCAGGGGATTGCAAAGAGTCAAATACAACTGAGTGACTAAACCTTTCTTACCGCTTTTTAGATTCCACATGCATGGGTTAATATACAATGAAAGTGTTACAGAGAGTGAAGTAAGCCAGGTCCCGGATTAGAGTCAGTCCTTCTCCCAGTCCTGGGAATGATTCTTTGTTGCACCTAGCTCTACTCTTCTAGCTCTTGGTCCCGATCACTTAATCATTCTTCTCTTTTCATAGAGGTTGCAACTGAATTGCTTCCTCAGCTGCTTCTTGCCCATAAGAAGGCATAGGTTGAGGTTCTCCATTCTTTTTATTTTGTACTACAAAGTAATGCTCAAACAGACTCTTGAGAGTCCCTTGGACTGCAAGGAGATCCAACCAGTCCATTCTGAAGGAGATCAACCCTGGGATTTCTTTGGAAGGAATGATGCTAAAGCTGAGACTCCAGTACTTTGGCCACCTCATGCGCAGAGTTGACTCATTGGAAAAGACTCTGATGCTGGGAGGGATTGGGGGCAGGAGGAGAAGGGGACGACCGAGGATGAGATGGCTGGATGGCATCACGGACTCGATGAACGTGAGTCTGAGTGAACTCCGGGAGATGGTGATGGACAGGGAGGCCTGGCGTGCTGCGATTCATGGGGTCGCAAAGAGTCGGACACGACTGAGCGACTGAACTGAGCTGAACTGAACTGGTCACTTTTAATAATAGCACTTCTTCCAGAACCATTATCCTTAAACGTGTGTTCAGTTCAGTCACTCACTTGTGTCCGACTTTTTATGATCTCATGGACTGCAGCATACCAGGCCTACCAATCCATTGCCAGTTCCCAGAGTTTATTTAAGCTCAAGTGTATTGAGTTGGTGATGCCATCTAACTATCTCATCCTCTGTCATCCCCTTCTCCTCCCACCTTCAATCTTTCCCAGCATCAAGGTCTTTTCCAGTGAGCCAGTTCTTCGCACCAAGTGGCCAAAGTGTTGGAGTTTCAGCTTTAGCATCAGTCTTTTCAATGAATATTCAGGGCTATTTCATTTAGGATTGACTGGTTTGATCTCCCTCCAGTCCAAGGGACTCTCAAGAGTCTTCTCCAACACCACATTTCAGAAGCATCAATTCTTTGGTGCTCAGCTTTCTTTATAGTCCAGCTCTCACAACCCTACATGAATATTGGAAAAACAATAGTCCTTTGACTGGATGGACTTTCTTGGCAAAGTAATGTCTCTGCTTTTCAATATGCTGTCTAGGTTGGTCATAACTTTTTTTCAAGGAGCAAGTGTCTTTTAATTTCATGGCTGCAATCACCATCTTGCAGTGATTTTGGAGCCCCCCAAAATAAAGTCTGTCACTGTTTCCATTGTTTCCCCATTTATTTACCATGAAGAGATGGGACCAGATGCCATGATCTTAGTTTTCAGAATGTTGAGTTTTAAGCCAACATTTTCACTCTCCTCTTTCACTTTCATCAAGAGGCTCTTTAGTTCTTCCTTGCTTTCTAACATAAGGGTGGTGGTCATCTGTATATCTGAGGTTATTGATATTTCTCCCAGCCATCTTGATTCCAGCTTGTGCTTCACCCAGCCCGGCATTTCACATGATGTACGCTGCATAGAAGTTAAATAAACAGGGTAACAATATACAGCCCTGATGTACTCCTTTTCCAATTTGGAACCAGTCTGTTGTTCCATGTCCAGTTCTAACTGTTGCTCCCTGATCTGCATGTAGATTTCTCAAGAGGCAGGTGAGGTGGTCTGGTATTCCCATCTCTTTCAGAATTTTCCACAGTTTATCGTGATACACACAGTCAAAGGCTTTGGCATAGTCAATAAAGCAGAAGTAGATGTTTTTCTGGAACTCTCTTGCTTTTTCCATGATCCAGCGGAAGTTGGCAATTTGATCTCTGGTTCCTCTGCCTTTTCTAAAACCAGCTTGAACATCTGGAAGTTCATGGTTCATGTACTGATGAAGCCTGGCTTGGAGAATTTTGAGCATTACTTTACTAGCGTGTGAGATGAGTGCAATTGTGCAGTAGTTTGAATATTCTTTGACATTGCCTTTCTTTGGGATTGGAATGAAAACTGACCTTTTTCAGTCCTGAGGCCACTGCTGAGTTTTCCAAGTTTGCTGGCATATTGAGTGCAGCACTTTCACAGCATCTCTTAGGATTTGAAATAGCTCAACTGGAATTCTGTTACCTCCACTAGCTTTGTTCATAGTGATGCTTCCTAAGGCCCACTTGACTTTGCTTTCCAGATTTTCTATAAACGTTACTGCAGTTCACTCCACAAGGAAAAAAAAAAAAAAAAAATCAACCCAAAATGTATTTGAGATAAATGCTGCTCTAGCATGCACTACTGATGAGCCATATCTTAAATATTCTTAGAGGCCCTATTGTTCAATAGGGAGAGTCTGTGAGGCGTGCCTTTAACATTTTTAGAAAATCTTTTGTCTGTTGGAAAGTTGCTGTAAGGCATTGTCCTAAATCTTCATAATGTCTTAAGGGGTTTAAAGGCTCTTCAAGGATCTGACCTTTATGTGGAAGCCATATTTTAACTTGAGAATATTTTGTCATGTAATGACCCTAAGAATAAGACACTTTTATTTCTGAGACTAGCATATCCTGAATCATTTATATTTCCTCCAGATTTTCTCCAAAATCTAGCAGTTCCCTTTTTAGCTCATCTTTCTCCTCTTTAATTTTATAAAAAATAATATGAGGAAGCCAGGCTGGACTTTCAACACTAGAAAATCTCCTGAGCTAGTGTGTAATTGAATACAGTGAGTGTGTTCCTATTTACACATTTCTGCAAGTGACAGCAAATTTCTGCCACTATAAAAGGGTCCTTTTTCTTCTAGTTTTCAATATTTTATTTATTTTAAAACATTACCAACAGTATTGTGAAGCCCTTAAGACTTCCACTAATGTTCTCCTTATCCCTTGAGGTTTGCATTAGCATTATCCTTCACTTTTCTTTTTTTAAAGATAAATAAATTTTATTTTTTAAAACATTTATTTATGTACTTGGCTGCATAGGGTCTTCGTTGCAGCACTTGTCCTCTCTCTTGTGGTTCATGCGTTCCTCTCCAGTTGTGGTGTACAGGCTTCAGAGTGCAGCAACCCCGTAGCTGTGGCATGTAGCCTCAGTAGCTGTGATACGAGCAGGTTCATTAATTGCACTGTGTGAGCTTGGTTGCCCTAGAGCATATGAGGTCTTAGTTCCCCAACCAGGGACTGAACCTGCGTCCCCTGCACTGGAAGGTGGATTCTAACCAATAGGCCACCAGGAAAGTTCCCAAATCAGTAAATTTTAATGGTATGGAGTACGAAAGTTATCAGTCTAGTTACAGATTCCATATTACAACTAACCTTTAAGAAACCACTACTTTTGGATCTTCTTGAGTTTTCTAGGCTTCTCTAAACAGGCTTCTCAATGTCCTCCCAGCCTCTGATAACCATCCAATTCTAAACTCAATGGTTTGGAGGGGGGATCTTTGTTACTGCAGCATTTCACTTCCAGCACGAACACCTGCTCTGTATCACTGCATAACAGACCATCCCCAAACTTAATGGCTTGAACCGTAATCATCTATCTTGTTCACAAATCTGCCACTTGGGCAGCGCTGAGTACAGATATCACCTCTCACTATACCACCTGACAGGATGGCTTTGGTTTTCTCACAGAATTGTGCTCAGTTCTGGAAACTGGCACAGCATATTTTTTGTCAAGCATTCTTAGAATGAACAGTTATAGGGATGGGATGTAGATCCCAGCTCTCAATGGAGAAAAGTCAAAGGAATTAGGGGCTGTAATTATGTTCCTATCTGTCTTCCTCTCATTTATTAATCAAACCATTTTTGATTTTTGCTTTCTTCACCTCTTCATTACTTCCTTACTCTTTCATCCAATAATCTGGTTTCCATTAATCCTCAGTTGCAAAGGAAACCACTTTTTCCCTCGTCATCAGCAGTCCTCATGTCACCAAACCAAAAGGGAATCTTCAGCTTGCTCTTTCTTCCTCTGGCATCTCAGCAGCTACCGACACTGTTGAATTCTTTCTTTAAAACGTATCCCTAATATTTCTGTGACCCCCACTCTCTCTACATCTATTTCTAAATAAAGAGTCCCGTGCTGTTTTTCTCGATTTTGAGTCTGGTTCATGACTGAGTCTCATCAAAGTCCCGTGAGGTATGCAGGGGCAGTAGTGACAATTTCAAGCAGAAAAAGGTTTGTTTCATTCAGCGCTAAAACCTGACAAAACATTAGTTCCAAGCCATCTTCTAAAAGCCAGATTGATATTTAATAATTCCATTGTCTATTCCTGTCTTGTCACATTATTTTTGTTTGTGTGCTAGCTACGTAGTCAAATTTAATGACAGTTTCTAAATTGTCAGGAATGAGTTTGACTAAATTCTCAAGGCTTTCAATTTAAAAATTGTTTCCTTTTAACAGTAGGAGTTGACAAAAGATAGGAATATTCCTGGAAGAAATTCCTTACCAGCAGGGCAGAGTCTCACACAATCCTCAAGGAGCTTCTGAGCGAGATATTTGAAAAGAATTGGTACTAATGATGAATCTTAGTGATTCATTCATGCTAAGCCTGGTGGGCTGCCGTCTATGGGGTCGCACAGAGTCGGATACGACTGAAGTGACTTAGCAGCAGCAGCAGCAGCAGCATGCTGAAAGAGGATACAGAAGTTCTCCTTTTTCACACTTGTTATATGTGTCTTGGCCTGTGCACTAATCTGTTTCTCCCCATAATAAAGACTACACAAAGAAATAATAAATGCCATGGAAGAGAAAATAGTACATATTATCCAAAGATGTAATAATCCATAACCCTTATTAAGACAGAGTCTATGCTTTAGAAAGAAATGTTATGTTAAATGTAAAGTAAAAGTAGGCAACATTATCATTTGTTCAAAGGCTGACATATGATAATTTTCTAGAAATTTAAATTTTTACAAGAAACATCATTATGATCTTGAGTGGTATATTTTCATTGACACTGCACCCATTAACAATATTTATACTTTACAATTGGTTAACACATTTCTTATTGAACATCCTAGACTAGTATTGGAATATGGTCAACAAATGTTTCAGATCCTCGCCATGTAGAAACTCCTATGACAGTCTTTAGACACTCTTTAATTATATAAATAATTAGCTATCTAAGTTTTCAACTTTGGCATAGACTTTAAAATGCTTTTATTTTCAAGGTGGATAATTATTTGTGAAATGTTCTAATTAATTAATGATCCATTTTGAGGTAATTTTCACATGATATTTTTTTTAATTGTTTTTTTCTTTTGATCTTTTTTTTTTTTAATTTACTCTGTGGTAGCAAGTCTTAGAGTATAAGATAAAAACAAATACTACATCAGTAACATTACTCTATGTCACAAAACTTCTTTTACATGTTTAGTAACAAGAAATTCATCTACCTGAAATGTTTTCCAATTCAAATAAATTTATATTGAAATAGCTTCAATGAATTATTAACATTATTTCACCTACTTCATGAGCCAACAGTGAGGTCATTCTGTAGAGGAAAAAAGCCAAAATATTATCCTAGGTTCTTCAAAGAGACTAAAATAAAATTCTAAATATTAGCTAGCACTCATGCTGATTTAAGGATCCATGGTTCAAAGCAGATAAGTTTTCTTGATTCTATTATTTATGGCCTAAGTAAACTGGAACCAACTCATCCTTTAAAAGTTTGTCCAAAATAATTTGGAAACATTTTATTCCAAACATAAGGGAAATACTGCAACTATAACTAGGTTATATTGTCAAGAGAACCCATGCAGAAATTATTATCTTTACAGTTTGTAGCTTAAAAGAATCAGTCCCAATTTTGTCTAAAGTTTATTAATAGTATAATTCTGCCTTCCAATATCTGTTGTGAAGAGATTGATTTTTTAGTTTTTAATTTAATACATTGTAAATTAATTTCATTTAACATATACCTCAAGAAAATCATAAAAATAGTAACTCTTAAGCTATTCTGGAAGTGAATCTTTCCAAACCAAAACTCATTTTAGGGAATTCATCTAACAATTTTTATATTTGAATATTGACTCAAACCCTATCTCTTCCATATATGTTTGTTTTTCTTTCAGATATCAGGTTCCTACATAATTCAGATTAGTCAGGCTGTTCCAGAAATTTAGACTGAGAACAATCATCATCAAAACAACAGAACAAAATAAAGACCTTGCATAGTAAGCTTGAAATGAACTAAAGAAATCTAGCTTTCATTTCAGTTTTTGTCTTCTAGAAACATCTACCTTCTTGATAACTTGTTGGTCCACTGCTATGGGGAAAATGGTATTTCCTTTTGAAGAATAAGAACTGGTGAAAGGAAAACTTGCTCCCAAATGGACTTAAATGGTTATATTCATTCCATAGTTCTTGTGAGAAATTAGCATCCATATTGATTGAGGTTAATATCTGACAATTCACTAATCACATTTGTGAGGATTTAAATATTTTAACTACAGATAACTCTAGGAAAATGTACTAGATTTTTTTTTTTCTTCTGAGATTACAGTATAACCCTACTTCTTTCTTCTTCTCCCTATTTACAATACCTGCAAGTTATAAACTATATCTCTCAGATTCTCTTGCCACCAGGATTCTAGTTGCAATTTACTTCCCTGGTGGCTCAGAGGTTAAAGCGTCTGCCTCTGATGCGGGAGACCTGGGTTCGATCCCTGGGTCGGGAAGATCCCCTGGAGAAGGAAACGGCAATCCACTCCAGTATTCTTGCCTGGAGAATCCCATGGGCGGAGAAGCCTAGGAGGTTACAGTCCACGGGGTCGCAAAGAGTCGGACACGACTGAGCGACTTCACCTCACCTCACCTCAAAGAAAGATGCTCAGCTCTGGGCAGAAGCTTGGGCCATGGGCACCAGGAGATTTGTAGCAGCCCTCAGACATTGCCTGCCCAAGGACTCCAGAAAACTGGGACATGTGGTTGAAATTTGCCACAGTTCCTGACCTGGGTGTCCCAAGTAACTCCCTGATTCAATAGAAAGTGAAAGTCGCTTAGTCATGCCTGATTCTTTGCAACCCCATGGACTGTAGCCCACCAGGCTATTTGCCCATGGGATTCTCCAGGCAAGAATATTGGAGCGGGTTGCCATTCCTTTCTCCAGGGGATCTTCTCAACCCAGGAGTGGAACCTAGGTCTCCTGCATTGGCGGCAGAGTCTTTTACTGTCTGAGCCGCCAGGGAAGTCCTGATTCAATAGAAACCTGTGGCATTCTAGAGACACAGTTATGGCTTTCCTGTATCCTCACCCTAGTCTTTTCAATATTTCATTTTTTTAAACTCATAAAGTTCTTTATATTAATGCCTTCTCTACTTCTAATATCTAAAATATGTCTATTTTCCTGATGGAACTCTTGACTAAGAATAGTCCTTATGACTTGAGTACACTATGATCTATCAAAAATGACTTTTTAAAAAGATTTTTTTTTAATATGGACTATTTTTAATGTCTTCATTCAATTTTTTTTTTTACAATATCATTTCTGCTTTATGTTCTTTTTTTTTTTTTTTTTTTTTTTT
>SJYT01045788.1:189717-285019 GCA_006410635.1 Cephalophus harveyi
TTTTTTATTTTTTTTTTTTTTTTTTTTTTCTTTTTTCTTTTTGGCTGTGAGGCATGTGGGATCTTAGCTCTCTGACCAGAGATCAAACCTACACCCCATATGCTAGAGGGCAAAGTCTTAAATGAATCATTTTATCAGAGGCCTAACTAGGAATTTCAGAGTACTAATTACAAAGTAATGACCATTTAAAGGTGTGTTTCTTCTTGCCTTGATAAAGATGAATGAAGACAACATTCTAATCACTTTAAAAAAATTTATTGATATAAAACACATAACCTAAATTCACCAGTTTAACCTTTTTAAGGCATGCAGTGACTCAGCATATTCACAATGTTTTACAACCATCACCACTATCCTATTCCAGAATATTTTCATCACCACCCCCAAAAAACCCCACACATATTCCACTCCCCATACCCCACTACCCCTTGGCAGTCTCTAAGCTAATTTGTTTCTCTGTGGATTTGCCAATTCTGGACAGTTCCTATAAATGGAAATATACCATATGTGGCCTTTCGTGACTGGCTTCTTTCATTAGCATAATGTTTTCAAGATTCATCTATATTGGAGCATGTATCAGAGCTTCATTCCTTTTATGGGTGGATCATATTCCATCATAGGGCTATAACACATTCTGTTTATCCACTCATCATTTGATGGACGTTTGGATTGTCTCCACATTTTGGCTACCCTAAATAATACCACTGTGAATATTTGTGTACAAATTTTTACATGTACATATGTTTTTGGTTCTCTTGGGTATAGATCTGGGAGTGAAATTACTAGGTCATCTGGTAAATTTACACTTAACTCTTGGAGAAATTGTCAAACTGTTTTCCACTAGAGTTGCACCATTTTATAATCCCACCAGCAATGTATGAAATTTCCAATTTCTGCACATCCTCACCAATGCTTGCTATTTTCCTTTGTAAAAAATATGCAGCTATCATAGCAAGCGTCAAGTGGTATCTCATTATGGTTTTGATTTGCATTGCCCTAATAACTAACAATGCTAAGCATATTTTCATGTACTTATTGGCTATTTGTATTTTATCTTTAGAGAAATGTTTATTCAAATACTTGACCCATTTTTCAGTTGATTGTTTGTAACTGAATTATAAGAATTCTTTATATATGCCAAGCACTTTTTATATTCCAAGTACTTAATTTCCTGTCAGATGAATGATTTGCAAAGGTTTTCTCCCATTTTACCAGTTGTCTTTTCATCTTCTTGATAGTGTCTTCTGATGCATAAATTTTTTATTTTTATTAAAGTCCAGTTAATATATATTTACTTTTGTTTCTTGTTCTTTTGGCATCATATTTACAAAATCATTAGTTAATTCAAAGTCACGAAGATTTACACCTATGTTTCTTTCCTGAAGTTTTATGGTTCACTATAATCCATTTTGAGTTACTAGCTCTTTTTTATATAATGCTACTTATTTTTGCTGGTATCATTTTTGTTTTCTATTCTTATTCTCTTTATTGGTACAGATAATTGAGAATTAATTCTATTTTGAAATCCTGCTGATTAAGGAAGCTTTCAAGAAAGCAGATTCAATGCCAAAAAAATTAAATTCAAGCACAAAACCTTTAAGAGCAAAAATGCAGATTGAGTCATCTTCGGAAATAATATTGTAACAATTAGGATCTGAGTTACACTGCTGCCCACTATAAATTCTTAACCCAATTAGAAATACTTTATAAATATTTTCCATATATGCTTACACTTTCCTGCACTTGTGTTCTCTACTTTAACCTCCTTCTTTATCTGCTCACCAAAATGTCTTGTTGGAATGCTTTTAGTGTAGCTGCTTTAAAAATTATTGAAATTAAGGTCACGTTAGAGCTGCTTAAAAGTAAAACACTTTAAATCACAACAATCCTGTAAATATTAAAATATGCTATCGCCTGTGGACACCAGGTATGAAAACATAAGATTAGATACAATTACAGAGCTTCTTGAAAAATGACATCATGAGAACTCCATGAATATTCTAGGTCATAGATTATAACAGATTTTTCAGATTCCATACGAACCTGAAAATCTCTTGTCAAGATCCCTTTAAGAAGGAATTTTGTTTTAACAAATAATATTATGGAAGTCAGTTCTATATGAGATTGTTTTCCAATCTCAAGTTCTAATAGGAATTAATGCTGCTTCATTGAGTAACTAAAAATACTTATATTTATCTTTTTAAATAATCTCAGATTAAACCAATTTTTAAAAATCCCCTATTTATTGGTATAGCAATAAAAATTGGTTCAACAATGAGATTCATTTTTGAAAATGTGTCTACATCTTAGAAAAGACAGATATTTCTCAAACCTTTGGAATCCATGCCCAGTTTGTTAAATATGAAATCTGAAGTATTCAATTCATGTTATTTGAAATTGCAAAATAAATATTTTTTTCATTGATAATATATCATCATAATATCTGAAGCTTTTTTTCAAGCTAGAGCCAGAGAACCAAGTGCCTCCCTCTTTATTTCTATTCCAGCGACAAGAATCTAGTACGTTGTATCTAGGAATGGTATCTTTCCCAGGATCCTGGGTTGAAAATTCAACAGCTCCATATGTATGTGTGTGTGTGTTCACATGCATGCACATGTTAGTTGTTCAGTCACATCTAACTCTTAGCAACCCCATGGACAGTAGCCCACCAGACTCCCTTTTCCATGGGATTTCCCAAGCAAGAACACTGGAGTGGGTTGCTGCTTACTCCTGCAGAGGATCTTCCCTATCCAGGGATCAAACCAGGGTCTCCTGCCTGGCAGGCAGATTCTTTACTGTCTAAGCCACCAGGAAGCCCTCACTGCTCCATACTACATAAAATATTTTCTCCCCATTTTTGTGAGTCCAAGAATTTCAACCTTGAATCAAGCCTAAAAGATTCACCCATCTAGTGTTCTGGAAACAGTGGTTTTAAGATTGTCCCACTGGAAGACAATGACAATTTCTCTCCATATCAGCTTAGGTATACTCAAGTTTCTGAAAGCAGCCATTTTTAGCTCTTTCATTTGTAAATCCGTTCCAAGCTTTCAAAATTGTTTAGCTATGTTACTTTTTAAAGCATGGAGTACACAGAAGACATTTTCTTTTGACTTGTTCTGAACACTCTCCCTCTTAATAAGTCCATATGTGGGAAAAAGGATTCATCTAATTTTGTACATGTTGACTTGAAACTATCTATGCAATACTGATTGAGGGTAGTTCAAGTCAACTATGGAAATGAATATCATCCCAAAGGAATCACATCTGAAATGAGGAGAGAAAAAGCCAAGGTCCTGGTCTGGTTGCTTGTTGTCATTCAGTTGCTAAGTCATGTCTGACTCTTTGTGATCCCATGGATTACAGCATGCCAGGCTCCCCTTTCCTTCACTATTTCCCAGGGAGTTTGCTCAGATTCACATCCACGGAGTTGCTTATGCCATCCAACCATCTCATCTTCTGTTACCTGCTTCCCCTCCTGCATTCAATCTTTCCCAGCATCAGTGTCTTTTCCAGTGAGTCAACTCTTTACATCTGGTGGTCGAAGTATTTGAACTTCAGCATCAGTCCTCCCAAAGAATATTCAAGGTTGACTTCTTTTAGGATTGACTTGTTTGATGCCTTTGTTACACAAATAGCAGAGGGAGGGACAGAAACAAACAGCAAGGTTTAAAATGAGAAGTAGAAATAAAGGAAGAAAACCAGGAATGTGAAATATCCTGGAATCCTGAGAAAGAAGAAGTGTAAAACAAGCTCAAATATTCAGAAATCCTAGAACAAGTGGAGGTTAATTAAACACAGATAATTTCCACTAGACTTTAAGAAACGAGACTCTTGGTGACCTTACCCAAATTGCCTATGGTCAAATTTTAGAAGTCGTGAACATGAGTGCAAAATAAAGCAGAGAGAACACTACATAGACTCTTCCCCCCAGGAGGCTCCTGAGAGAGGATGAGAACACTAGAATAGTAACCAAGTGAAAGAGAAAGTGTTAGTTGCTCAGTCTTTTCCTACATTTTTTGACACCATGGACTGTTAGTAAAGGATCTACCAGCAATCCAGGAGACCTGGGTTCAATCCCTCGGTCAAGAAGATCCCTTGGAGAAGGAAATAGCAACCTATTCCTGGAGAATCCCATGGGCAGAGGAGCCTGGTGGGCTACAGTCCACAAGGTCGCAAGAGTCGGATATGATTTAGCAAGTAAACCACCACCACCATGGACTGTAGCCCGCCAGGCTCCCCTGTCCATGGGATTCTCTAGGCAAGAATACTGGAGGGAGTAGGCATTCCCTTTTCCAGGGATTCTTTCTGACTCAGGGATCAAACCAGGGTCTCCTGAATGGCAGGCAGATTCTTTACCATCTGAGTCACCAGGGAACCCCAATAGTAACTAAAAGGGGAGTTAAGTTTGAAGGGGCTTTTGATTTGCTTTTTTAAGATATAAGAGATCTGACCATATTTATAGAATGCAAGGAATAATATTAATACATACATAGATAAAAGAAAGGGAATACTTAGAAAAGTGTGTATTTTTTCTTTTCCATTTTGGCTTATAATAAGATATTGAATATGGTTCCCTGTGCTATACAGTAGGACTTGTCCATCCTATATATAATATTTTGCATCTCCTAACTCCAAATTTTCAATCCATAACTCCCTCTCCCTCCCTCCCCCTTGGCAACCACAAGTCTGTTCTTTATGCCTGTGAGTCAAGAACCTGCCTACCAATGTAGGAGACGTAGGAGATACAGGTTCGATCCCTGGGTTGAGGAGGTCCTTGGAGGAAGGCATGGCAATGCACTCCAGTATTCTTGCCTGAAGAATCCCATGGACAGAGGAGCCTAGTGGGCTACAGTCCATAGGGTCACAAAGAGATGGACACAGCTGAAGTGACTTAGCACACACAGTACTGTTTTTGTTTTGTAAATAAGTCATTTGTATTCTATTTTAGATTCCACATATAAGTGATATTATATGGTATTTGTCTTTCTCTGTCTGACTTACTTCACTTAGTATGATAACCTCTAAGTCCATCCATGTTGTTACATATTGCATTATTTCATTCTTTTTCATGGTTGAGTAGTATTCCATTGTGTATGTGTATATATACATATATACCACATCATCTTTATCCATAGAAAGGCGTATATTTAAAGGAGGCAGACCCAAATAGGTTCATAACTAAGCAGGGGTTACAATCCTTGAAATGAGAAAAGAGGTTGTCTTGCTCCTCCTCCAAGCCTTGAGAAAAGACAGTGAAAGTGGTTGAATTTTCATAAAGTATGTGTTGATGATGATGGCAGGTGGAGTGTAGTGGGAGTTCCCCTGGGATGGTTTCTAAGAGAGAATATTATCTTTGAGAAACTTAGGAGTTATTTAGAGATCTGTGTGAGTATCAAGGGTCAAAAATGGCAGAAGAGTGGAATACATCGAAGTGATTACCAGGAACAAGCTGAGAAGCCAGGTAATCTTTTGGGGGGATGTCAACCAGAGTTTAGTGATATTTTCCCCCAGTAACTTTAGGACAACTAAATCAATGGCAGTTGGATTGGAGGGAAAGGGACAGACTTTAGATTTTGTTTTGAAGATGTTCAGTTCCCAGTGGTCACCAGCTCCTTCCACTAATTTTTCCATTTTATTTTTTATCTTAGTGAAACCTGCTTTATTGTACTAAACCTGAGAATGTTGAATATATCCTGGATTTCTAAACCCTGAAACCTCAAAGAGCTTCAATTCTTGATCTACTTCAGCTTCCATGATGTGATACAAGTTAAGACATTAAGCTCTTCACAGATAATGTAATCAGGCCTCAAGGATTTGCCCCAAACCAATAGCTAGTGAAAGATTGGATGGAAAGTACCAGGTGTCAGGAAGGAAAGTTCCACCTGGAAAATATGCTGAACACACTTCCAGGGATAATGGATGGCTTGGGATTCATTTTGTAAAATGTGGTTTGGGAAGTTGGAGCTGCACCATGGCGTGTTGTGTGTAATATTTATGTAATGCAAAGTGACTAGACTCTGATCATCTAGCACTGGTTTGCTCTTCAAAAATATAAAATGTCTTTTTATTCCCATATTCAGTTAAAATAATATGTTGGACTTTTTTCAAATGTAAGCATTTACCTCCTGGTTTGAAAAGGTATTGTGTACCAAAGGATACACCGTAAATCTATTGTAACTAAACGCCTCTGGAAATTAGTCAATGCAAAACCTGAAGCAAAAACAAAATAAGCCCTTCATGCTGCTTATGGCACCACAGTAGAGCAGCTACTGAGTGTTCATGGTTCTGTTGTACAAGGTCTTTATTAGGTCATAACTAAATATATATTAAAGATTTTAAAGAAAAAGCAAAATGGAATAAACTCAATGGGCTAATTCTACATAGTGGAAAAATTCTTGTTAAAACTACTTTTAACGTTCAAGACACTATAAATTTACATAAAATATTAAAATAATTTAGAAATCTCCATGGAACAAAATGGCAATTTCAGGGTAGCTTCTTCCAGCACTACATTAAATTTCATCCACTCTGCGCTGTGTGTGTTTTGGGGTTGTTCTGTGCTAAGAGAATTGGCTTTGGTTTTAAGACACATCAGTTTCTTAAAGCAACATATGTAGAAGTAAACCCCTGCTGTTTTCAAGGCTTTTGCCTTTCCCGCCCTCCCAGGAGAGCTTTGAAGAAAGCCTAAATAATGAACACATAGAATACACATAAATACATAGCATACAAAAATATACTATTTATTTGTTCTACATTATTAAATCTCTCCCTTATGCAAAGCACATATTTGATATTTTAGAGTTAGTTTTATTCAATTAAACAAAAGCTATTTAACATCTAAAATATTCCAGACATGGGTATAGAGATGATTAACCATGGTCTTTGTTCATAGGAATCTGATTGCTTCTTTTGCCTGTACTAACTGAAAAGGAAGAAAGTAAAACTAATAATTGCAGATATGCATATGATAGTCAACCCAGGGTTATTTGCATAACATCTACAAATGACTAATTTGCTGAGTAAGATTGTAAGCACCTCTCTGCTGGTGGTGGGAAGAGTAGTTTGTCTGCTATTATATTGGTACAGGTAGTATATTACAAATGCAATATCCAAAGCAATAGAAATGGAATTAGAAACATGAGGGCACATTCAGTTAACATTTAAGGATTATTATCAATAGGAGTTGATGTTGGGTTAGATGGGGACAGTGAGAAAGTAAACAGTCCCTGTTTTAAATTTCACTATCATTTGGGGGCTTTATGATCAAAGGCTAATAATGGTCATTCAGAGGCTCATGGACTGCATTAAAATATTATGATAACAGCTATAGATAGTCTCCCAGAAAATGCATACAGACACAAAGAAACTTTGCATGTAACATCAGGAACATCATGGTCCTCCTGAAAACCATCTATAACCCAAACAGGCATCATGCCTTAGTCATAAAGACTGCATGATTGTTGGGTCACAATGTAGTTATTGGCTTCCTGGATGTCTCAGATGGTAAAGAATCTGCCTGCAGTGTAGGAGACCCAGGTTCGATCCCTGGGTTGGGAAGACTCCCTGGAAAAAGGAATGGCTATCCACTCCAGTCGGAGAAGGCAATGGCACCCCACTCCAGTACTCTTGCCTGGGAAATCCCATGGACGGAGGAGCCTGGTGGGCTGCAGTCCACGGGTCGCTAAGAGTCAGACACGAGTGAGCGACTTCACTTTCACTTTTCACTTTCATGCATTGGAGGAGGAAATGGCAACCCACTCCATTGTTCTTGCCTGGAGAATCCCAGGGATGGCAGAGCCTGGTGGGCTGCTGTCTATGGGGTTGCACAGAGTTGGACACGACTGACGCTACTTAGCAGCAGTAGCAGCAGCATCCACTCCAGTATTCTTGCCTGGAGAATCCCATGGACAGAGGAGCCTGGCAGGCTACAGTCCATGGGGTCACAAGGAGTAAGACATAACTGAATGACTAGGCACACACATGGTAGTTTTATTCCTAGTTTTTCAAGGAATCTCCATACTATTCTCCATAGTAGCTATATCAATTTACATTCCTACCAACAGTACAAGAGAATTCCCTTTGCTACACACCTCTCCAGCATTTATTTGTAGAATTTTTGACAGTGGCCATTCTAACTGGTGTGAGGTAATACTTCACTGTAGTTTTGATTTGCATTTCTCTAATAATGAGCAATGTTGAGCATACTGGGCATATAACTTGAATAAACCATAATTGAAAATGCTCATGTACCCCAGTGTTTGTTACAGCACTATTTACAATAGCTATGACATGGAAGTAACCTAGCTGGCCATTGACAGATGCATGGATGAAGAAGTTGTGGTACGCATATCGAGTGGAATATTACTCAGCCATAAAAGGAACACATTTGAGTCAGTTCTAATGAGGTGGATGAACCTAGAGTCTATTATACAGAGTGAAGTAAGTCAGAAAGAGAAAAATAAATACTGTATATGAACACATATATATGGAATCTAGAAATATGTTACTGATAAAGCTATTTGCCAGGCAGCAATGGAGACACAGACGTAGAGAAGGGACTTGTGGACACAGTGGGAAAAGGAGAGGGTGGGAGGAAAGGAAGGGGTAGCATGGAAACATATACATTACCATATGCAAAATAGACAGCCAGTGGGAATGTGCTGTATGAATCAGGGAGTTCAGCCTCGGTGCTCTGTGACCTAGAGTGGGATGAGGTGGGAGGCGGGAGGGAGGTTTGAGAGGGAGGGGACGTATGTACACCTATGGCTGATTCCAGTTCATTTATGGCAGAAACTAATGCAATACTGTAATGCAATTATCCTCTAATTAAATATAAATAAACTCGAAAACAAAGACTGCAGGATGATTACAAATGTGAATTGTGCCCTGAAGGAAAATTAAGGAGTGCTATGAAGATATCGTCACTCTAGAACTGACAGAAAGGTAGAGACGTAGCAATGTCGGGAAAGGCTAGTCTAGGGAAATGAATATAATAGACATGAATGAAAGAACAGTAATGATAAAAGAATCAGTTGCTTTTAAGGCCCTAAGGCTTATCTTTTATAGGTATATAATATACAGTTATGTACATATATAATAGCTTTATTGATAAAGAATTTATATACCATACAATTCACCTATTTAAAGGGTGTGATTTAAGGGCTTTTAATGTATTCATGGAGTTGGACAACCTTCACCACAATCAATTTTTGAACATTTTTGACACGCCCAAAAGAAATGCATCCCTATTAGTAGTCACTCCACATTTCCCTGGAACTTGTTTATGCTGCCCCCACCAGCCACATGCAGGCACTAACTGCTTTCTAAATTTGTAGAATTCTGGATACATCATGTAATTGGAACCATACAGCATTGATCTTCAGTGAGTGACTTCTTTCTTGATAGAGAGTTTCCAAGATTTATCCATGCTGGGACAGGTATCAATACTTCATTCCTTTTTATAGCTGAATAGTATCCAGTTGTCTGCATATACTGTACTTTATGTGTCTATCAGTTGATGAACATTGAGTTATTCCCACTATTTTTGCTATTTAAATAATGCTGCAATGAACATTTGTGTGCAAATTTTTGTGTGAAAATGTGTTTTCTGCTCTTTCAAATGTATTGGGAGTATCCCTGGTGGTTTAGATGGCAAAGAATCCACCTGCAATGCAGGAGCCAAGGGTTCAATCTCTGGGTCGGGAAGATCCCCTGGAGAAGGGAATGGCTACTCACTCCAGTATTCTTGCCTGGAGAATTCCATGGAAAGAGGGGCCTGACAGGCTACAGTTCATGGGGTAGCAAAGAGTCAGACAAGACTGAGCAACACTTAAGTAACACATATATATGGAATTTATATGTGAATGAAACCCTGTATGTGAGACAGCAAAAGAGACACAGACATATAGAACAGACTTTTGGATTCTGTGGGAGAGGGAGCGGGTGGGATGATTTGGGAGAATGGCATTGAAACATGTATTCTATCACGTAAGAAACGAATCTCCAGTCTAGGTTCGATACAGGATACAGGATGCTTGGGGCTGGTGCACTGGGATGACCCAGAGAGATGATATGGGGAGGGTGGTGGGAGGGGGGTTCAGGATTGGGAACTCATGCACACCCATGGCAGATTCATGTCAATGTATGGCAAAACCAATACAGTATTGTAAAGTAAAAAAATAAAATAAAGAGCAAAAAAATATATATATATGAACTGTAAAAAAGAAAAAAAAAGAATTGTCATACGGTAACTCTATTTTTAACCTTTTGATGAATTGCCAAACTGTTTTCCTTAGCTTTGTTTTACATTTTATTACATTTATCTTATTATTCCATCTCTTGCTTTGGCTGATAGATATTTCCTGGAAAAATTCCATTTGGGTTGAATTATTTGTTAATGGAATCAGGTTTTACAAAGGAAGCTTGATATTTAATGGTACCTGGATTTTTAAAACTTATGGCATGGCAACCCACTCTAGTATCATTGCCTGGAAAACTCCATGGACAGAGGAACCTGGTGGGCTACAGTGCATGGGGTCACAAAAAGTCAGACATGGCGAGTGGCTAACATTTTCACTTACACAAAACTCTAAATTAGGAAGCAGAAAGCCTGGATTCCAAAGCTGAGCTTTAACATTAACTCATTGTGACCTGGATATGACTATTAACCCCTAAGAAAGAAGGAACTTTCTCTTAAAACACATTATCTAGCGTAATATGTAGTGGCTGCCTGCAGTGCATGCTAAGTCACTTCAGTCATGTCAGACTCTGTGCGACCCTGTGGACCATAGCGTGCCAGGCTCCTCTGTCCATGGGATTCTCCAGGCAAGAATACTGGAGTGGGTTGCCATGCCCTCCTGCAGGCGATCTTCCCAATCTAGGGATCAAACCAG
This sequence comes from Cephalophus harveyi, assembly GCA_006410635.1. NCBI lineage: Eukaryota > Metazoa > Chordata > Mammalia > Artiodactyla > Bovidae > Cephalophus > Cephalophus harveyi. The sequence continues at coordinate 200,610 of SJYT01045788.1, forward strand.
CATCTCTTATGCCTCCCAAACTGGCAGATGAGTTCTTTACCACTCGCTTCACCTGGGGAAGCCCAGGTAATAGCTAGTAAGGTATATTAGACAGCAAAATTATACCAGGTTCAGATAAAGATGACCAGAGAAACAAGAAAATAAGAACTTTAGGTAAATTCAGACTACTTAAGGAAAAGATCTGATTGGGATATTCGTCATATGGCTTTACAATTGAAAGATACAAATACTTTCAAGTGATAATCTCATCTTTAAACTCCCCTTTCCTTTATTTTCTTTGGCCAGAGCTTTAGTTTCAGCTTTTTTGTTGCTATTTCTTAGCTAAGAGCCAAACAGAATATGAAGAGAAGTAGAGTCTGAATGATCAGTTAACTAACCAGCCTCAATGCTGATGTTCAGAATTATATTGTGGAATCACATATTCAACAGCTCTGAGATTCCTGGGAAGTCAGATTATGTTGACTTCCTGGAGCTTAAAAGGTATAACAGCTGGTTTATAGCTGCCATTATCAGGGGTTTTTTTTTCTCAATTTCTTTTTTTTTTTCCAGTTATAGATAGGCTGAATCGCCAGACTTTTACTTTATAAAGGAGACAGACTGGCTAGATATGAAAAAAGATACTCTGCTAAACTGTAATTTTTTAGCTCTTCCTTCCTTGAAGAGTAGAGAGTGATACTACTCAGTTTGTATTCACCATGCATGTATTGACAGCCTATTGCACACAAAACATTCATCTGGCTAAGATGGAAGATACAAAGTAGATAATACCCACAATGTTCCAAATGTTTATTGCCTAAAGTACATAGAAAGCTGTTAAATATGTTGGAAATGTTTAAAGGTCATTAGATCTCCAAATAAAGATGCCGAGGAAACTCAAAGGAGGGAGAAATGACTCGAATCCGAAGGATTTGAGAAAGCTTTGGAGAGAGAGTTTGGTCCCTTTTGCACTGAGCCTTGGACAATGAGGGACCTGATTCCATCAGGCAGAGGATACAAAGGCAGTCTAAAAAGAGGATGCTTTAGGACAAAGGCATGGAAAGAGAAAGTACACCAAGCCTGTTTGGGGAAGAATAATTTTATCCAAAACCATTAGAGAAAAGCCTTAGATAGGATTTTTTTCTTTTATAAATTCCCTAGGTATTTCAAATAACATTTGAGTTGGACAGCCTTCTAAGAATCTTCATGCTCTTTTTCTGTATGATTTTTGGGACACCTCTTTCTCCTCACTTATCATCCCACTGGAGGAAAACAGAACCCTCAGAGCACCAAAGAGTTATATTTAGACTTGCCTTATGACTTTATGTAGAGAGAAGAATGTTTCTGTCCAAGGACAATGTCCACATAATTATCTGTAATAAGTGGATTAATAAGTGAGTGGAGAGGAGACCAACAGACCCTTGTTTATGGTGTAAGGGAAGTTTAGGGAAAAGATTTTAGAAATGGGTTATAAAATGTCCTAGATTCTTACACTGTGAAATCTCTTCAAAAAAACTCTTCAGTACTCTGTAGTAACTTCTATGGGAAAAGAATCTGAAAAAGAATGTTTATGTATAACTAAATACTTTGCTTACTCCTTGGAAGAAAAGTTATGTCCAACCTAGATAGCATTTTCAAAAGCAGAGACATTACTTTGCCGACTAAGGTCCGTCTAGTCAAGGCTATGGTTTTTCCTGTGGTCTACTGAACTGAACTGAACTGAACTGAACTGAAATACTTTGCTGTAGACTTGCAACTAACACAAAATTATAAATCAACTATGTGTGCTTGTGTGTACGTGTGCCCAGTCACGTCCAACTCTTTGTGACCCCATGGACTGTAGCCTGCAAGTCTGCTATGGGAGTGGGTTGCCATTCCCTTCTCCAGGGGATATTTCTGACCCAGGGATCAAACCTGTGTCTCCTGCCTTGAAGGCAGATTCTTTACCATCTGAATTATACTCCATTATAAAATAAAAACTAAAAAATGCTTTTGGGTATTCATTGCTCTGTTATACTACTTCCTGTAGAGGCCATGGATTCAGTGGTAGCTTGAAGCATGTTGAGTCTAGGATAGAGAACAACAAAAAAAAATCCACCTGCCAAATAGTTGCCAATGAAATCATTTTTCTAAAGGTGTCAGTGTCAACATGTGAGATTAAGGGTTGATATTTTGTCTGTTTATCATTTGCTTGGCATTGCCATTTATGTATTCAGAAAAATCAATGGAAGTTCAACTTTTGAATTTTTAATTTATAGTACTGGAGAAGGCAATGGCACCCCATTCCAGTACTCTTGCCTGGAAAATCCCATGGAGGGAGGAGCCTGGGAGGCTGCAGTCCATGGGGTCGCTGAGTCAGACACGGCTGAGCGACTTCACTTTCACTTTTCATTTTCATGCATTGGAGAAGGAAATGGCAACCCACTCCAGTGTTCTTGCCTGGAGAATCCCAGGGACAGGGGAGCCTGGTAGGCTGCCATCTATGGGGTCGCACAGAGTCGGACACGACTGAAGCGACTTAGCAGCAGCAGCACAAGAGAGAGAAAATATATTTTTGTCAGTGAATAAGATCTAGAATATAATATGTGTCAGGACACTTTCTATAGTCTGCAAAGGATGTAGTTTATAAAAAGAAGCTAAATAAAATAAAGAATTAGAATTGTTTGGTCAATTTAATCAATAAAGCATTTTTGTCTAAATAATTTGCACTCTCTCTAAAATCAGGATGGGCTTGAATAATTAGTCAAATATATCATTATATATTAAACCTTTGCCTATGTGCATTGTATAATCTGAAACTGTCATTTATAGCTTTCAATGCGATATGAATTAAGCAACAATAACAAAAAGTGGTTCTTAGGCCCATTTCTGATTAAAATGAGACATAGACTTATTTGATAAGACAGCAAAGAGTTAGCTTTAAAAGAACTAACATAAAAGACAAAACAAGAAGGAAAGCAATTTTATATTTTTCTCTATGTGAATCAAAGTCATTTATAATTTTTAATTGCATGGTGTGTACTCGTAACAAGTTGTGAAAAATATTTATTATATCATATCCCACAACTGTGTAACTGTGGTTGAAGGCTTTTATCTGTTTTGGTTTTTTAAAAATTGTTGTTTGTTTTTACAGTTGAGCATTTGGCATATTTATATCAGATGTTTTCTGAAGGTGATATTTCACTTACAGGTGATACCATCCTGTAACCCTTCACAGTTTATTTTTAACCTTTTTCTACCTCATGGTACCCAGGAACCCGAGTTTAATGTTTCTTATTTCCATCATTTATAATTCATTTAGTAAATATTTATTAAGTGCCCCTTATGAGCCGTGGACTCTTCTACATATGGGGAATACACATGGCTGTAAACACAACATCCATTCCTGTGCTGCTGCTGCCGCTAAGTCGCTCCAGTCATGCCCGACTCTATGCGACCCTACAGATGGCAGCCCACCAGGTTCCGCCGTCCCTGGGATTCTCCACGCAAGAACACTGGAGTGTGCTTAGGGACCTTTTATTCAAATATAGGAGGGGGTGGGCAACATGCAAATAAACAAGCCAATTATGTGGACAGAACTGATCATTTTATCTAAAAGAACTTTAGCTCTAAAGTTTATCTTCACATAAAGTGCATGCCTGGGTCCATTATATTTGTTAGCATTCAGACATACACCTGAGTCAGGTCAACAAGGTTGTCTGTGAATAAAACTAAGCACTTCTTTTCCTTTGTAGTAAAATCTGAACCCTCCTGACAACTCCTTAGCTTTCATAAGTAGTTTAATCTGGAGTGTATAGAGCAATTAGGCAGCCACATGAGGCACCAAATTTATTGTACAGTGTCCAAATGTTAGTGAATTCACTTGGCTTGTTGTCAGCAGTTGACATCGGATATCAAGCTCCTGGCAGGAGCCTGAATGAAGTCATCTCTTCCACCTTCACTTGACCTCAACCCAGGGGCCATAGAGCTCAGCTGTAATGCTTCATAATACATCAATATACATCAATTCCGTGCCGGTCCTGCCCTCCATCCTTGCTGAGATTAACTAATAAGTAAAGAAAGCAAAGTTCAGTTAAGAGAAACAATGTCTTCACCCCATTCAGATGTTTATGAGATTTCTCATTTAATATGATCTTTGAGGAAGCAAAAGATAGACTCTGATCTTAAAAATCTAACTCAGCCTTTAAAAAGTTGTTTTATCTAGGTCAAAGATTTTTATCTATTTTCACACATCAATCATTATCAGAAGCAATGTCAGAATTATAATGTATAAAACATATATGAGATGTTTTCATCCTATTTATGACCTGCTAAGAAATAGAATATGCTTACAACTTTACATAAGAAATCCATATATTTCAGGCAGGTTTAGAAAAAAATGAATCTGAAATGGTACACTTAATAGATGCATCTGAAGGTCCATTCATGAAAAATTGTTATTTGATGTTATTCTAAAGAAACAAGTACAACGGGACTAGATTTAGGGCTATCAATCCTAAATACAATCTTAATCAAAGAAAATTGAGATGATTTTTAAATTAAACAAGTAGAAAACAAATCCTAAAACAAAGAAACCTAACTCTAACAATTTAAACTGACTTTATAATGCATCTTTTCTCTTGGAGATAGTGAGGGATGAGCCAATTATATTGAGAATCTACTTTGCATGTGGAAGTCATTTTGCTAGATGGTGAGGGTCCAGGTATTGTTTGTCCTTTAAATGCCATCTTCTTTGACCAGAGGAACAAGTAGGCTGAACCAAAGTTTCTGGAATCTCAGAACTTTTGTCATTATAAAGACCACTTGCTTGGGTTTTCACTGAAACAATGGGATCCCACCACAGGTTCTGGGAGTGCCGTGTTTTGGAGAACACAAACAAGGACTTTCTTCTTTCATTTGGTCTGTCTCAGCATCCTGAAGGTTGTCCAGTTCTGGGAGCTCACCAAGTTTCATTTCATCCATTAGGCTTGGAATAAAGAATAAACCTGCAAACTCTGTCAAAATGGGTGATGTATGGCTGCTGAGAAATTCAAATTGCTTCAAGTGTGGGAGCCAGCAAAGTAATGTCCCTCTACAGGATGAGATCACAGCATCATGCGCTCATTCTCTGTGTGAGCTTCATTCTATATGCATGGGGGAGAGCCAAGGCATGAGTTCATTGAAGGAATGGTGAAGTGCTTCTCCTTAACCCTCTAGCTGCCAGAGGTTCAACCCTCTGGAAGGTTCAGATCCCAATGACCATGGATTCCACCTCAGATACCCCTGGGTATCACACTGCATCACATAGTAATGATAGACAGTAAAACAGACACATGGAGAATACAGTACAAATCAAACTCGGCTTAGGGATTGGACTAAAATTCCTGAGTGCCCTACTGGCTGAAAAGAAAAAGCATACTTAAAAGGTGTGAGGGAAATTTTATCCAGGGACCTTACTGAGGACTGTAGATGGGAACAGCCTTCAGACAGCTCTGAGAAACTGCATTGAAGAAGGGAGAACCAGGATATATATATAAATATATATATATATATATATATTTTTTTTTTTTTTTTGCTAGGGAAACATCCAAAGATTACAGCTAATCACAAAGAATAACTATCTCAAGTTAATGATTGGGTGCTTTTCTATGTAGGGAAAGATATCAGAACTCAGAGTCATTGAAAATTCCCCTTAGCTATCAACTTAATTATCTAGGGACCAGATATCCAAAACACAGAATGCTTCATAATTTTCTCTATCCTCAGTTCCTCTTAGGGTGCAGTGCAATGGCTCACGGCTTGATCCCTGTAGAACTGAAATGGCAGAGAACGTTTTCTTCTTTTTCGCACCATCATCTTATCAGCCACCATGACTGAAGGTTTCCAGTTTTATATTTTGGCTGCCCTCCACCAGTCTTAGAATGTCAGAGAATCACAAGGTCCTGCGTCATACATAGCATCTGCCTTGAGTGAGTCGTCCCAAACATGTTTATTGTCCATGATAGTGACAAGCAAGTTTTAGGTGAGAAGTTGAATTGAGGTGTTGGTTCAGGATGAGAGGTAAAATTTCCTTGAGGTTTTTCATAAAAGCATTTGGAAATGTGAAATCACAGATCCCGAGGTGCCTTGGAGGCTTCCATTCTCATTGGCTCCAATTATTTCTAGGTTTTTAGGAGACAGACTGTATGCTTCCGAGAGTCAAATGAAGAATTCAAATGTGGGGTCTTCAGGAGGAGGTTTTAATAAGGCAGAGGCTCACAAAGAAGTAGCCAGGAAAACAAATGTAGTAACATATATTTGTGGCTCTTATCTCAAAGCAGGCTTTCAAATTTCTGAGAGTAGAAAAGAACTCACAAGGAAAACTCAGCATGGCCTCTAGAAGAGACAGAGAGAGGACCCCAGAGGATTAGGATTATTGAGAGGCTCTTCTAATATGACCTGGGCTCTCCTGCGTCCCCTCTTCCCTTCTTTTCCATATGCTTGTTTCTTTCCATGATTTCTCCCCAGATCTAAGGTTGCCTTGTCAAATACAGAATGGCCAATTAAATTCGGATTTCAGACACACAACATATAATAATACATAGTCTATTTTTGTTTCTTAAAATTCATGGAAAAAATACATACATTATATATTTGAGATTCAAATTTAACCGAGTGCCCTGCACTTTTACTTACTAAGTCTGGCAACCCTATCTGTGTTCCATCCAGCCCATCCCATTGGAATCTAACAGCAGAGAACAGAGGAAAGGATTGTAATTAATAGTAGTGGCCAAGGAAAACACGGCCAAATGAAATGGCTGGCTTTGGTACTTCTGGCTATTTAGAGGCCCCTTTCCGCTGATGAAACAGTTGCCACGTGCCTTTCTGTTCAGGGCTTTCTGTTCATCCCAACCCTGGCCTCCTGCTCCAGCACCAGTGGATTTCCCCTGAAGTTAATGATTCGGGTTAAATGCTGGATGGAGTGGGAAAATGGCTTACTGGAGAACTGTCCCAGGTGAGGGCCCTTCACCATCCACGGGGAACACTTCTGCTCAGGGACAGAGGTTGTTAGGTTCAGCCTCCAGGCTTTTTGTTCTCCAGTAGAACCTTTGGTAAATACCCCTGTTAAATCAGCCACTTGCTTTGGCACACAAATGTTTGCATATGAATGCTTGGGATATTAAGTAGATTCTTGGGATAAAGAGGAAAACATTACTGTGTTGCTGCTCTCACATATTCACTGTGGAAAAAAATGTTTTCAAATAAACTGGTTTAATGAGAGAACTATAAGAAGAAAAAAGATATTAAGCCTTATGTATTGCTGTGTACTCATTGAGGAAGTGTAAAACAGCTCTTGCACCAAAGAATCCACAATTGATTGATGAAGCCATGGAAATGTGTCAGATGTAACAGCTTTCAAGCACTATCTTACACATTGCACATATTTTCTTTCTTATGTAAAGATTTCAATTGGCAATGTATCGTATCTGTTTTAGACTCAGTGAATTATATAAATAACTTACATGAAATACAAAAGTTCTTGCTCACACATCAAGTGTTACATTTTCATCCTGACTCCACAGATCATATATGGAACACAGAACACACCTAGAAATACAAACTATAAGACAGATACTGGAACTTCCCACATCCTAGAAAAATAAACATTACTTTGTGGGTTGGAAGCAACATCTTCCAAGTGGTGAGACAAATATATCACAAGTCTGCTAGTAAATCTGCCAATAAACTTTCTTTCTAAATACATTCAGAGAGAGACTATTTATTTTATAGTGAAAAATGCATGTATATTTGGCTGTTTACTATGACTTGGAATATAGCCCCTATGGATCTCTTTAATGTTCAAATACAATTTTATCTAATTTTAAGTAATCTTTTAATTTTATGTGAATTTTTTCATTTCTTATTGGTCAGACTGCCCCAAATGTATCAGAAACTACTTTTGTTTTCTCAGATTTTTCACCTAAGACTGGCGTTTCTCATTAGAGTTCTTCCCTACAAATTAAGTTGAAAACTTTTTCACTTCTCTGCTAACAGAAAAGACTCAAGTTATTTACTTTGAAACTCTCATTTCTAAGTATTTTACTTAGAAAAATATATATGCTACCAACGGACATTCAGTATACCTTATTTATTACCTGTGTTAAACTTCTTTTTCTCTTGAGTTTTATATTCAAAATGTAAGGCTCTGTTTAAATGTAATTTAAATATGTAAAATACTTTAGGAAAATTGATCGATATTAATATTCAGAAAGCTATTTTATACCTGAAATCAATTATGTGTCATAGTTGGCTAAGGATGAACTATCCAGTGCAAATGAGCAATAGTTAAGATATGACCGGTGTGGTATTTAGTCACTAAAGTTGTGTCAGACTGTTTGTGACCCCATGGGCTATAGCCCACCAGGCTCCTCTGTCTGTGGGATTTCTCAAGCAAGAATACTGGAGGAGGTAGCTATTCCCTTCTCTCGGGGATCTTCTGGACCAGAGAAATGAACCCAGGTCTCCTGCATTGGCAGGCAGGAAGATTCTTTACCACTGAACCATCAGGGGTACCTAGATGTGACTGCAAAGGTGAAAAAGTAGAAGTTGAAAAGAAACAACGATTTTGTCTAATTAGGAAGAGTTCTACGGTCTTACGGTCCCAAAAATGTAGATCATGTTTTGAATTTTAACTTTTTATTTTTGTATTTCTTCTTTACCCCAAGTCTAAAAAATGTAAGAAGCTCTAGGATGTGAGCCCAAGACAGAACCCTTGGAGAGAGAGAGAATACTAAAAAAAAAAACCAAAAACAATGCTTCTCCTTAAATGGATTTAGATGGGTGGTTTAAATGACCTCGGGGCTTTCCAGGTGGTGCAGTTGGTAAGGAATCTGCCTGCAAATGCAGGAGATACAAGAGATATGGGCTTGATTCCTGGGTAGGGATGATCCCCTGGAAGAGGAAATGTCAACCCAACCCAATCTTCTTGCCTTGAAAATTCCATGGACAGAGTAGCCTGGTCTACACAGCCCATGGGTACAGCTGAGCAGGCACACAATCTAAAAAGACCTTATTTTTCAGGAAAGTGAATGCGTTGGTTGCTCAGTTGTGTCCGACTCTTTGTGACTCCATGAACTGTAGCCTGCTAGGCTCCTCTGTCCATGGAATTTTCCAGGCAAGAATACTGGAGTGGGTTCACATTCCCATCTCTAGGGAATCTTCCTGACCCAAGGATCGAACCCGGGTGCCTTCATGGTAGGCAGATTCTTTATCGTCTGAGGTACCAGATGAAGTCTTATAGATAGGGCTTAATGAGAAAAAAGAAGAACTTTGAAAACTCACTCTTCCAGAGCCAGGATACTCTGGACTCTGAGGCTAACCTCAACCCTAAATTCCTTCCCCTGACCCCTGCCCCTGAGAGAGGGGTTGGACACCCCAAAATGATTGTATTTGAGACATTTTATGTGGAAAAGCTTAAGTTACATATATAACAGGTGAAGGGCTTCCCTGGTGGCTCAGAGGTTAAAGCATCTGCCTCCAATGCGGGAGACCCAGGTTCGATTCCTGGGTCGGGAAGATCCCCTGGAGAAGGAAATGGCAATCCACTCCAGTATTCTTGCCTGGAAAATCCCACGGACGGAGAAGCCTAGTAGGTTACAGTCCACGGGGTCGCAAAGAGTCGGACACGACTGAGCGGCTTCACCTTCACCTTCATAACAGGTGATGATAGTTAAGGATTAATAAAACAGCTCTGCTGTATTTGATGATTTTATTTCTTTCAATCTTTCTCTATTAGAAACATAATCATATAATATAGTTGATAGGTTGTCTTTACCTAAGCTTAGTAAAACATGCAGAAAGAATAAGCAGAATTTGCATCTTGAGTCTGCAAACTCAAATCTCTGTTTAAAATCAGCCCCACAGAAATGACTATCCAGATGGCTGCAAAATCCATATGCCCTGCCTCAGCCACACCGTGCCACTCCCTCAAAGTCTAGTTCTAGTCTTCCATACACCCCCCAGACACTTTTGCCGATTCCGAAATGTCTCAGATTGAGCTGGCATCTTTCCTCTGTTGCTTGCTTTTACTGCAATGCTTTGGCCCTCTCCTCGGCTACGTCTCCACTGTGTGCTGTCTCTCTGTGGTGGTTCTACAGCAACCTTCCCCTTATCTTGCCTTCACTTTCTCAACCACATCACCTCCACCCCCATTTCAGGTCCTTGAACTAACCCAGTGCATCCTATTCAATCCTCCTGACTCAGATGAGGGATGTGAATGTCCTGGTTTGTTTGATTAAAGAATCAGGTACGTTACTATATAATTAAACTGTATGTGCATTTTATAATCAGTATTCTTAAAGCAGGTACCAGCATAGATTTTTTAAAATTCATTTTTATTGGTGTATAGTGGCTCAGCATAAATTCTATTTACAATTATTTATCAACAAATAATTACTTTGAGTTAGGAAGTTTCAAGATGTGATTTATATCGGCTCTTAAAGTGTTTCTTCCACTTGGTAAATTTGACATCCCCTATACCTAGGTGCTGCAATTCATGGGGTCGCAAAGAGTCGGACACGACTGAGCGACTGAACTGAACTGAACTGAACTGATACCTAGGTTGGGAAGATACCCTGGAGAAGGGAATGGCTACCCACTCCAGTATTCTGGCCTGGAGAATTCCATGGATTCTGTAGTCCATGGGGTCGCAATGAGTCAGACACGACTGAGTGAACTTCACTTTCACTTTCATTTCACTTTACTAATTTCATTTAAAGCAAAATTAAAGCCAAAAAAAAAAAATCATTCTAAAATAAGACTTTAAGAAACATTATCTCTAATAAGAATAAATAATGCAATTTGTGAAAAGACTGTATTTTTATAAGATATGATATGAAGGTAGAAGATATATTTTTAAAAATATTGGTTAGTCTTATTGAAGGATGAGCACATTTAAATAATAAGCAGGAGCCTGAAAGGCTTTGACATAAAAAAAATACAAAGATAAATAAAATAGGAGAAATTTGTTATATTTCTTCTAACTGTTAACGATTTTCTATAGTATAGTTGTAAAAAAGAAATGTTCATGCCAAAATGCACCCAAATCCAGGGTAGATTGGCAATTTAGGATGGATATTGATTAGAGAGAAATATGTGGCTGTTGGAATTAGTGCTGTTTCTGTTCCAAAATCTGAATGAAAATTATTGAGGTATGACTAGTTGTATTTTAAACTTTCAGCTTCAAATACTCTTCATAAAATGGAAGATGTAGACAGGTCAATAATTTACAGGACATATGTAGTTAATGAAAAAGGTTTCTGGTCTCATTTTTAAAGTTCCAATAATCTGTCCTTCTGCATATAGGATTTTTTCATTCTCATTCATAATGGATATAAAGCCAGTTAACATTTAACTGGCACACAATTGCAAAGCACTTTGCAAATATAAAATATTATGTAAGTGCCATAGACTCCATTACTTCATACTCAGTCTTCAAGCAACAATTAATGAACAATGCAATATTGTAGAATAGCCTTGCTAATGGAAATTTAACTTCCCTACAGCTTCAGAAGATTTCAGAACATTACATAATTGTTTAAAGTCAAATTGAATTTTAATCCATACATTATTTATGCTATTTGGTCATCTGGCTTTAAATAGATACATATAAAATATCTTATACATAAAATTATATATGAATGCATGCATACAATCTTCCATTTCCTGCATGAAGCTATAATTTTTATTCTAAGATTCATGTTTTTATTGACTTATGACAAAGCGTCTTTCTCAAGCACATTCGTTGTGCTTGGCTTTATTTGTAATTTGCAATAGAATCAGGCTTTGAGAAGCTGGTGATGCTCAATGACCCTTTATTTGAAGAATCTCGATTTTTTAAGTTAGGTTTTTGGAAAAATTGTCAAAGCAAGCTGGGTGTATTCTATTCATAGAAAGAGCCTTGGGATGTTTTCAAAGCTAGAGTTGGTAGGACCTGAGGCTCCAGCCCAGTGACCAGGGAGCTGTGAATGTTGCACCACATGCATCCTGATTGTATCAGCCTCTGTTTTCACAATGAATGGACAGAGGAGACAGTCTCAACAGCTACACCTGTTGTCAGTGTTTGGTGCTTTCAGGAACCTCCCATTTTGAAGAAATGAGTGAGGGAAAGTATGCATAAAGAGATTTTTTTTATTTCTCGGGACTTTCAAGTTTCATGCAGGCAGATGAAAGAAATAAAGGTGAATTTCTTGAGACACACTGCCCTTGGAGTAAATTGAAGAGATTTCAAAAGGTGTAGGTGTCATTATTTACAACAAAAAGCTGTGCTCAAAAGGTCTAAGAAAAATACTTGGTTATCTCCAACTGGTTTTGGTATTTTTTGTTGTCATGTAGATCTTTAGCTACACCTAAAGATTGAAGGAGATCAGCCCTGGGATTTCTTTGGAAGCAATGATGCTAAAGCTGAAACTCCAGTACTTTGGCCACCTCATGCAAAGAGTTGACTCATTGGAAAAGACTCTGATGCTGGGAGGGATTGGGGGCAGGAGGAGAAGGGGACGACCGAGGATGAGATGGCTGGATGGCATCACGGACTCGATGGACGTGAGTCTGAGTGAACTCCGGGAGATGGTGATGAACAGGGAGGCCTGGCGTGCTGCAATTCATGAGGTCGCAAAGAGTCGGACACGACTGAGCGACTGAACTGAACTGAACTGAAAGATTGAGATTTGGTTAGAATTTAGGTGGTTTTGCTGCTAAATTGAATCTCAATTTAGGAAAGCTTTCATAGTCTCTTTAAGCTGCCATTCCAGAACTCTCTAGAAGAAAGGAAGAAATAAAACTATTTTGGTTAACAAAGTCCTGAATATTTCTGCAGCATGTGACCCAAGTGTTTGTGGGGTGGTTTATTTATTCGTTCTGCCATTTACTCACTCACATTCATGAATTGCTACTATGTGCCAGCCATTGTGTAAGAAACCCACTACGATGGTGATGTGTTAGGGAGTTCCCAGTGGAGATCAGAAGATAAGCAATTATCATACAATTGGACAGCTGATGGTATAGATTTATGTGAGATGAGGGGTCTCTAACAATCTGAAAGGTCCGGTGGGTCAAGACAAATTAATGTGAATAAGTGAGTTCCAGTTTCCCCGAGTAGGGCAAGAAAGGATATTCCTGGTAGCAAGGAGAGAAAAACCAAATTTCAAGTAGGAGACAAGATTATAGTGCATGCAAAACTTGTGATTGGAATATAGAAGATGTGTGAATGAGTAGCAGAAAATATAGCTATAGTGAGAGGCAGAGATGAGTTCAGGAAGGCACTTGTAGACAATACTAATGAGCTTGAACTTTATCATGAAGGGATTGAAGAGACACTAAAGGAATGGGTGCTGAATGGATGAATGAATGAATATGCAAATAAGATGAGAATACTTTTAATGCTTTCCTAAATTGTAATTGAAATCTTTTGCGGTGTTGATGGTCTTACATGTCTATGACATATGTGTACGTGTATGTATCTGTCCATGTATATATAACATATCATAGATATATGTCTTTAGCAGTATTGATGGTCTTATGTCTATGATATATGTGTATATGTACATATCTATTCATGTATGTATAATACATGCATGGATATTTGTATCACAAAATGAATACATTTGTAGATACAAGTTTCCTTCACTCTCCAAAAGGAGAGTGTTCCTATGAAACCTTTCCTAAGCCTAAGGAGTGTAAAGCTAAGAGGCAATTATCTTGGGGCCCATTCTACAGACATACACACAAAATCGATCAAGATAAAGTGCAGCTGCTCACAGACACTGTTCAAAAGTTTTAGTAGCTTGATGCTGAGACACTGAATGTAGTTCCTGGGAAGGAAGCTTGGTAATGCCAAGGTATGTCAACTGCCCCTATCAAGATTCCTTGCAAAACAAACAGAACTGTATTCTTGATTTGAAACTTTTTTTTGGTAAAAGCTAAAGTCCAATTCTGATTTCTTTCACTTAGCAAAGACAGGTACTAAAGTACGTCTTTCATAAAAGCCAAACGGTGTAAAGTAAGCTTTCAAAAATCTGAAATACCTCTTTATCATACATGTAGGTATAGCATCATGCTGCTGCTGCTGCTAAGTCGCTTCAGTCGTGTCCGACTCTGTGCGACCCCACAGACGGCAGCCTGTTGGGCTCTGCCATCCCTGGGATTCTCCAGGCAAGAACACTGGAGTGGGTTGCCATTTCCTTCTCCAATGCATGAAAGTGAAAAGAGAAAGTGAAGTTGCTCAGTCGTGTCTGACTCAGTGACCCCATGGACTGCAGCCTACTCCTCCGTCCATGGGAGTTTCCAGGCAAGAATACTGGAGTGGGATGCCATTGCCTTCTCCGAGGTATAGCATCATAGATACAGGTATATTTATTCCCCATTCTACATAAAAGGAAACCAAGACATGGTTGAACTTCCCTGGTGGCTCAGATGATAAAGAATCTGCCTGCAATGTGGGAGACCTGGGTTCAGTCCCTGGGTTGGGAAGATCCCCTGGAGGAGGACATGGTAACCCACTCCAGTGTTCTTACCTGGAGAATCTGCATGGACAGAGGAGCCTGGTGGGCTACAGCCCATGGGGTCACACAGAGTCGGAGCACACAGCACCAGACACGGTTACGTAGTTGGCAAGTGGAGAAGCTGGGATTTGAATGCAAGCAGCTCAGCTTTATTATTTTTATTTTTAACACTTAAGAGAGATGACATTTATTGTGCAATTTTTTCTCCAACAGAACATGAGGTATATGAGATAATAAAATCTATATTCCAATTAGAATATTACCTGAAATAATTGAACCTTGTAACAAATGTTTCTTATAATTAAAAATATTGAAGGTTTAAAAAACTCATAGCATTTTAAGTTCCTAAAAGAAATGTGCCTAATACTTAAAAAACAACTTATTTTTCTATATAAATTGCTCACAAAAAGTATTGCTATTCTATATTACACTAGGCATTTGTAGTTTTATTAACATATTACTAGTAGGTATTAACTCTACACAGTACAGTCAAATGGAAATTATTCATAGAGAATCAGCAAGACTCCAATAATACAAAATATTAGAGTCGATAGATTTGTCACAGTTTTTCCAAGTGTTTATCATAGAAAATAAGGGCAAGTTGACCCCAGTGTCAGGCTGCTATGTGAAGTTCCAGAGAGGAGAGACACACAAGTGATGCTTAGATGGTCAGAGTCAGACTGTACAGGTGACCTTGGAGGTTTCAGGACCCCTCTCATGACCTGGCATGGTCTGGTCCCTAGAAACAAAACCAGGCCCTGATGACCTCAGCAAGTTCTTCAGATGTTAAAGCCACAACTACAGAAAGATCAACAGGTTCAAGTAGTTCACCTTTAAAGACTATGCCCTTCATCAGCTCACTACAATTTCTCAATGTCCTCACAGTAATGATTAAACATCCTTTCAATCAGAACTGGTCACTGAAATTTATAAAAAAAAAATGTATCTATCTAGTATAATAGTTATCTGTGTAGAATTATACTCTTTCATGGGCTGGAGATGTACTGGGGAAGTGCATTAGCTAGAGATGGATTTCTTTTCTACAGCCAGAAAAATAAACAAAAGGTTCAAACTGCCCATTAAAGGGTAGTGTGGAATTTATCATGCTGTCTTATTTACTGTCCATTTACATTATTGAAATTATGGTTTGCTAGGCTTGCTTTTGTGTATTAATAAATTCTGGCAAAAATGATAGAATTTTTTGATAAATTATATTCTCTATTATTATTGCCTAACTTTATAATTGATTTGTTTTTCAATATTGGTGCAGTTTCTACAGACAGGAAGGAAAAATTCCTAACTAGAAGCTAAATGAATTCATTTGTATCCACATTACACTGGATATCTTCATCAGTATAGAGTTGGAGATCACACAAACTGATGGTTTTGATCCTAGAACTAAGAGGAAGAATATTTAAGTGACCTAACTCCAAAGGAAGTTAAAACATCTGGAGAATAATTTCTTAAAATAATTTTAAGTAAGAAGATAGGCAGTGCACAAAGACACAAAATGTTTGGGATTGTCCCACCTCATAGACAAATTAAGACATTTTCAATGGATCTAAACACAGATGAGGAAGAATAATAAAGTGATTCAACAGGAAGAAACACCAACATGAATTGATAACTACTTAATCATGAATAATGCATACATCACAGGTGATGAATAATGGACTGATGACTTTGGACACGAATAGAAATAGAGAAATTTGTTCATCCCAAGGAATGAGGTGGCAATCACCCTTTTATAGCTCCAGGCGGTACCACTTGCTCTTACATCCTGCTGATGGGGACCAAGTCCCACATAGCTGACTTCTGTTTTCAGTGAGGTAAGAATCCTGATGATAAAGCCATGCAAATTCTGTTACTGTGGCTTCTTTTGAGCTCCACATTGTAACTCTGTGTATGAAAAGGCAAATGGCTTCACCATCTGCATCTTTAAGGACGGTGTTTCAGATCGTCAGCATATTTAAATGGAAAAGGACACGGCGTCACCGTCTTAACTGCTCTGCTATCACTGAGTGATATACTCTCTGGTTGAATTCATGACCTGTTGGAATAGATAGCTGTCTGATTCTGGCTTATGACTCTTTCGACATGGTCTTTTCTTTTTTACTTCATTTCCTTTTTATTTATTTTAGGGGAGTAGGTATCTCTTTTGGGGGGCTTCCCAGGTGGTGTTAGTGTTAAAGAACCCTCCTACCAATGCAGGAGATGCAGATTCAATCCCTGGGTCGGAAAGATCCCCTGGAGAAGGAAATGGCAACCCACTCCAGTGTTCTTGCCTGGAGAATCCCATGGACAGAGGAGCCAGGTGGGCTACAGTATATAGCGTGGCAAAGGGTCTGATATGACTGCAGCAACTTAGCATGCATACCTACATCTCTTTTATTGCTGGTGACTCTCTGCCTGACCCTCCCCTCTGCTCTAACCTCTCCCCATCAAACCTTTCAGCTTCTCTAGAGGTAGAGACGGCAGGTGGTAGTGAGGGAGAAGGTCTGTTCCTACTCAGGATGGGATGGATTTGGAGCCCGTTTTTCTCCGTCTGAGTATTTTGGAACTGCTTTCCATAGTTCAGAAGGAATCTCGCTTCCTGGCCCCCGCCCGCTGACACGCCCCCACCATCCGTCTGTGAGCGCTGCTTTGTCTCTGTGCTCACAACTGAAGCCAGTTGAGTGTCAGCACTTGGCCCATATGTTCATTAGCAGTGAATCTGTAATTAATTTCTTATGGTTTGCAGTTAATGAGACTGTTCTTTGTGTGTGTGTGTGTGTGTGTGTGTGTGTGCACGAGCACTGTGTTTACAGGTTTTTAAATGATTGTTTAATTATTTTTTCTTAGTTTTGTCTGCATTCATAATGAAGGGACCTTGTTTTGTTTGGCTATTTACCAATAGAATTTTTGCATAAATCTACTATGTACGTATTACTGTGAAGAAAGAATCTCACTTTTGAGCTGCCTTGTTGATTTTTGAGGCAAGAATATTTTACTGGCACAACAGTAAAACTTATTATGCTATTTCTCAGGGTGGCTGAGACCTAGTGTCACAGATTCCTCTCCAGCAAACCGCAGCAAGAAAAGACTATGGAAAGTTTGCAGATTAGTCAGACAGTAGTCAACATGGTTTACAAAGTTTGTAAAAATAACGTTATTTGTTTATTGTTGACTGTGCTGGTTCTTCATGGCTGCGTGGGCTTTTCTCTGGTTGTGGCGAGCAGGGGCTTCTCTCGAGTTGTGCCGTATGGGCTTCTCTTTGCAGTGGCTTCTACCCAGAGCACAGACTCTCGGGAACTTGAGCTTTGGTAGTTGCAGCGCCTGGGCTCCAGAGCACAAGCTCAGTGGTTTTGGCGCCCCGTCTTAGTTGCTCCACAGCACGTGGGATGTTCCTGGACTGGGGATTGAACCCTTCTCTCTTGCATTGGCAGGTAGATTCTTCACCACTGAGCCCCCTGGGAAGCCCTGGAAAGTTTTCTTAGTTGAACAGTAGCTGATATGTCATCAAATGAAAAATTTTAAAAGTTAAAAAATAGTGCACCCGCATAAGCCCATTGTACACATATATAATATATATTCTATATGAAATATATCAGTATTTTCTTTCTTTTTAGCTACTAATGAAGCTGTTGCCCCAGAATGACACCCCTGCCTCTCCCTCAAATGGAAACCAGTTGCTTTTGTGCAAGTTTCAGGAGGAAGCTGCAGAAAGGAAAATGAGAACTGATTAAAACCTAAGAGACTCAAGATGGCAGAGGATTTGACTATCAATAGATCTCTTGCCACCTCATGGACTGTAGCCTTCCAAGCTCCTCTGTCCACGGGATTTCCAAGGCAAGAATCAGTTCAGTTCAGTCGCTCAGTCGTGTCCGACTCTTTGCGACCCCATGAATTGCAGCACGCCAGGCCTCCCTGTTCATCACCATCTCTCGGAGATCACTCAGACTCACATCCATCGAGTCAGTGATGCCATCCAGCCATCTCATCCTCGGTCGTCCCCTTCTCCTCCTGTTTCCACTGTTTCCCCGTCTATTTCCCATGAAGTGATGGGACCAGATGCCATGATCTTCGTTTTTCTGAATGTTGAGCTTTAAGCCAACTTTTTCGCTCTCCTCTTTCACTTTCATCAAGAGGCTTTTTAGCTCCTCTTCACTTTCTGCCATAAGGGTGGTGTCATCTGCATATCTGAGGTTATTGATATTTCTCCCGGCAATCAATGGAGTGGTTTGCCATTTCATTCTCCAGGGGATCCTCCCAACCCAGGGATTGAACCCAAGGCTCCTGCATTGAAGGCAGATTCTTTACTGCCGAGCCACCAGGAATTCCCTAATAGATCTTTAGCCTCATTATATGCTCACTGTAATACATTAGCATGCTAACTGACACACCCATCCACCGCAAGAGAGCTGCCGATTGGCATGACAATAGCTGGAAAAGCCCATGCAAGGATTGAAAAGGAAAGTTGCATTGGGTTCTGGGTTCAAGCTACAGACCTTTACTCAGATAAGTCATGAATATTCCTCCCACTCTTTTCAATTCCCTCCCCGCTTACCTTGAAAGTGAAAGTGTTAGTCGCTCAGTCTCATCCAACTCTTTGTGATCCCATGACTGTAGCCCGCCAGGCTCCTCTGTCCATAGAATTCTCCAGGCAAGAATACTGGAATAGGTTGCCATTTCCTTCTTCGGGAGATCTTCCTGACCCAGGCCTCAAACCCGGGTCTCCTGCGCTGCAGTCAGATTCTACTGTCTGAGCCACTGGGGAAGCCCCTTTTACCTTGACCCTCCTATATATTTGATATCTCTCTCTGCCTGAATTTGTTTGAGAAATTGTTTTGTAAACTAATTTCCCATTTCATTCTTTGGCCATTGAATAAAGCTGGTGCTGCTCCAGTCTCAGTATCTCTTGACAGCTTGAATCTGATTGGAAAAATAAGGGGTCCAAGCTAGGACCCTAGTGCAGGTCTGGTTTACCAATTCAGTAACATAATTGTCATGCATTATATATTAATATGTAACAAGAAACTAAAAACAAAAATTGCTCTCAATACAAGCAAAAGCACCATCATGTTATAATTTCAAAAAATATCAATATTTGCTGTTCCTACAAATATTTTCAGCCATGTAGGTACTTATGGAAATATGAATTTGCTCATTTAACAAATATTTGTTGAAAGCATACTATTGCCAAAGCAATATGAGAGATTGAAACACAAACACGGCATAGGAGGGCTGATAACTGGTGGTGACCGTCTAGGGGAGGGGATGTTATCGGAGAAACTGCATATCCTCATGCTTCCATAGAACTTATAATTTTTTAGAATATTTATCTTTAATATCTATATAGTGAAAAAAGGTTAATGTATGTTCAATTTGCATATCATAAAAGAACAAACTATAGACTCTCTAATTCAAGGTATTAGGGAAATTAGTAAATGGCCGTGAAAATTTTAAACCGAATGTTTGTATCTTACTGACTCAGAATAAGCAGAGGATCAATTTTAACCTTCTCTTATTTTACAAGCATGGGGTTAGTGGTTAGAAAATCATGAGTTTGAATTCAGCTCACTGTTTATTAGCTACATTACCAAAAAGAGGGCATACTATTTCTATTGCTCAGTTTTACCAACTTTTAATAGTTCCAGCTTCATACATTTGTAGTGAGGTTTAAAAAGGATTTGAAAGAATTGATCACAATGACTGGCTGAAAAAGGAAAATTAATAAATACTCTGCATATCCCCAGTATTCATATGGCTTAGAAGCAAAGGTCTCATAAGTCAAATAATTATAACTTTCCCTTTTGGTCCTGAAATAAAAAAATTTTCCACTCTCACAGAGAAAGAGGAGAGTTGTAAATAAAATATGATGAAGTCAACTTTACTAAGTTAGAGCAATGATTTCTCTCGGTAGTACTTACTAGACCAGTTCTCCCACTTAAAAAGGGCAAAGATTCACTTGCTCACAGCTTATTCCACCCATGTCAGGCACCTTGTTCTGTGGGTTCTGAGTTGTATGAAATGTATAGCATTCTGAGTCCTGGTCCTGGAGAAGGTTTTTAACCTAGGTGATTCCAGTTTGGAGTAGTAAGTCAAATCTTATCCAGAATGGCCAGCAAACTACCATCACTTTTTGAAGAGCCTAGATCAGTTAAGTCTGTGAGACTGTGGGGGTCAGAACTATGTCAGATTAAAGAAGTTCCTGGTCCCTAGTGGATGCCAAGACGCTGGAGTTCTTGCTTCATTACACCTAAAGAAGAGGAGAAAAAATCTATCATATTCTTATGCTTCTAGAAAGCAGTAAGTCAGAGTTACCATGGCTCAAGAAGTTTGGTAGAAACATTTGTTTTCTCTTCTCAGACACACAAGAAGACAAAATTTCCTAACGTCCCTGTTGGACCTTTGGTGTCATCTGACTTAGCTCACATCCACAGGATGTTTGCAGATGCAATATAAGCCATGTCTAGGTCTAGCCCTTCAATATGTATTACACGATCCTCCAGTCCTCTTTCTTTCCTTGTCATTGGAAAGGACAATGCTTGGGGAGTGCATGTTCTAAGTCACCCAGCTACAGGATGAAGGAGAGATTCCTGACTTCAGTGACTTTCTCAGAGGGAGAAATAAATCCTTATTGTAATACACTTCTGAAATACAGTTTATATCTTTTTAGTTATAAACAGATATAGTTTATATTTCAATGAATCTCAGACTATCCTGAATATAAGAAGTCTTAACTCTCTAAGAGTTGTGGAGAATGGTCACAAATAATATCTGTGGAATAATATTTTTGAAACCATAAATAAGATCAGACCTTTCTCATATGTATAATTTTCCAATGGCTTCCTCTTAGAATAATATATGAACTCCTGGCAGAGCCTAGAAGACTTTGCAACACTCGACCCCTGTCCCCCTGTCAGCCTCATGGCCTGCATTTCCCCTTTGTTTAAAACATTCCCCATCAACTCAATTACTTGAAACCCCTTGACTATGCCTCAGAACCCCTTGCCTACGTCATAACTCAAGGTCTTTGCATTGGCTATGACTTCACCCACAAATATCTTTGCCTGAAAATTCACATAACTGGCTGTTTCTAATCCTTAAAATCTCTGTTTAAATGTCATGTCCCCAGTGATACGGTCCCCAGTGAATTTCTCTCCTTTCATCCTATCTTTATTTTCTTCTGAATATGAAAAGACAGTATCAAAGTGCCTATTTATTGTCACATCTCTCACCCTCACACTAGACTCTAAGCCCCATGGGGCCAGGTACCGCATTTGTTGTATCCTTGTGTCTAGAACAGTTTCTGAACACATAGTTCATATTTACTAATAAATATTTGGTTAATGAATGAAAAGAAAAGATTTTAAACAAATCTTTAGTCCTAGTGGCACTATAACATAAGGGCTATGATTCCATGTGTGCATGCTCGGTTGCTAAGTCATACCCAACTCTTTGCGATCCCATGGACTATAGCCTGCCAGGCTCCTCTGTTCATGGGGTTTCCCAGGCAAGAATATTGGAGTGAGTTGCCATTTCCTTATTCAGGAAGTCTTCTTGACCCAGGGATCGAACTCACATCTCCTGTGTTGGCAGGCAGATTCTTTACTACTGAGCTACCAGGGAAACCGCCTATGATTCCATAGGTCTGTTTAATACGAAGGCCAATATTACAGTGAGATCATTTCTATTACAATTGATATTCTAATTATAATTGTATACCACATTTACAGAGTATTAGAATATATAAAATTTCATTAGCGTGAAAAATTAAATTCTCTAGCATCAAAAATATGCTAATTCATATAATAGATTAACATTTATATCAAAAGGTGAATCAGCCACTGTTAAACATCCATTGTTGTGATATTTATGAGCTTCTGTCTTAGGAATGGTGTCTAAAGGAAGGGAAAGGTATGGATGGTAAATAAATAGACTGTAGCTGATGGAGAATGGCTGATTTCAAGCATAAACAAATTATTCAGCAGTTAGAGACTTTTGCAGCCATTTAAGGGAAAGAGATTATATGCCATCAAGTCAGGTTTAGCCATTTAGTATCTGTTTAGCTCTAGGATTCACTAAGGATACTCTTCAAGAACAAGTGGACTATGTAGGAAGCTTTAGATTAGGATATTCCCTAAGGCGTGGCATGGAGAATGGCTAGTTGTCTTCACTGGTCACAAATAATTTTGGTTTCAATATGATGTCAAAGAAACCCATGCCTCCATGCCTTTGCTGAAAAGGAGGAAAACTACTTGCAAGTTTGTCTTGAAGGAAGTAGCAAAGTGATTGACAGAAGTCAGTGGGAATGGATAATAATATATAACTTATTCCCAGTCATTTCAGCTCAGTTGCTCAGTCATGTCTGACTCTTTGCAACCCCATGGACTGCAGCACACTAGGCCTCCCTGTCCATTACAAACTCCCAGAGTTGAATCAAACCCATCTCCATTGAGTCGGTGATACCATCCAACAATCTCATCCTCTGTTGTCCCCTTCTCCTCTCGCCTTCAATATTTTCCAGCGTCAGGGTCTTTTCAAATGAGTCAGTTCTCATTAGGTGGCCAAATATTGGAGTTTCAGCTTCAACATCAGTCCTTCCAATGAATACTAAGGACTGACCTTCTTTAGGATGGACTAGTTGGATCTCCTTGCAGTCCAAGGGACACTCAAGAGTCTTCTCCAACACCACAGTTCAAAAGCATCAATTCTTCGGCCCTCAGCTTTCTTTATAGTCCAACTCTTACATCCATACATGACCACTGGAAAAACCATAGCCTTGACTAGACGGACCTTTGCTGGCAAAGTAATGTCTCTATTTTTTAATATGCTGTCTAAGTTGGTCATAGGTTTTCTTCCAAGGAGCAAGTGTCTTTTAATTTCATAGTTGCAATCACCATCTTCAGTGATTTTTGGAGCCCAAAAAGCCCCCCAAAATAAAGTCAGCCACTGTTTCCACTGTTTCTCCATCTATTTGCCATGAAGAGATGGGACTGGATGCCATGATCTTAGTTTTCTGAATGTTGAGCTTTAGACCAACTTTTTCACTCTCCTCTTTCACTTTCTTCAAGAGGCTCTTTAGTTCTTCTTTGCTTTCTGCCATAACGGTGGTGTCATCTGCATATCTGAGGTTATTGATATTTCTCTTGGCAATCTTGATTCCAGCTTGTGCTTCATCCATCCCAGTGTTTCTCATGATATACTCTGTATATAAGTTAAATAAGCAGGGTGACAATATACAGCCTTGATGTACTCTTTTTCCAATTTGGAACCAGTCTGTTGTTCCATGTCCAGTTCTAACTGTTGCTTCCTGACCTGCATACAGATTTCTCTAGAAGCAGGTCAGGTGGCCTGGTATTCCTGTCTCCTTCTACCAGGAAAAATATCAATAACCTCAGATATGCAATGACACCACCTTTATGGAAGAAAGCAAAAAGGAACTAAAGAGCCTCTTGATGAAGGTGAAAGAGGAGAATGAAAATGCTGACTTAAAACACAATGTTCAAAAAAATAAGATTGTGGCATTTGGTCCCATATTTTCATAGCCAATAGATAGGGGAAAAAATGAAAACAGTGACAGATTTTATTTTCATGGGTTTTAAAATCACTGTGAGTAGTGATTGCAGCCATGAAATTAAAAGACAATTGATCCTTGGAAGAAAAGCTATGACAAACCTAGGCAGCATGTTAAAGAGCAGAGACATCACTTCGTTGACAAAGTTCTGTATAGTTGAAGGTATGGTTTTTCCAGTAGTCATGTATGGATGTGCCAGTTGGACCATAAAGAAGGCTGAGCACCAAAAAAATTAATGCTTTCAAACTGTGGCACTGAAGAAGACCCTTGAGAGTCCCTTGGACATCAAGGAAATCAACCCTGAATATTCATTGGAAGGACTAAGGGTGAAGTTGAAGCTCCGATTGTTTCGCCCCCTGATACAAAGATCTGAATCATTGGAAAGGCCCTAATGCTGGGAAATATTGAGGGCAGGAGGAGAAGGGGGCAACAGAGGATGAGGTGGTTGGATGGCATCATTTTCTCAATGGCCATGAGTTTCAGCAAACTCCAGGAGATAGTGAAGGACAGAGAGGCCTGGTGTCTTGCAGTCCATGCGAAAACAAAGTGTCAGGCATGACTGAGTGACTGAACAATAGCAATCTATAAGGATACATAGCCTTCCTCACATTGAAGTTAGCCCTACAATGCAAGGAACACTAGCAGCACTCCTGACCTAGATTCATGTTTCCCTGGAATGTAAGTCTTTAGACTAATAACCCTCTCTGATCAGGAATGGGATCCCATTCAGTCCTTCAAGATTCTTCTTGGTTTTTTGATTTAAATCCATTGCTAGGCCCTTTCACCCACACTGGAAGATCTGGTTGTGGATCTGTCTATCCATGAGATATAAGCAATGGACAGCAATGGCATGTTACTAGCTTTTGCATGATGAGTGACTTAAAGGCCATTTTCACACTGTCCCTAGCAGCCCAAGGTTTCAGGCTTTCTGGGCATCTAATCCTAAAGTTTTAAAATGACACTGTACTCTGAAAATGAATTAACTTATTCTGATTATTTTTTTAAAATCCAATCATAATTTAAAAACTCACCCCTCTGTCAATATTATTATGAGTTTCCAGCAGTAGACATTCACTGATTATTACCTGAAATTTAAATATAATTGTCTTCTAGCAATGGCTGCACTTTATATTTCTTTACAACTAGAATCATTGTGATTAAATTCAATTTGATTCATTGTGGTAATTACATGATAATGATAGCATCATCATATAATGCATATAAGCAATCTTTGCAGTTTTTATTAATTATAATTAATGGTCAAAAGTAAGTTTTGTGACATTGTTGTTGCTTAGTCGCCAAGTCATGTCCAACTCTTTTGTAACTCTGTGGACTAGCTCCTATGTCCCTAGGATTTTCCAAGCAAGAATACTGGAGTGGATTTCTATTTCCTTCTCCAAGAGCTATTCCTGACCCAAGGATCAAACCCGCATTTCCTGCATTGTAATTGGATTCTTTGCCACTGAGCCACCTGGTAAGCCCCAACTTTTGTGGCATAGATCTGTAATTTTGATCCTCGAGATGTTGATAGTGGGTCCTGTGATTCAAGAGAATTGCAACTGGTAACAGTTGGTTGTATTCAAATTTTCCAAAAAAAAAAAAAAAAATTGACCACCAATTTCTAGGCTTAGATCAGTCACTTGGTAAAGTATAATCTTTTAAAACTAAGTTGACACTTCAAACTTGTCACTAATAAAATTTCTAAAATGTTTCCTAGCTGTTCAAACAATTTGAAAATGTTAAATTATACATTAACTTCTGGCAAAAGCTCACTGATAAAAGCACTCAAATGGTACATGAGTTTTGATTCTCAGAAAGCATTTTAATTTCCATGACCTGTTAGCCAATTCAAACAAGTATCATTAATGTAAAATTAATTTTCATTTGAAATAAGAAATCAATGTATATTGAAACTATTTAAAATATACGCTTAGGTTTTAAATTATAAAGTTTATGTATAGCAAATCAGATACAATAAAATAAAAACTCAGTACTTTTTTATAAAAGGGAAATGAGAGTGGAGAGATTAAAAGTATATACAAAATTGGCAAATTAAAATGGAGAGATAAGGTTGATTAGCTAAAAGAGGGAATGCATTATACTGCTAAGTCACTTCAGTCGTGTCCGACTCTGTGCAACCCCATAGACGGCAGCCCACCAGGCTCCCCCATCTCTGGGATTCTCCAAGCAAGAAAACTGGAGTGGGTTGCCATTTCCTTCTCCAATGCACAAAAGTGAAAAGTGAAAGGGAAGTTGCTCAGTCGTATCCGACTCTTAGCGACCCCATGGACCGCAGCCTACCAGGTTCCTTCATTCATAGGATTTTCCAGGCAAGAGTACTGGAGTGGGGTGCCATTACCTTCTCCGGAATGCATTATAAGACTGATAAAAATGTTTTGAACAAGCAGTATAAAGTCTTAGAGTGAATAAGAGTGATGAATAGATACTTTCTCTAAAATTTAAGACATTTCTTAATATAATAGACTACAGAAAAGCAGACTCATAAGGTCAGCAATTATGGTGTGAGGCAATGAGATATTTGAATGAAGGGAAGAGAGAGCTTGAGTAACTAAGATGGAAAGTAATTGAGAGTGGTAACTGGTCAGGGCTAACTAATGGACTGCTGTTACAGGGATAAATATTAGAATAGAGTTTTGCTCACTTTATACATCAGTGACCTGAAAGAGGGCATAGGCATTAAGAGTATAAAATCTGCTGACATAGGGATAGTTGGGGTGTGGAAGGGGCAGTCACAAAAGACTGCTTAGACTGACTTGGACAGGCTAAAAGCATAGAGTGATAAGTGGCTTACTCAATTCAATTCTGAAGGAAAAATTCCAGGAACTTAAAGCCATTAAAAAAAAAAAAAAAAAGTAATATATACTCCCAAAAATCTCCTGAGGATTAAGCTCTGAAAGAAATACATTGAGGGAAATCTTTCAAGCTATGCGTAGAAGTAAAAAAATAGGGAGGGAATAGAAAAGTAGGCATTCCGTGTATGGAAATTATATCAGTATCACAGAAAATTCTACTTCTGCCATAGTATTCATATGTCCTAATTTTTCATCCCTGCCACTTTTTTTCTCCTTTGACTGCCTAACCAGCAATCAATGCTTAATGATGAGACTGTCCCTATGTTTTTCCTTAGATATTCTGGAGAGTGTTATTCAGGATAGGCAGTGAACATCCATCCGTCCTGAATATATGTGTGTGTTTGTGTGTGAGTGTGCATGGAACAACAAAAAGGCTCCACCAAGGTTGCCTGAGGGTATTTCACTCATCATTTTCCACAGTTTTTATGGGCATCTTTGTTAGTAAGAAACAGCAGGGAAAAAAAGTAGAAGAGAGTGCCTAACAGGGCAAAATTTTTTAGTGAACCCTCAATCCACTGAAAGTCTCTGAAGTCCAGCTGGCCCTGTGTCCAGGGGAAGGAATGGATCAGACCAGATCTTCTTAAACCCTAATGCATAGACTGTGAGCTGAGAGTGGCCTATGTTTCTCAAATTTGAGCAGCAGCATAGAAATAGAACACTAAATAATACATATCACTAGCTACTGATGAATTCTTTAGTTAAGTAAAAAAAAAAAAATCCAAGTCTCTATTCTGTTCTTTACAAAAATCAGAACCAAGATATAATATGAACTATGCTTCTCCCTCAGCTAGAAATCTGCAGTAGCTTTGCATTGCTTGAAGGATGACATTGATACTCTTAGATAAATAATATATATTGATTTAATATGTATGGATCAAAGCACTGAGGTTGGAACTAATGCAGTTCTCATAATAATTCTGCAGGTTAGTTCATCCTAAAAAATCTAGATCCAGAGATATCAGATGATTTTTCTGAGATTTCAGAGATAGAGCGAGATGGAGCCTGGTTCGATACTGAGGTCCAACTCATGCCAAATTCTTTGTGCTTTCTATCACAGACAGATGTGTTTGTCTTTACACACACACCATGGCGACCCACTCTAGTATTCTTGCCTGGGAAATCCAATGGACAGAGGAGCCTGGCGGGCTACAGTCCATGGTGTTGCAAGAGTCAGACATGACCTGGCAACTAAACCACAATAAATAGATAGAAGACTGGATAATGGAAGGAAGGTGATGGACAGGGAGGCCTGGCATGCTGTGATTCATGGGGTCGCAAAGAGTCGGACACGACTGAGCGACTGAACTGAACTGAACTGAAGCATAGGATATAAGGTGGTGTCTCTCTTTCTCTCTCTCATATACACACATGCACATAAACACACACACCTTCCTTGTTTATCTTGGTATTCAAGGCCTTCATGCACAGGGCCGGTATCTTGTAAATCCTTCATTGGTTTCATGCACTTCATGTACCAGTTGAACCACGCCACTCTTGGTTCCCCTCCAGTTGTCTTGCATTATTGGTGCCAGTTGTCCCCCAAGGTCTATCCAAACAACTGTGCCCTTTCCCCAAGTCACATCACCCAGTCTATGTTGGTCAGTTATGAGGCAGCCATTCATTCGCTTCTCCCTGCCCGGCAGGTCTGTTAGTGGCTTGATTGCCATCGTGTGCCCGCCCACATCACCAGCATGTTGCCTTGTACAGGGCTGCTGGTCAATATTTGTTGAATGAATACACTCCTCTGCTCATATTAAGTGCTAGCTGATATGTAGTTCACTGTAGTACTAAATTTGTTATACTTGATTAACTCCAGTATAAAGCATTTAAACAGAATTGCTATCATCAAATCCTAGACTATTTTTGTTTTGTTTTCAGTATTATACACATTTGCAAAATTTGTGAATATTCTTTGAAAAATTTTCCCCTTTCTATTAGTGACCTTGACAACTTAGTTTGATAACAGTATTCCAAAGGGAGCTGAATCTTGGGTTGAGAGCAGGTTCAGAAATTAGATCGCATGTGTGCATGCTCAGTTGCTTCAGTTGCTTCTGACTCTTTGAGACATTATGGACTGTAGCCCACCAGGATCCCCCCGTCCTTGGGATTCTCCAGGCAAGAATACTGGAGTGGGTTGCCATGCCCTCCTCTAGGGGATCTTCCCCACCCAGGGATCAAACCTGCATCTCTTGCATTACAGGCAGATTCTTTACCATTGAGCTACAGGAGAAGCCCTCTGTGATTCGATTACCTGAATTGAATCCTGACTCTTCCACTTGCTAGCATTGTGACTTGAGGCAAATCACTTAAGCTTTCCATGCCTCAGTTTCCTCATCTGTCAGATGGGATAAGTAAGGGTACCTACCCATCTGGGAAATTGTCTAGACTATTAATAAACAGTTAGCAATTATTAGACCAGACTGCAATTATTATAAACCTGATGATCTTATTTCCTCTCACACTACTCTTCTTTTGCTCCATTTATCATCTTTCTCTCTTTTAGGGAGATGGAAAGCTAATTCAAGATTATAATGAAAATTAAGATTGACTTGTTTTTCCACATGGAGGTAAATTAAACTCACAATCAATCACTGGTAACACACTTTGGGCCACGTCCTGGCCTGGTGCCCAGAGACACAGAACAGACAAGACACACACAGGTTCTGCTGGCCTCTGTGAGCACATGGCACAGGAGGAGAGAAACCCCTTTAGAATTACACTATTGCTGCTCTAAATAAGGATCTGTTTATAGTGTTTTCTAGGAGCCAAAATAGAACTTGTTACTAGAACTCAGTTATTCTTGGAGAATCCCGTGGACAGGTTCAGCTCGTTTGTCAGACTAAAAATCCAAGAAGCAGAGATCACACAGTCTTGTCCTGTGGTGGTGGTGGTGAGTTAGTAGTGAAGTCTTATCTGACTCTTTGCAACCACATGGACTGTAGCCCGCCAGGCTCCTCTGTCCGTGGGATTCTCCAGGTGAGAATACTGGAGTGGAAATAACGGAATAAGGGAGACTGCCATTTCCTCCTCCAGGGATCTTCCTGACCCAGGGATTGAACCCTCACCGCTTATGTCTCCTGCATTGGCAGGCAAGTTCTTTACCGCTAGTGCCACCTGGGAAGCCCCACGTTCCCCACACACCATACCTCAGAACATACCTTATGTTCCTCACAGACCATGAGGGGAGAGTAAATGTTTAGTTTAGTCCCAGTGTGACCCCAAACACCTGGCACCATTCCTTGACGTGTAGAAGACACAGGCCCTCAGTACTTTTGTTGAAAACTGACAAAACATTGCAAATCAACTATACTTCAATTAAAAATAAATAAGTAAATAAATAAGATATTTAAGTGAATTCTCCCTATTTCCTCCTGTCTCTCTCTGTCACTCTGTTATACTTCAGGGTCACTACGAGGCTAAATTAAGCTCCTTATCTCCCTTTNGGCCCTCAGTACTTTTGTTGAAAACTGACAAAACATTGCAAATCAACTATACTTCAATTAAAAATAAATAAGTAAATAAATAAGATATTTAAGTGAATTCTCCCTATTTCCTCCTGTCTCTCTCTGTCACTCTGTTATACTTCAGGGTCACTACGAGGCTAAATTAAGCTCCTTATCTCCCTTTCCTATCTTACTAGGACTATATTAAATTAAACCAGACGGTTCCAGGTTTTAGGTCTAAATGGTTAAAAGCAATGATTTCAAATGGTTCAATCTAACAATTCAACTGGTATAAGCAGAAGTTAATCTATTTGATCCAAGAGTTTAAGACCAAAAACCGATTACATTGAAGTAACACAACATATGGTAAGTTATCTCAGGAACATTCTAACAGAAAACCTTCCCTGGAATCAACCAAAGGGCCCAATGAACAAGTGCTGCATAGACACTCCAGATCTGGGGCTTTGAGTATGTAACTGGGTCCAACACTAGAAATTGATCTCTAGCATCTAGATGCTCTGCTTCCCACTGTTCATCTTTCCTTTCTAAAAATGGCTTAAAAGGCACATGCCTTAGACTTGATTTAGTGGACGAATCCCACTGTGGTTCTACTCTTTCTGCTCCTACAGACCACTCCCCTGCTCTACGACAAACTGATATTCATTCTTAGTTTCACACTCTCTTTCACAAAGAGCCCTAACCTCCGGGGGTTGAATTGTGTTAAGGAGTAAAGAATTTAGATAATTGAAGTGATTCTGATGCCTGGCATTGGGTTAAGAATGATGGAAAAGCCTTCCCTACTCTTGTAGGTAACCATATAATTTATCATCCAAATACAGATCATTTTTGAGAGTTAAAGATGAGAGTGAATAATTACACTAGGATTTGTTGTTGTTCAGTTCGTCAGCAGTGCTTGACTGTTTGTGACCTGTGGACTGTAGCACACCAGGCTTCCCTGTCCTTCATTATCTCCAAGAGCTTACTCAAATTCATGTCCATTGAGTAGGTGAAGCCATAACCCATCTTATCCTCTGTTGCCCCTTTCTCCTCCTGCCTTCAATCTTTCCCAGCATTAGGGTCTTTTCTAATGAGTTGGCTCTTTGCATCAGGTAACCAAAAGTATTAGAGCCTCAGCTTCAGCATCAGTCTTTCCAATGAAGTATTCAGAGTTGATCTCCTTTAGGAATGACTGGTTTGATCTCCTTGCTTGTCCAAGGGACTCTCAAGAGTCTTCTGCAGCACCACAGTTCAAAAGCATCAGCTTTTTGGTGCTCAGTTTTCTCTATAGTCCACCTCTTACATCTGTACATAACTACTGGAAAAACCATACCTTCGCCTATACGGACTTTTGTAGGCGAAGTGATATCTCACCTTTTTAGTATGCTGTCTAATTTTGTTGTAGCCTTTTCCCCAAGGATCATGTGTCTTTTAATTTCATGGCTGCAGTCTCTGTCTAGAGTGATTTTGAAGCCCAAGAAAATAAAACTTGTCACTGTTTCCATTTTTCCCCCATCTATTTGCCATGAAATGATGGATGGGATGCCATGATCTTAGTTTCGGATGTTGAGATTTAAGCCAGCTTTTTTCACTGTCCTCTTTCACCTTCATCAAGAGGCTCTTTAGTTCCTCTTTGCTTTCTGCCATTAGGATGGTGTCATATAACAAACTTAAAAAGAGATTATCTCAGGCATATGGAGACTTATAGGTACACTATAATTTGAGCATTTCCCCAGAACCCATCCTGTTAGATGCTCTGTATATAAAAAGAGTAATAATGTCAAATAACGAAGTCACCAGGGAGTAATTTCAATATCAAGAATGAAAGATCACAGTGTGTTATTGCCTATATAAGATAATTGAGTCTTCAATTTTCACATTCTAGATCATTGTTTCCTATGAAACTTTGTGGGTAGATTCTACAAATTTTGTCCCGTGACTTCTGGCAGCTAGTACTAATTTTTCAAATTTTCCTTATATTTTCCAAGTTCATTTGGAAGGAAAGAAATTGCCTTTCCTGAGATCATGTTTTGTTCTACTACTCACATAATACTTTGTTCTAAGATCATGTTTCTTCAAGTACAATTCTTTCTGCTTTGATTAGCAAGTGAATAAATGAAAGTAAAATTATATGAGAATATTTGTTGAAATACCTTTAATCGTAGGGAGCAAGGTATGAAGTGTAACAAATTCAAATCAAAAGTCAAAACACTCATATTTTAATTTTATCTTTTCTAACAGTGGCTGCACAGGCACAGGAGGGGCTAAGGGGCCATCCCACGATGAAAGTCAGGAACGGCAGTGGTAAGGAGATACCCCTCGTCCAAGGTAAGGAGCAGCAGCTGTGCTTTGCTGGAGCAGCCGTGAAGAGATACCCCACGCCCAAGGTAAGAGAAACCCAAGTAAAATGGTAGGTGTTGCAAGAGGGCATCAGAGGGCAGACACACTGAAACCATACTCACAGAAAACTAGTCAATCTAATCACACTAGGACCACAGGCTTGTCTAACTCAATGAAACCAAGCCATGCCTGCGGGGCAACCCAAGACGGGCGGGTCATGGTGGAGAGGGCTGACAGAACGTGGTCCACTGGAGAAGGGAATGGCAAGCCACTTCAGTATTCTTGCCTTGAGAACCCCATGAACAGTATGAAATCTTCTTAAACCCTAATGCATAGACTGTGAGCTGAGAGTGGCCTATGTTTCTCAAATTTGAGCAGCAGCATAGAAATAGAACACTAAATAATACATATCACTAGCTACTGATGAATTCTTTAGTTAAGTAAAAAAAAAAAAATCCAAGTCTCTATTCTGTTCTTTACAAAAATCAGAACCAAGATATAATATGAACTATGCTTCTCCCTCAGCTAGAAATCTGCAGTAGCTTTGCATTGCTTGAAGGATGACATTGATACTCTTAGATAAATAATATATATTGATTTAATATGTATGGATCAAAGCACTGAGGTTGGAACTAATGCAGTTCTCATAATAATTCTGCAGGTTAGTTCATCCTAAAAAATCTAGATCCAGAGATATCAGATGATTTTTCTGAGATTTCAGAGATAGAGCGAGATGGAGCCTGGTTCGATACTGAGGTCCAACTCATGCCAAATTCTTTGTGCTTTCTATCACAGACAGATGTGTTTGTCTTTACACACACACCATGGCGACCCACTCTAGTATTCTTGCCTGGGAAATCCAATGGACAGAGGAGCCTGGCGGGCTACAGTCCATGGTGTTGCAAGAGTCAGACATGACCTGGCAACTAAACCACAATAAATAGATAGAAGACTGGATAATGGAAGGAAGGTGATGGACAGGGAGGCCTGGCTTGCTGTGATTCATGGGGTCGCAAAGAGTCGGACACGACTGAGCGACTGAACTGAACTGAACTGAAGCATAGGATATAAGGTGGTGTCTCTCTTTCTCTCTCTCATATACACACATGCACATAAACACACACACCTTCCTTGTTTATCTTGGTATTCAAGGCCTTCATGCACAGGGCCGGTATCTTGTAAATCCTTCATTGGTTTCATGCACTTCATGTACCAGTTGTGGAGAAGGAAATGGCAACCCACTCCAGTGTTCTTGCCTGGAGAATCCCAGGGACAGGGGAACCTGGTGGGCTGCCGTCTCTGGGGTCACACAGAGTCGGACACGACTGAAGTGACTTAGCATAGCATAGCATAGCATGTACCAGTTGAACCACGCCACTCTTGGTTCCCCTCCAGTTGTCTTGCATTATTGGTGCCAGTTGTCCCCCAAGGTCTATCCAAACAACTGTGCCCTTTCCCCAAGTCACATCACCCAGTCTATGTTGGTCAGTTATGAGGCAGCCATTCATTCGCTTCTCCCTGCCCGGCAGGTCTGTTAGTGGCTTGATTGCCATCGTGTGCCCGCCCACATCACCAGCATGTTGCCTTGTACAGGGCTGCTGGTCAATATTTGTTGAATGAATACACTCCTCTGCTCATATTAAGTGCTAGCTGATATGTAGTTCACTGTAGTACTAAATTTGTTATACTTGATTAACTCCAGTATAAAGCATTTAAACAGAATTGCTATCATCAAATCCTAGACTATTTTTGTTTTGTTTTCAGTATTATACACATTTGCAAAATTTGTGAATATTCTTTGAAAAATTTTCCCCTTTCTATTAGTGACCTTGACAACTTAGTTTGATAACAGTATTCCAAAGGGAGCTGAATCTTGGGTTGAGAGCAGGTTCAGAAATTAGATCGCATGTGTGCATGCTCAGTTGCTTCAGTTGCTTCTGACTCTTTGAGACATTATGGACTGTAGCCCACCAGGATCCCCCCGTCCTTGGGATTCTCCAGGCAAGAATACTGGAGTGGGTTGCCATGCCCTCCTCTAGGGGATCTTCCCCACCCAGGGATCAAACCTGCATCTCTTGCATTACAGGCAGATTCTTTACCATTGAGCTACAGGAGAAGCCCTCTGTGATTCGATTACCTGAATTGAATCCTGACTCTTCCACTTGCTAGCATTGTGACTTGAGGCAAATCACTTAAGCTTTCCATGCCTCAGTTTCCTCATCTGTCAGATGGGATAAGTAAGGGTACCTACCCATCTGGGAAATTGTCTAGACTATTAATAAACAGTTAGCAATTATTAGACCAGACTGCAATTATTATAAACCTGATGATCTTATTTCCTCTCACACTACTCTTCTTTTGCTCCATTTATCATCTTTCTCTCTTTTAGGGAGATGGAAAGCTAATTCAAGATTATAATGAAAATTAAGATTGACTTGTTTTTCCACATGGAGGTAAATTAAACTCACAATCAATCACTGGTAACACACTTTGGGCCACGTCCTGGCCTGGTGCCCAGAGACACAGAACAGACAAGACACACACAGGTTCTGCTGGCCTCTGTGAGCACATGGCACAGGAGGAGAGAAACCCCTTTAGAATTACACTATTGCTGCTCTAAATAAGGATCTGTTTATAGTGTTTTCTAGGAGCCAAAATAGAACTTGTTACTAGAACTCAGTTATTCTTGGAGAATCCCGTGGACAGGTTCAGCTCGTTTGTCAGACTAAAAATCCAAGAAGCAGAGATCACACAGTCTTGTCCTGTGGTGGTGGTGGTGAGTTAGTAGTGAAGTCTTATCTGACTCTTTGCAACCACATGGACTGTAGCCCGCCAGGCTCCTCTGTCCGTGGGATTCTCCAGGTGAGAATACTGGAGTGGAAATAACGGAATAAGGGAGACTGCCATTTCCTCCTCCAGGGATCTTCCTGACCCAGGGATTGAACCCTCACCGCTTATGTCTCCTGCATTGGCAGGCAAGTTCTTTACCGCTAGTGCCACCTGGGAAGCCCCACGTTCCCCACACACCATACCTCAGAACATACCTTATGTTCCTCACAGACCATGAGGGGAGAGTAAATGTTTAGTTTAGTCCCAGTGTGACCCCAAACACCTGGCACCATTCCTTGACGTGTAGAAGACACAGGCCCTCAGTACTTTTGTTGAAAACTGACAAAACATTGCAAATCAACTATACTTCAATTAAAAATAAATAAGTAAATAAATAAGATATTTAAGTGAATTCTCCCTATTTCCTCCTGTCTCTCTCTGTCACTCTGTTATACTTCAGGGTCACTACGAGGCTAAATTAAGCTCCTTATCTCCCTTTTCCTATCTTACTAGGAATATATTAGATTAAACCAGAAGGAATCCAGGTTTTAGGTCTAAATGGTTAAAAGCAATGATTTCAAATGGTTCAACCTAACAATTCAACTGGTATAAGCTGAAGTTAATCTATTTGATCCAAGAGTTTAAGACCAAGAACCTATTACATTGAATTTACACAATATATGGTAAGTTATCTCAGGAACATTCTAACAGAAAACCTTCTTTGGAATCAACCAAAGGGCCCAATGAACAAGTGCTGCATAGACACTCCAGATCTGGGGCTTTGAGTGTGTAACTGGGTCCAACACTAGAAATTGATCTCTAGCATCTAGATGCTCTGCTTCCCACTGTTATCTTTCCTTTCTAAAAATGGCTTAAAAGGCACATGCCTTAGACTTGATTTAATGGATGAATCCCACTGTGGCTCTACTTCTGCTCCTACAGACCACTCCCCTGCTCTACGACAAACTGATATTCATTCTTAGTTTCACACTGTCTTTCACAAAGAGCCCTAACCTCCGGGGGTTGAGTTGTGTTAAGGAGTAAAGAATTTAGATAATTGAAGTGATTCTGATGCCTGGCATTGGGTTAAGAACGATGGAAAAGCCTTCCCTAGTCTTGTAGGTAACCATATAATTTATCATCCAAATACAGATCATTTCTGAGAGTGAAAGATGAGCTATTAATAATTACACTAGGATTTGTTATTGTTCAGTTCATCAGCAGTGCCTAACTCTTTGTGACCTGTGGACTGTAGCACACCAGGCTTCCCTGTCCTTCATTATCTCCAAGAGCTTACTCAAATTCATGTCCATTAAGTAGGTGATGCCATACACCCATCTTATCCTCTGTTGCCCCTTTCTCCTCCTGCCTTCAATCTTTCCCAGCATTAGGGTCTTTTCTAATGAGTTGGCTCTTTGCATCAGGTAACCAAAAGTACTGGAGCCTCAGCTTCAGCATCAATCTTTCCAATGAAATATTCAGGGTTGATCTCCTTTAGGACTGATTGGTTTGATCTCCTTGCTTGTCCAAGGGACTCTCAAGAGTCTTCTCCAGCACCGCAGTTCAAAAACATCAATTTTTTGGTGCTCAGTTTTCTCTATAGTCCAGCTCTTACATCTGTACATGACTACTGGAAAAACCATACCTTTGCCTATACGAACTTTTGTAGGCGAAGTGATATCTCACCTTTTTAGTATGCTGTCTAATTTTGTTGTAGCCTTTTCCCCAAGGATCGTGTGTCTTTTAATTTCATGGCTGCAGTCTCTGTCTACAGTGATTTTGAAGCCCAAGAAAATAAAAGTTGTCACTGTTTCCATTTTCCCCCCATCTATTTGCCATGAAATGATGGATGGGATGCCATGATCTTAGTTTTGGATGTTGAGATTTAAGCCAGCTTTTTTCACTGTCCTCTTTCACCTTCATCAAGAGGCTCTTTAGTTCCACTTTGCTTTCTGCCATTAGGATGGTGTCATATAACAAACCTAAAAAGAGATTATCTCAGGCATATGGAGACTTATAGGTACACTATAATTTGAACATTTCCCCAGAACCCATCCTGTTAGATGCTCTGTATATAAAAAGAGTAATAATGTCAAATAACGAAGTCACCAGAGAGTAATTTCAATATCAAGAATGAAAGATCACAGTGTGTTATTGCCTATATAAGATAATTGAGTCTTCAATTTTCACATTCTAGATCATTGTTTCCTATGAAACTTTGTGGGTAGATTCTACAAATTTTGTCCCATGACTTCTGGCAGCTAGTACTAATTTTTCAAATTTTCCTTATATTTTCCAAATTCATTTGGAAGGAAAGAAATTGCCTTTCCTGAGATCACATTTTGTTCTACTACTCACATAATACTTTGTTCTAAGATCATGTTTCTTCAATACAATTCTTTCTGTTTTGATTAGCGAGTGAATAAATGAAAGTAAAATTATATGAGAATATTTGTTGAAATATCTTTAATCGTAGGGAGCAAGGTATGAAGTGTAACAAATTCAAGTCAAAAGTCAAAACACTCATATTTTAATTTTATCATTTCTAGCAGTGGCTGCACAGGCGCAGGAGGGCCTGGAGGAGCTATCCCATGTTGAAGGTCAGGAACGGCGGCGGTAAGGAGATGCCCCTTGTCGAAGGTAAGGAGCAGTGGCTGTGCTTTGCTGGAGCAGCCATGAAGAGATACCCCGCGTCTAAGGTAAGAGAAACCCAAATAAGATGGTAGGTGTTGCAAGAGGGCTTCAGAGGGCAGACACACTGAAACCATACTCACAGAAAACTAGTCAATCTAATCACACTAGGACCACAGCCTTGTCTAACTCAATGAAACCAAGCCATGCCTGCGGGGCAACCCAAGACGGGCAGGTCATAGTGGAGAGGGCTGACAGAATGTGGTCCACTGGAGAAGGGAATGGCACACCACTTCAGTATTCTTGCCTTGAGAACCCCATGAACAGTATGAAAAGGCAAAATGATAGGATACCAAAAGAGGAACTCCCCAGGTCATTAGGTGCCCAATATGCTACTGGAGATCAGTGGAGNTGGACTGCAAGGAGATCCAACCAGTCCATTCTAAAGGAGATCAACCCTGGGATTTCTTTGGAAGGAATGATGCTAAAGCTGAAATTCCAGTACTTTGGCCACCTCATGCGAAGAGTTGACTCATTGGAAAAGACTCTGATGCTGGGAGGGATTGTGGGCAGGAGGAGAAGGGGATGACCGAGGATGAGATGGCTGGATGCCATCACAGACTCGATGGACGTGAGTCTGAGTGAACTCCGGGAGATGGTAACGAACAGGGAGGCCTGGCGTGCTGCGATTCACGGGGTCACAAAGAGTCGGACACGACTGAGCGACTGACCTGAACTGATTCAGTAAACCCCATATCCTCAAAGAAACAAACTGCAAGAAAGAGAATTTTAAAAACCTTCTTTGTACTAGTACTGTGCGAAGCACAGCATAAGCCTCATTAACACCATACGATAATCCTGTAAAAATCACTCTACATTTCCCATCTGTCAGTTCAAAACAGAGGCACTAAGAAACTGAGTAACTTGCCCTGAACTCTCACCTAGTGGACTGTAGAACAAGATTCAATTCCAGGTCCCTCTTCAAAGGCCCTGCTGCCAGCCAAGCATTTTAAATTATCTTGAAAGTGGAAATGGTACTGATGAACCTATTTGCTGGGCGGGAATAGAGACACAGATGTGGAGAACAGACAAGTGGGCACGGGTGGGGAGAGGAAGATGGGATGAAGGGGAGACTGAGACTGACATATGTACACTTGTTGACCAACCAGTCCATTCTGAAGGAGATCAACCCTGGGATTTCTTTGGAAGGAATGATGCTGAAACTGAAACTCCAGTACTTTGGCCACCTCATGAGAAGAGTTGACTCATTAGAAAAGACTCTGAAGCTGGGAGGGATTGGGGGCAGGAGGAGAAGGGAACAACCGAGGATGAGATGGCTGGGTGGCATCACGGACTCGATAGACGTGAGTCTGAGTGAACTCCGAGAGATGGTGATGAACAGGGAGGCCTGGCGTGCTGCGATTCATGGGGTTGCAAAGAGTCGGACACGACTGAGCGACTGAACTGAACTGATTCAGTAAACCCCATATCCTCAAAGAAACAAACTGCAAGAAAGAGAATTTTAAAAACCTTCCTTGTACTAGTACTGTGTGAAGCACAGCATAAGCCTCATTAACGCCATACGATAATCCTGTAAAAATCACTCTACATTTCCCATCTGTAAGTTCAAAACAGAGGCACTAAGAAACTGAGTAACTTGCCCCAAACTCTCACCTAGTGGACTGTAGAACAAGATTCAAATCCAGGTCCATCTTCAAAGGCCCTGCTGCCAGCCAAGCATTTTAAATTATTTATCTTGAAAGTGGAAATGATACCGATGAACCTATTTGCTGGGCGGGAATAGAGACAGAACAGACAAGTGGGCACGGGTGGGGAGAGGAAGATGGGATGAAGGGGAGACTGAGACTGACATATGTACACTTGTTGTTATTGCTGTTCAGTCGCTAAGTCCTGTCCAGCTCTTCACGATCCCATGGACTGCAGCCCGCCAGGCTCCTCTGTCCCCCACTGTCTCCCGGAGTTTGCTAAAACTCATGTCCATTGAATCAGTGATACTCTCTAAACCTCTCATCCTCTGCCGCCCACTTTTGTCTTCAGTTCTTCCTACCATGAGGGTCTTTCCCAATGAGTCAACTCTTCCCATCAGGTGGCCAAAGTATTAGAGCTTCAGCTTGAGCATCAGTCCTTCCAATGAACACTTAGGATTGATTTCCTTTAGGATTGACTGGTTTGATCTCCTTGCAGTGCAAGGGACTCTCAAAAGTTTTCTCCAGCACCACAATTTGAAAGCATCTCTTCTTCGGCACTCAGCCTTTTTCATGGCCTAGCTCTCATATCTGTACATGACTACTGGAAAAAGCATTGCTTTGACTCTACAGACCTTTGTCAACAAAGTGATGTCTCTCCTTTTAATATGTTGCCTACATTTATCATATGTTTCCTTCCAAGGATCAAGCACCTTTTTATTTCACAGCTGTAGTCACCACCCACGGTGATTTTGGAGCCCAAGAAAATAAAATCTGTTACTCCTTCCACTTTCTCCCCTTCTATTTGCCAGGTGCTATGATCTCAGTTTTTTGAATGTTGAGTTTCAACCAGCTTTTTCACTTTCCTCTTTTACTCTCATCAAGAGACTCTAGTTCCTCTTCACTCTCTGCCGTTAAAGTGGTATCATCTGAGGTTGATGATATTTCACCTGGCAGTCTTGATTCCAGTTTGTGATTGATTCAGCCCAGCATTTAACGTGATGGGGCAACCCACTCCAGTATTCTTGCCTGGAGAATCCCATGGACAGGGAAGCCTGGTGGGCTACAGTCCATGGGGTCGCAAAGAGTCGGACACGACTGAGCGACTTCACTTTCACTTTCAGTCTGCATATAATTTAAGTAAACACAGTGACAATATATATTCTGACGTACTCCTTTCCCAGTTTTGAAGTGGTTTGTTGTTCTATGTCCAGTTCTAATTGTTGCTTCTTTACCTGCATGGACACGACTGAGCGACTTCACTTTCACTTTCAGTCTGCATATAATTTAAGTAAACACAGTGACAATATATATTCTGACGTACTCCTTTCCCAGTTTTGAAGTGGTTTGTTGTTCTATGTCCAGTTCTAATTGTTGCTTCTTTACCTGCATACAAGTTTCAGAGGAAACAAGTCAGATGGTCTAGTAATCACATTTCTTTGAGAATTTTCCAGTTTGTTGTGACCCACACAGTCAAAGGCTTTTGCATAGTCAATGAAGCAGAAGTAGATGTTTTTCTGGAATTCCCTTGCCTTTTCTATAATACAACAGATGTTGGCAATTTGATTTCTTGTTCCTTTGCCTTTTCTAAACCCAGCATGGACATCTGGAAGTTCTAGGTTCACTGTGAAACATAGCTTAAAGGATTTTGGGCATAACCTTGTTAGCATGTGAAATGAGCGCAACTGTGTGGTAGTTTTTTCCACTTTCTCCCCTTCTATTTGCCAGGTGCTATGATCTCAGTTTTTTGAATGTTGAGTTTCAACCAGCTTTTTCACTCTCCTCTTTTACCCTCATCAAGAGACTCTAGTTCCTCTTCACTCTCTGCCATTAGAGTGGTATCATCTGAGGTTGATGATATTTCACCTGGCAATCTTGATTCCAGTTTGTGATTCATTCAGCCCAGCATTTAACATGATCTACTCTGCATATAATTTAAGTAAACACAGTGACAATATATATTCTGGTGCATTCCTTTCCCAATTTTGAAGCAGTTTGTTGTTCTATGTCCAGTTCTAATTGTTGCTTCATTACCTGCATACAAGTTTCAGAGGAAACAAGTCAGGTGGTCTAGTAATCACATTTCTTTGAGAATTTTCCACAGTTTGTTGTGACCCGCACAGTCAAAGGCTTTTGCATAGTCAATGAAGCAGAAGTAGATGTTTTTTCTGGAATTCCCTTGCCTTTTCTATAATACAACAGATGTTGCCAATTTGATTTCTTGTTCCTTTGCCTTTTCTAAACCCAGCATGGACATCTGGAAGTTCTAGCTTCACTGTGAAACATAGCTTAAAGGATTTTGGGCATAACCTTGTTAGCATGTGAAATGAGCGCAACTGTGTGGTAGTTTGAGCATTCTTTGGCTTTGCCTTTCTTTGGAATTGGAATGAAAACTGACCTTTTCCAGTCTTGTGGCCACTGCTGAGTTTTCCAAATTTGATGGCATATTGAGTGCAGCACTTTCACAGCATCATCTTTTAGGATTTGAAATAGCTTAGCTGGAATTCTGTCACTTCCACTAGCTTTGTTCATAAAAATGCTTCTTAAGGCCCACTTGACTTCACAGTCCAGGATTTCCAGCTCTAAGTGAGTGGCCACACTGTTGGGTTTATCTGGGTAATTTGACCTTTTTTGTATCCTTCTGTGTATTCTTGTCACCTCTTCTTAATTTCTTCTGTTTCTGTTACATCCTTAACACTTCTGTCCTTTATTGTGCCCATGAAATATTGCATGAAATATTCCCTTGGTATCTCCAATTTTCTTGAAGAGATCTCTAGTCTTTCTCATTCTATTGTTTTCCACTATTTCTTTGCATTGTTTATTTAAAAAGGTCTTCTCATCTTTCCTTGTTATTCTCTGGAACTCTGTATTCAGTTGGATGTATCTTTCCCTTTTTCCCTTGCCTGTCACTTCTCTTCTTTCCCTCATCTATTTGTAAAGCCTCCTCAAACAACCAGTTTGCCTTCTTGCATTTCTTTTTCTTTGGGATGGTTCCTGTACAATGCTATGAACCTCTGTCCATAGATCTTCAGGCAGTCTGTTGACCAGATTTAAACCCTTGAATCTATTCCTCACCTCTGCTGTATAATCATAAGGGATTTGATTTAGATCATACCTGAATGGCCTAGTGGTTTTCCCCGCTTTGTTCAATTTAAGCCTAAATTTTGCAATAAGGAGCTCATGGTTTGTGCCAGTCAGTTCCAGGTCTTATTTTTGCTAACTGTATAGAGCTTCTCTGTCTTTGGACACAGAAAGAATATAATCAATCTGACTCTGGTATTCACCATCTGGTCATGTCCGTGTGTAGAGTCATCTCTTGTGTTGCTGGAGGAGGGTGTTTGCTAAGAACAGCATTTTCTCTTGACAAGACTGTTAACCTTTGCCCTGATTCATTCTCCAAGGCCAAGCTTGCCTGTTATTCCAGGTACCTTTTGACTTCTTACTTTTGCATTCCAATCCCCTATGATGAAAAGGACATCTTTTTTGGGTTAATTCTAGGAGGTGTTGTAGGTCTTCATCGAACCATTCAACTTCAGCTTCTTTGGCATTAGTGGTTGGGGCAGAGACTTGGATTACTGTGGTATTGAATGGTTTTCCTTGGAAACAAACTGAGATCATTCTGTCATTTTTGAGGCTGCACCCAAGCACTGCATTTCAGAATC
This sequence comes from Cephalophus harveyi, assembly GCA_006410635.1. Lineage (NCBI taxonomy): Eukaryota > Metazoa > Chordata > Mammalia > Artiodactyla > Bovidae > Cephalophus > Cephalophus harveyi. The sequence goes on from SJYT01045788.1 coordinate 244,145, forward strand.
TTTTGTTGACTCTGAGGGCTACTCCATTGCTTCTATGGGATTCTTGCCCACAGTGGTAGATATAAAGGTCATCTGAATTAAATATACCCATTCTCATCCATTTTAGTTCACTAATTCCTAGGATGTTGATGTTCCATCTTGCCATCTCCTGCTTGATCCCCTCCAATTCACCTTGATTCATGGACCTAAGGATATCAAAGTAGTCAATCTTAAAGGAAATCAACCTTGAACATTCATTGGAAGGACTGATGCTGAAGCTGAAGCTGAAGCACCTATACTTTGGCCACCTAATGCAAAGAGCCAACTCATTGGAAAAGATTTGATGCTGGGAAATTTTGAGGGCAGGAGGAGAAGGGGATGACAGAGAATGAGATGGTTGGATGTCATCACCAATTCAATGGACGTGAGTTTGAGCAAACTCAGGGAGATAGTGAAGGACAGGGAAGTCTGGCAATTTGCAGTCCATGAGGGTGCAGAGTCAGACATGACTTAGTGACTGAACAACAACAAATGGATCTAACATTCCAGGCTCCTATACATCGGATTATACCTTCACCACTAGACATATCCACAGCTGAGCGTCATTTCTGCTTTGGCCCAGCCTCTTCATTCTTTCTGGACCTATTAGTAATTGCTCTCTTCTTTTCCCCAGTAGCATATTGTACACCTTCTCACCTGGGGGGCTCATCTACCAGTGTCATATCTTTTTGCCTTCATAATGTTCATGGGGTTCTCGTGGCAAGAACACTGGAGTTGGTTGCCATTTCTTCCTTCTGTGGACCGTGTTTTGTCAGAACTCTACACTATGACCAGTCCATCTTGGGTGGCCCTGCATGGCATAGCTCATAGCTTCATTGAATTATGCAAGGCCCGTCACCACAATAAGGCTGTGATCCATGAAGGGGATATATATAATGCCATATGTAAAATAGATAGCTAGTGGGAAGCTTTTATAAAGCACAAGATGCTCCTTAGTTCAGTGCTCTGTGATGATCTGGGAGTGGTTAGGGGTGGCAGAAAGGAAATTCAAGAGTTGGGGGATAAATGTATACATATAGCTGATCCTTTTCATTGTACAGCAGAAGCTAACACAGCATTGTAGAGCAATTATCTGCAATTAAAAAAATGAAAGGAAATGGAACTATTTTCCATGATTCAAAAGGTTTCTGGGAGGACTCAAAGAATAATTGAATGCTAAATATTTTTTAAATTTAAAATACCATGTATTTTTTAAGACTTACAATAATTGATTGCAAAATATTTGTTAAAATTTATGTAAAAATTTTATTTTTTAAAAATCTATATCCCCTGGAGAAGGAAATGGCAACCCACTCCAGTATTCTTGCCTGGAGAATCATCCCATGGACAGAGGAGCCTGGCAGGCTACAGTCCATGGGGTCACAAGAGTCAGACACGACTTAGTGACTACACCACCACCACCATATATTCAGTATTACTGGGATCTTTTTCTTATATTTCTCTAGTCATTTCTTGATAGTTCAATATTTAAATAAAACTTTTGAAATACTGAGATCACACTTTACAAAAAAGAGATAAATTGCCAACATTTTTCAAAGTAGTATCTAATTTCCTTGGATTCCAAGTCCAGTGTAAGACTACCATGCTGGGACAGTTTCTTTTCCTAGGGACATTTGCATCTCTGATTTTCACTACCCTTGGTCACCTTGATATTTCAAAACAAATGCTTTGTCTTGTATTTATATTGGGATCCTTTATTAAACTAAGGTACAATTTGTTTTTAATTATTCTGTCCTTCCACCTTCATCTGTAAGATGACATTCCAGCTAATCTACAAGAGAAGAAGGTGAAAGGAGAATCAGGCAATTACAAGGTTAGTCTGTATTTTCAAATTACCACCTGAGGCTTTATTCAGGTAATTTCAATTAACTTTTATGGAAATTACTCAGGTAAAACCTCAGCACATGGTACTGGGACTAGATTCAGTGCTATAGAGCGACACAGCTGCTAAGGAGTTTAAGCTATAATTTTTTTCAAATGTATCAGAAAATATTGCTCCCAAGACTGACCTATGTGACATGTTCCCCAAGGTCTAATGCAAATTAAGATCACTGTGATATAAAGATCTCTGAGACCAGGGTCATAATAGAAACATTAGCAGACCCTTCACTACAGAAGCCCTGCAGGGGGCCATTAAGATATTTTATGAACGCGCTCCTGCCAGCCTAAAAGCAAGGGGCAAAGAGCTGGAAACATAAGCAACTGTAAAAAGAAAACAAAACAAAAACTCAGTGAAAGACAATGAAGACATCATTAAAACCATAAAGGCAATGAAAGTGTCTATGGTGTATTTTCCATTATCTGTGACCTTGGGTTTCCTTTGTGGCTCTGTGTTCATTATCTTTTTAAGAACAGTACTGCCTTATCCTCTTAGGCGCATACATTCTTTGCATGATTCAGGGGAAGAGGAGGGCAGAGCCCTAAGCTACCTGTCAAAAAAACAATTTAGTGTAGATTGTAAGAGTAAAACATCCTGGGAGAGTTTTCGCTCTGCAAGTCTTCATTATTTTCTCTCGGGGAACCCACCCAGGAATCCTCTTAGGCGCATACATTCTTTGCATGATTCAGGGGAAGAGGAGGGCAGAGCCCTAAGCTACCTGTCAAAAAAACAATTTAGTGTAGATTGTAAGAGTAAAACATCCTGGGAGAGTTTTCGCTCTGCAAGTCTTCATTATTTTCTCTCGGGGAACCCACCCAGGATGACAGGAAGATAAAAATTAGATTGAGCCCTTTTACACTGTTTTGACTGTTCATATCTTCCCAGTGTGTTATTCATATTAAAAAAATTCCATTTCTTACCTCAAAAAGGCAGCCGGTTAACAAAACACCATTTATTCAACAAAAGAGATCTCTTAAACCACAAACTGCCAGATTATCCTAGATTAGAATCACAGAGAAAAATAATCTAGCTGCAGAAATATGTTTCTCAACATAAATTGTGATCCAAATTTGGGCCCCTTTTTTTCCCATTGGCTGCACTGTACGCCATGACATGCAGAACTTTAATGAGGGAATGAGGCAGTGGAAGCAGAGAGCCTTACCAATGGGCCATCAGGGAAGAAGAAATTTATAAGTAATTTCCAGCAAATCCTCGCGAAATATAAATATTAATAGGCTCCTTAACTCTTCATGCATTTAACTTTTCCCTTCTGTAGGGTTGCTTTTTTTTTTCTTACTTTAGCACAAGACCAAAACAATTTTCATTGAAGTGTAAATCAAATATGTATTTACTCTGAATGAAGTGAGAAATTGGGCTAATTTCTTAACTACTTTCTGTCATAGTACATTTCATTCCAGGTATCACAAGGTTAAGTTTGATGTCAGCACAGACTACCAGGAAAATAGTCCCATTTCTTCTATTTGCTTTGCATGTGTAAATGCAGTCTTTACATAACCATTGTTTGTTTGTTTTTTGTATAACTTTAAATTAAATGTGACCACAAAGTCTGTATTTTTCCAATTTTTAGTTGAAATTTGATGAAAAGTTTGGCAACTTAATTCTCATAAAATGATTAAGTAGAATTATATTGGCAAGCCTTAGCTATCACGTAATATTTGGAAAGATAGTGAATAGGAAAGTCTCTCTCTGTGTGTCTCTCTCATCAAATAACTTTTCTATAAGATTCTTCCATAATAAAATTTAGGTCCTAAATTAAGCAATTAAGCATGAAACATCGGGATTTACTCTTTGTGATTAATCTGAAATAGATTGCTTTCTTTTCCTTAGAAATAGTCATTTTACAGGTCAATTAAATTATACTAATAAATTTTTGTCATTACCAATATTTCATTTTTATTTGATTTTCTACTGCTACAATCCTAACTAAATGATTTTTTAAAGTCATTAGATATGAACCACAAAATAGAAATTATTTGCAGAGATTACTATATTCTCTTCATTTTAAAAAGCTTTCAGAACTGACCTGTACCATTCCTTTTTAAAAAAAGAACTTATTTGTTTTCTTCTGTGAGTCTTAGTTACAGCATACAGGATCTTTAGTTGTGGCATGTGGAATCTAGTTCTGTTGCAGGAAGGCGGGGCCCCTTCCAGGGCCCAAAACTGGGTTCTTGTCTAACACTCAGAAGTGAATTGTCCCAGGAGACACACGTGCTGACAAAGCAAGAGATTTTATTGGGAAAGGGCACCCGGGTGGAGAGCAGGAGGGTGAGGGAACCCAGGAGAACAGCTCTGCCGCGTGGCTTGCAAGTTGTCTTCAGCCAATCATTCTGGCTCAGAGTCCTTCCTGGAGGTGCACGCCTTGTTCAGCCGAGATGGATGCCAGAGAGAGGATTCTGGGAGGTGGTCGGACATGTGGTGTCTCCTTTTGACCTTTGCCGAACTCTTCTGGTTGGGGGAGGCTTATTAATTCCGTGTTCCTTACCAGCACCTCCTGTCATAAAACAACTCGTGGGAATGGTTACTAAGGTGCCTGGCCAGGGTGGGCGGTTTCAACCAGTGTGCTTCCCCTAACAGTTTCCTGACCAGTGTCTGAACCAGGGACCCCTGTGTTGGGAGCACAGAGTCTTAGCCCCTGGACCACCAGGGAAGTGCCCTGGTGTATAGAATTCTTCAGGCTTGTATTTAGTTAACCTTTGAGAATTTTTTTTGTATGTGATGAGGTACAAGACTTGCTAACCCAAAATATGACACCGTAGCATACCAGATACTTTTAAGCTGAGGGAGTTTGACAAAACAGCTAAAGCAAAAGAGCACTTTCATCTTTACTCCACCCTTCTCCCTTAAAACAGGCAAGAAATCCTCCTTGTGAGAGCTACCCACCCCCACTCCCCAAAACCTGAGAAAAGAAGTGTCCTTATCTCTGGAGAAGGAAATGGCAGCCCACTCCACTACTCTTGCCTGGAAAATCCCATGGACAGAGGAGCCTGGTAGGCTACAGTCTATGGGGTCGCAAAGAGTCGGACAGGACTGAGCGACTTCACTTTACTTCACTTGTGTCCAAAGACAAAGGGATCCCAAGAGGAATGTAACAAACATGCCTTGCTACATTTCTACCAGTTTACTACACTTATTTTATACTCTCTTGGTGGGGAGGGGGGAGCTTTACACTTCAATAAGAGACAAATGAAGAGACATCTGAGTGTCCTGGCTTGAAGTTCCTTATATTTTACAGAAAATAATACTTTCTATTGGGAGGCTTCCCAGGTAGCTCAGTGGTAAAGAATCTGCCTGCCAAAGTAGGAGTGAAGTGAAGTGAAGTTGCTCAGTCGTGTCCGACTCTTTGCAAACTCATGGACTGTAGCCTACCAGGCTCCTCAGTCCATGGGATTTTCCAGGCAAGAGTACTGGAGTAGATGGCCATTTCCTTCTCCTGGGGATCTTCCCAACGCAGGGATTGAACCCGGGTCTCCTGAATAGTAGGCAGACACTTTACCATCTGAGTCACCAGGGAAGCTGCCAAAGTAGGAGACAGGGGTTCAATTCCTGGGTTGAGAAGATCCCCTGGAAAAAGGGAATGGCAACCCACTCCAGTATTCTTGCCTGGAGAACCCCGTGGACAGAGGAGCCTGGTGGGCTACAGTTCATAGGGTCACAAAGAGTCAGGGGCAACTGAACGACTGAACAATAATGGAAAGCTCTCAGCTCAAGGCACTCACACTGTACCTGATGATTGACATGTGAATTCAATCAATCAATCCTTTCTATATTCTTCTACAAATTTAATGCAAGCTCAATATCTGCTCAGATCATTGGGGAATTCAATAAAACTATTTAAAAAGTTATTTGGCAAATAAAAGTCCACAAACATCAAGAGCCTTACAAACAAAAAATAAACAGGGAGAACTTACCATACCAATTTTTAAGACATATTCTAAAAGGCAGATGCCAGATCCTAAACTGGGTATACTTTGACATGGGAAAAGACCCAGGTAATAATTCCACTAACTTTCTTTCAGTTTCCCAAAGCAGGCAGCCCAAGGAAAGAGGAAAAAATGAAATAAAGACCCCAAACTGAGTCCCCACTTGTCAGGTAAAGTAATTCCACCTCAGTGAAAATGTGAGCAATTAAGATCAGTCTCTTGCCAATAGATTTAGCAAATACTTTATCCTTGAGGAATAACAGGGAGGCCTGGCATGCTGCGATTCATGGGGTCGCAAAGAGTCGGACACGACTGAGCGACTGAACTGAATTGAACTGAGGAATAACACACAGAGAGGAGGGCAGAGGTTCCTTAAGGGCAAAAAGGTAGAAATGATGGAGAGCTGTCTTTTGTGGAGGTGAGAGTGGGAGTTTGGAGATGGGGGGAAATGGGTTTCCCTCTACAATGATATTTGATCATAAGGATATATCATAAGTCACTGAGCCATGTTCAGATTCTTGGAAAATCAGTGTGCCTAGTTTTTAGCATAAATAATATTGATATAAATTTGTAATTTTCAACCATTTTGTACTTGTCTCTACTGATCTATGTATTATCTATGTATCTATGTACATCATGAGAAATGCTGGACTGGAAGAAACACAAGCTGGAATCAAGATTGCTGGGAGAAATATCAATAACCTCAGATATGAAGATGATACCACCCTTATGGCAGAAAGTAAAGAGGAACTAAAAAGCCTCTTGATGAAAGTAAAAGAGGAGAGTGAAAAAGTTGGCTTAAAGCTCAACATTCAGAAAACGAAGATCATGGCATCTGGTCCCATCATTCCATAGGAAATAGATGGGGAAACAGTGGAAACAGTGTCAGACTTTATTTTGGGGGGCTCCAAAATCACTGCAGATGGTGATTGCAGCCATGAAATTAAAAGACGTTTACTCCTTGGAAGAAAAGTTATGACCAACCTAGATAGCATATTGAAAAGCAGAGACATTTCTTTGCCAACAAAGGTCCATCTAGTCAAGGCTATGGTTTTTCCTGTGGTCATGTATGGATGTGAGAGTTGGACTGTGAAGAAGGCTGAGTGCCAAAGAATTGATGCTTTTGAACTGTGGTGTTGGAGAAGACTCTTGAGAGTCCCTTGGACTGCAAGAAGATCCAATCAGTCCATTCTGAAGGAGATCAGCCCTGGGATTTCTTTGGAAGGAATGATGCTAAAGCTGAAACTTCAGTACTTTGGCCACCTCATGTGACGACGAGTTGACTCATTAGAAAAGACTCTGATGCTGGGAGGGATTGGGGGCAGGAGAAGAAGGGGACAACTGAGGATGAGATGGCTGGATTGTATCACTGACTCAATGGATGTGAGTCTGAGTGAACTCTGGGAGTTGGTGATAGACAGAGAGGCTTGGCGTGCTGCGATTCATGGGGTCGCAAAGTGTTGGACACAACTGAGAGACTGAACTGAACTGATGTACCTATCAATTCATCTATTTATAGATCTATGTTTGCAAAAATGCAGCAACAACAAGAACAGAAACAAACCTAATTGTCCTTTCACATAAGTACGTGTAAGATGGATATTTACTTGCACAATGAGAAAGTTCACATTTGCCCACAGGAAGATAAGTGTAGTTCACTTTGTCCAATATCTTTATTTTCATATTTTTAAATTAATTATTGACTCTGAATTCAGTGACACAGACTTGGCAATCAGCAGAAACCGTTTTGATTCAAACATTAGTATTTATATAGACAACTGAGACCTGCTTGGAACCTTAAAATGTTTTCTATGAGAGGACTGGATTCAACTTCCTTGAGGCTAATTTCTGGATCAAGGATTTTGCTATTGCCCACACTTGTTCTAGAGTATGGTCTAAAGATGGCCAAATTGATTTTTTAAAGATGTTAAGGCTATCAGTCTCCAACTCAGTATGGAATTTGAACTTACTGTATGTGGGCTAGATTGAAGCAATTATAATTTCCATACTTAGACACACTCTCTTACTTCCTTTCCCCATACTTCAAACTAAAGCAACCATCCTCAGCTTGGTTGAATATTTAAAATATTTTAAAAATATTCTAGAGATTGCTTCACATTTGCCTTCTCAAATAGTGTTTGTAGAACTAAGAAAGCTGGTTACTTAAGCTGTTGATACCTTTTGGTTCATCACATCACTCATCCATTGAACAAGTATTTATCAAGAACTTCTACTTTGCCACTAAGAATTCTTAATCCACTGGTGAATAAAATAGGCAAATTCCAAGCTCAATGGAAGTGATATAAACAAATAAAGGTAATTACAAATAGTGATGAGCATATGCTATGAAGAAACAAAACAAAAAAGGAGTTGAGATAGAAAGTAATGCAAAGGGATGATTTTGGATGGGGCTTTTTTATTGGCAAATCTAAGTGGGAAAGACCGTTGACATTTTTCTGATGTAAGTAGATACATTCATGTAAAGTTCAGGAACAAATCTTTAAAATACAAATATAGCATGTGACTATTATTTCATGAAGTAATAGAGAAAAGTTTGTCACAATTCTGTGAAGTCATTTTGATACATCAAGTAAAAATTGCAGAGTTCTAGATAAAGTCTCGCGTTGATGCTATTTTCAGTAACTGACAAGAGCAGGTTTGGACGACCTCATTTTAGTTGTCTTACCAAGTAAGGCACATTCCCTCAGAAGTCATGCCAACTAGCACCAGGTCAAGAAGATTGAACTGCTCTGAGAAGGAATTCCAATCATGGCACACCCAAGACTAGGACCTGAGATGCTCAGCCAAGAAATTCTATTGCAGAAGAACCAAGCCACTAGCCTCTACCTCCTAATCAAGGACACTGGTGTGTGTGTGTGTGTGTGTGTGTGTGTGTGTGTGTGTGTGTGTGTGTGTGTGTATAGATAAGCCACTGAACTTACTCTGAAGACAGTGACAAACCTGACAAAATTTAGAAACGACAGTGATTTCCTGGGTGCAACACAAGCTATTTTAGCAAAACAGTCATTTATAAATAAATACATTATATCCTTCATGATTAATTTCTCTACCGAAATACTAAACATGAAGCACAAAAGATGTCTCAGTTCTTGCTAAGGACCAAATTTTTATAAAGCTGTATAATGTCATTTTTGGAAGATAAACTGCCTTTGCTCTGGAGCTTTGTACACACGTGCAAAACACACCCCCAGCAACATCTGCGGTCACCAGAACATATATCAATACTTCCTGCCATGGCTTCTTCATAGATTAAGTGCAGCTCAAGTGATTTAAAGATTAGTTGTTAAGAATGCATCTAGATGACATTTTTTTTTTAATAAAAAGTTTAACCACTAAAGGAGCTCAATGACCCTTTATTGCCACACTGTGCTTATGACCGCTTCTAGAAATCAGCCATGCAAATATTCTGCCCTGTGTCAACTAACACAGGAACTGGTTGAGCTAGGTTGTTGGAAAGTTGGCAGGGTGTGTAAATTCACAAGAATCTATTATTTATACTGTAAAATTTATAGTCTGTCTGTGGAGTAACAGGTGTAGCCCCTGTGGGTCAACAATCCTGTGAATTATGCATGGGGAAAGGAAAGCAATACCATATTATAAACCAGTTTGGTATTGTTCATTTTGGGAAATAGCTTTTCCTCTAATGACTGACTGAAAACGCTTCCTTAGCAGGTTTGCATGCTACAGGGTCATGTGAGATGGTTGAGGCTACTTCCTTCATGCTTGACAGACCAAGAGTTTAATCCTGGCATCACCTTTTACTATTTGCTGGGGTTTTTTATTATTATTTTGGTCAAGAAATTTTAAACAGAGTTAAACTAAGTCTCAGTTTTATTACCTGAAGAATAAGGAAAACAATATGTAGGTAATTGATTTTTAGCTAGCAGAGTCCTAATAGCTGGAATCTATTATTATTTAACAGATATGAAGTTCTTAATTATTTGATAGAAAGGACAGGACTAAAAAGGAAATTATTTTTATGTGGCAATTACTAAGGTCAAAACTGTGTGACTCCATGATTGATTGTATGTTATAACTGCTCATTGTCATGATGTTTTAATTTAATATAGATTCTGGATATCATCAACAGTAATAATGGAGACTACAGTTGTGTGATAATGAGAGAAAAGGAGCAGAAACGCGGCACCTGGAAGTTTGTTTTCTAATTCGGACTTCTGACTGTAGAACCTCAGTTATGATGCTGAATTACAGCCTCTGTGCACTGGGACTAAATCAAATCTTGGAAGCGGAGTTTTGAGTGAATTAGAGAAGAATAGCATTATAGCTTTGCCAGGCAAAGAGGGCCACAGAAGGTGCGTCAGCTCAAAAACTGCGCATCCCAACCTGGGGGAGATTTAGTGAGGAGTTTTATAGCGAAGGTCCAAGGGCAGTGTTGCTGATAAGGACCAGGTTGAGTCCAGGACAGTGAAGGAAGAGGAACCCTGGTGTGCTGCAGTTCATGGGGTCGCAAAGAGTCCAGCCGACTTAGTGCCTGAACAGCAACAAGGGTCTACATTCCTTTAATCTGGCCTCAGGTGGTCTCCTGAGGAGTGTCTGTGGTTCTTGAGGTTACGCCATGACCTTTTCTCTGGAATGAAGAATGCTTCGAGGAGTTCACACCTTACTTTTGCTGGGGGTTTCAGTTCTGCAGGAGAGGTCAACGGTATTGTTAGGTGTATCCCCTGGGGCAAAACCAGGATCCCAGGCTTGGCTGTACTGTTCTTTCTCGGCTGCTTCTCCTTAGTCTCTGGGGCCCCTCCTGTCCCTGATTAACAATGGTTTCAACCTGCTCTTGGGACTCAGGGAAGGCCACGAAGGCTGAATGAATCTATCCTGCTACTGCTAAGTCACCTCAGTCGTGTCCGACTCTGTGTGATCCCATAGACGGTAGCCCAACAGGCTCCCCCGTCCCTGGGATTCTCCAGGCAAGAACACTGGAGTGGGTTGCCATTTCCTTCTCCAATGCATGAAAGTAAGAAGTGAAAGTGAAGTCGCTCAGTCGTGTCCGACTCAGCGACCCCATGGACTGCAGCCCACCAGGCCCCTCCGTCCATGGGATTTTCCAGGCAAGAGTACTGGAGTGGGGTGCCATTGCCTTCTCCGAATCTATCCTACAAATAAGAAACAGAGGACGCAGATAGGCTTCCATGCCCAAGAGCCACACAGGGTCCTGCTCAGTTTCAGTTATTGAATATTATCATTTGAACAACAAAATGCTGATCTAAAAATATCTGATTGAGGGTTAAATATTATGACCTACTATATGTAAAAGAAAGCGCCTATGTAGGGACATATGTAAAGGATAAGGAAAGCTAGGTCACTTGACCCAGATTTCCAATTGGTTATGGATAGAACTATCTCAATATATTGATATTCAGAAGTCACAAAATTGGAAATATACAGTAGTCATAGCAATACAATTAGTATTTACTGGACATTTACTCTGTGCAGATGTTCTGTTAAATGTGCTTTATGTATAATTTCATCATTTAATTCCTACAAGAAATCTAAAAGGTGGGCACTGGTATTATTTTTCAGATGGGGAAACTGAGGCTAAATAAGGTAAAGTAAGTTATGTAATGATGCACAGGGAACAGGGGGTAAAGCCAGAACTCTTTGACTCCAAAGTTCAGAATTATGTAGCTCTTAAAAATTATCTAGTATAAACTTAACCGGATTACTTGTTTCTCTGCAAATAACTAGATGAACATTTTTGTTATGGTGCCCAATGCAATTGAGACAGTGACATATGAGAGAGATGAATGCCTACCTTCTTCCAATAAAAGTGTTTCTTTTAAAAATAATGGAATGAAATTTCCATAAATCTTGTCAACTCTGTTTTGAAATTTTCTTGTGATGACTCATAAGCATAAAAATCAAAGCCATGAAAGATGGGAAATCTAAACAAGTTGAGGGGGAAATGTATTTTTGAATCTCAACAAAACTGTCTATTCACTTTATTTTTGTGGCCTTGATTTCCCTAAAACATAAATATCACATTTATGCCTCCGTGGGGGGTACTGCAGAAGGTGAGCCATGTTCTTTATAAAGGAAGTTCATTTTTCTCTCAAATGACAAATTATCTCATTCTTAGAATTCTTTGTGGGACCGGATGATAATTCATAGTCTCTTTTCTCTTTAAGTTTGAAGACATTAAAGATTTCTTACATAGCTTATGCTACAATAGTTAAGATATAAAAAGCTGAGTTCCAAAGCACCATTTCTGTCATGATTTTACACTTGCAATGTCTGGCCCAAAGCCTCTAGATGAATCTTAAAGGCAGGGAGAAGGAAAGCCCTGGGGTTTGTTGGTTTGCTTACTTGTGTGTTTGCTTACTGGAGATAAATGCCAAGAAGTCAATTATTTCCCTTCTTTGAGACAGTCTTAGCTAAGAAATGATAAACATGTCTCCCATTGTGGGGAAATTTGGTGGAAATCTTGTAGAGATCTAGAAAATGCTTAAGCCAGGGAGCCCAAATACAAATGCTAGACAAGACAAGAAGAAGCAGGGGGGGGTGGGGAGGAAGAAGAGGAGAAGGAGGCAGAGGGGAGAGGGAGGAGGAGGAGAGGAAAGGAAGGGGGAGGGGGAGGAAGCCCTAAGAAAGGAAGAAGCGACTCACGGAAATGATGAAGCAAATGAGGATACGAGGAGCGAGGAGCGCAGGAAGGAACGTGATTCTTGATATCCTTAAAAGACCTACCATTGTGTGGGGCCGATGCAAAAAGCAAGGACAGCATAGAGAGCACGGGCAGGAATCACAAAAGTGGCATGGGACTTCTAAAGAGCTCAGGAGAAACTAGGTGAACACTAATTGTAGCCAAGAGCAGCTACAAGCAGCTCATTCATGTGAGCCTGAGTTGTCAGGCAAAACTTAACTCTGCCTTATAATCATGTAGGGCTTCCCTAGTGACTCAGACTGGTAAAGAATCCACCTGCAATGCAGGAGGCCTAGGCTTGATTCCTGGGTTGTGAAGATCCCTTGGAGAAGAGAATGGCAACCCACTCTAGTATTCTTGCCTGGAGAATTCCATGGCCAGAGGAGCCTGGTGGGATACAGTCCATGGGGTTGCAAAGAGTTGGACGTGACTGAGCCACTAACAGTTTATAATCATTTATGTATGGAATCAGATCACTAAGCTCCTGAAAGAGAGCAGTCAGAGACTCCACTTGTTTTAACCAATGAAAATATGATAATAAGATAAATAATTAATCAATAAGCAAACAAATAACTATAGATAGAAAAATTCTGATATAGTGGGCAAAAATCTCCCATTTAAACAAGAAAATAATGTTTTCTCTTAAAGCCAAAGCAATCTATAAAATCTCTACCAATAAAATTATAATATGCATATCAGAGAAGACTTTTATTTTAACTTTTGACACAGTTTGCCAAAATATTTAAAAGAATACATTCCAATTAGGGAAAGGACACATTTCCCAAGACTCATGTTTTTGCTCATATTTCAAAAAAATAGAATATTACAAATACAACTGGAAAAGTTGCAGTTGAAACTGATTATTAAATAATTTCAGGAAATGAGCTATGTAATTAGCACGTTTGTTACCAGAAAGCTAGTAGAAGAGGACCTGAGAGAATAAAAATAGGATATTTTGAAAGAAAATTGTATTTCAATGTTGAATTAAAACTACTGACATTGCATATCACTATGCCTATAGCTGTATTATTCTAGCCCAGGTTTCCAGAATAACATGCCACGGACTGGTACGCTTACACATCAGAGATTTATTCTATCACAGTTGTGGAGTGGGGTGCCAGAAGATGGTTCTGGTGAGGGCTGTCTTCCTGGCTTCCAGACGCCACCTTCTTACTGTGTCATGACGTGGCCTCTCCTTGGTGTGTGAGTACAGAAGGAGCAAGACCCTCTTTCTTCCTCTTCTTACACGAACAGAAATTCCATTATAAAGGCCCTGCTCCCTTGACCTAATCTAACCATAATTACCAAAGCCTTCATCTCCAAACACCATCATATTGGAGGTCAGGAGTTTAACATACTAATTTCAGGGGGACATAAGCATTCAGTTCATAGCATATATGTATATTTATAATCACTCAATAAAAGTTAAAACCCTTTTGGAACTTCAGTGGTTAAGAATCATCCTTCCATTCCAAGGCATATGGGTTCAATCCCTGGTCAGGGAACTATGATCTTATTTACCATGAACTTATTTACTGTGAACTTATTTACCATGATACTACACTTGATCTTAGCCAAAAAAAGAGGAGAGCGAAAAAGTTGGCCTAAAGCTCAGCATTCAGAAAACGAAGATCATAGCATCTGGTCCCATCACTTCATGGGAAATAGATGGGGAAACAGTGGAAACAGTGCCAGACTTTATTTTTTTAGGCTCCAAAATCACTGCTGATGGTGACTGCAGCCATGAAATTAGAAGACGCTTACTCCTTGGAAGAAAAGTTATGTCCAACCTAGATAGCATTTTCAAAAGCAGAGACATTACTTTGCTGACTAAGGTCCGTTTAGTCAAGGCTATGGTTTTTCCTGTGGTCATGGATGGATGTGAGAGTTGGACTGTGAAGAAGGCTGAGCGCCGAAGAATTGATGCTTTTGAACTGTGGTGTTGGAGAAGACTCTTGAGAGTCCCTTGGACTGAACACGACTGAGCGACTGAACTGAACTGAACTATTTACCACGGGGCAAATAAGCCAGTGTTCCACCACAAGAGAAGCCCATGCACTGTAGAGAAAACCCAGGATATCCAAACATTAAAACAAAATAGATAATTAATCAATTTTCTAAACAAACTAGAGCCCTTTCTTTATGATACCCTACATTTCTACATAGTCTGCTTCCCATTCCCCAAACTTCTTGTCTTCCCACTCAACACCTTGCCTGCTCTGTTGCGGCCATGATAATGTCTTTGAGCCTCTGAACACACTAAGAGAGTTCTCATCTCACAGTGTAAGACGAGAGATGCTCCTCCTCTAACCTGAATTGTCCTCCCAGGTATCTGAGATATCTCTGAGATATCCTGAATATCTCTGAGAGTTCTCATCTCACAGTGTAAGATGTAGATGCTCCTCCTCTAACCTGAATTGTCCTCCCAGGTAACTACCTGATTTACTCTTGCTTCCTGAATATCTCTGCTCAAATATTACAGCATCAGAGGGGTTTTCCTGAGCATCTTGACTATACTAGCAAGCTCTCCTGCCCATCCTCAGCCTACTTTGGCAGGGTATCCCCCTTACCTACCTCACATTTTTCTCTATTCCTCAACAGAGAGACATTTGCTGATTATCTTAATGTCTCGTCAGGGACCAATATGTCTGTCCACCTCTGTATCCCTATATCCAGTCCTATATTGGCACATTGTGGCACTCAGTGCTGCTAAGTCACTTCAGTCATGTCAGACTCTGTGCGACCCCATAGACAGCAAGCAGTTCGCCAGGCTCCCCCGTCCCTGGGATTCTCCAGGCAAGAACACTGGAGTGGGTTGCCATTTCCTTTTCCAATGCATGAAAGTGAAAAGTGAAAGTGAAGTCACTCAGTCGGGCCTGACTCTTTGCGACCCCATGGACTGCAGCCTACCAGGCTCCTCTGTCCATGGGATTTTCCAGGCAAGAGTACTGGAGTGGGTTGCCATCACCTTCTCCCTGGCACTCAATAAATAACTGCTAAAGTGTGTTAAATGAATAAATCATGTGCTATGTATATTTAACTAACTACAGTTGACCCTTGAACAACACAAGAGTTAGGACCACAGACCACCTGAGCAGTCGAAAACCCCTGAATAACTTTATATTTGGTCCTTCATACCTGCTGTTCTGTATCTACTCATTCAACCAACCTCAAAACATGCAGTAAGTATTCTATGTAGTACTTCATTGAAAAAAAGTTCATGGGTAAGTGGACATACACAGTTCAAACTCACGTTGTTCAAGGATCAACTGTATTGTGACATCGAGGCCCAGATTTTACTTCTTACAAATACTTTGCTTAGGGAAAAGCTTTCAGGCAGTATTCTTTTTTTTCCACACGCCGATCCTTATAGCATGGTACTCATCTAATCAAAAAGTAGCCCAGGCAAATCAGACTTTTGTAACAGAAATGGTTTGTGGGTTGTACCCTTTGGGGGGCAACAAGTTCTTAACCACTCTTTTTATTTAAAGTCAAACATTTCACATACTGAACTAAAATTCTATTCCTACTTCAAGGGTCTTTTAATTCAAAATTGAATAAAGACTGCCAAGAGAATTGTTGAGAATACCTAAACCTACATATACTTTATTAAGGAGTTAATAAATTATAGAAAACCATCAATAATACAGAATGGAGTACTAATAAAAACTTTCAATTCCCTCTTGCAAAGGAACTGCAGAAACTCAAGTCAGCTCTGGTTAGGTAAATAATACCTTCCTGGTTCTGTTCTGGTTATCTATTACTTCGTAACTCCCTCCCCCTACTGCCTCCAACAAACAGCCACCATTTAGTACATAATCTGCAAATTGGGCAGTAAGTGAAAGTGAAAGTCATTCAGTCATGTCTGGCTCTTTGAGTCCTATATAGTCCATGGAATTCTCCAGGCCAGAATCCTGGAGTGGGTAGTCTTTCCCTTCTCCTCCAGGGAATCTTCCCAACCCAGGGATCAAACCCAGATCTCCCACATTGCAGGCGGATTCTTTACCAGCTGAGCTATCAGGGAAGACCAATTTGGGCAGAACTCAGTGGTAAAGACTTGTCTCTGGCCCATGTGGCATCAGCTCGACTGGACATGGGATGGTTTGCTCCCAGAATGACTTCCTCACATGCCTGGAGCTTTGATACTGGCCACCACCTGGCGCTCAGGAAGGGCTGATGGCCCAGGGGTTCAATTCCTCTCTGTTTGGGTTCCCTCTTTTGGGCCTTTCCAGAGGTGTCTTCTTGATTTCCTCATGTCAAGTTATCTTGGTTTACAGAGCAAGTGTCCCAAGAGAACAGGAAAAAAGAACAAAGCACTTTTATCACCTAGACTTGAGAGTCCCCTAGCCTTACTGCCTCTGTATGCTGTTGAGCAGAGCAGTCAGAAGTCCTGCCTGGGTCCAAGGGAAAGGGACAGATTTCCTGCCACTTGATGGAGGGGGTGTCAGTGTCACTGTAAATGGAGCATGGGGCACACTCTTTTGGTGAGGTTCATCTCTGGAAAGTGCAGCCCACCTTAGGACCTGTCCTAATGTTGCTTCTGGCTTTACCCAAGTGCTCCGAACTCACTTTGGGAATCTGGGCCATTCTTTCTGGCTACGCTGGGTTGGTACTTGTGTCTTAGTCCTTATTATTAGTTACAGACAATCCTTTCTGCTTGTGCACTAAGCCTTTATCAACAGTTCCTCAGAAGTTTATTTTCTATAAATAACTGGCAAGATCTCTTTCATTAATTAATTACCATTCAGAGAATTGCTTTTTTCTCTTTGGTGACACTAAAGTTTTACTTGAACTTTCCCTTCTTTAGGCATTTGGCTACCTGCTTCTGGGTTCTGTATTTTCTCGCCTATTATAGCAATAAGGAAATCTTTCTCCTGCTTTGATGGAAAAAGAAAGCAAAGATATTAGATTATTTGCTGACAGGTGCTTGAGAAGAAAATAAATGTTTCCCTTAATTGGGCAGAAATGTGGGTGACATGATATTGTCTGTGAAACTCTATTAACTCGCCTTATTCACATAGTTCCAAACATCCTCACAGGGCAGTTCTCTTTTATTTCCTTTAGCAGATTGGGTACCACAATTTCTTCTCTAAATTAACTCTTAAGAGATGAGCCCAGCACCCACCTAGCTGTGCCAAGGCCTATCCTCTTCCACTACTTACACCATCCTTTCCATGTAGCTATAGCAACTACTGGAGCCTTGTCACACTTTGGAGGCTCATGGAAAACTGGGATGGATTAGGGTCACCATCATGGATTAGGGGCGTCCCTGGTAGCTCAGTAAGTAAAGAATCTGCCTGCAATGTGGGAGACCTGGGTTCAATCCCTGGGTTGGAAAGAGCCCGTGGAGAAGGAAATGGCAACCTACTCCAGTATTCTTGTCTGGAAAATCCCATGGACAGAGGAGTTGATGGTCTACTGTACATAGGGTCACAAAGAGTCAGACACCACTGAGATCCAAGAAACACAAGTAAAACAAAATACCATCTTCCTCCCAAGTACACTAGACAACCATTCCTTTAAGGCTTGCTGTGGTGGGTGTTTCTGCACAGAAATTTCAAGACTACACCTCAGATCCATGTATATTTCCAAGCTTCAGGAACACATTTATTCTTCCTCACAGAGGAAGAGGAGAATTGAAAAGGATAAAGCTCTATGCTTTCAGATGTCCAGATGCTCTTCCAGAATCCACTCTCTCCACGTTAAGCATTAAAGGTGGTACAGAAGGGGCAAGTTGTGCTCTGCAGCCTGGCACACATCCTGATGAAATATGAGTTGCCGGACTTACCTTCCAAGTGCTGTAAATCTTTACATTATCTTCTTGGAGTTTCCCTGTTGAGTCTTAGAAAAGGAAAAGCAATGTTTTCATTTCTTACCCTAACTCTGCTCTCTCCACAAGGCTTGCTCCTTCTCTCCCTACTCAACCCTTCTCTTTGATCAGGATAATAATGTTGGGGAGTGGGAAGAGTTGGTGGCTAGACATTTTCTGAACTGGCTCTTTTCACTAATCCCTGGTAAGAAGGTGCTGGGCTTTCTGAACATAGAACATGAGATATATTTGCTCTTGGCTTTGCATCTTAGCAAAATTTCTGAAAACTGAAAATCCTACTTGACATCCCATTAAATTCATAATAAAGTTTAATACATGGATTCTATACATCTATGCATTTTCTATTAAGAATTTGGGCTACAGAAAGGTACTAGAAAGCCTCAGGCAATGTGGGTCTTTAAACATTCAACTGCATCTCTCACAGCGGTAAAGCACAACTCTTACCTAATTTCATGAACAAATGCTTTGTCATGTAAGCTGCTTCCATGGTTTCCAATATTCCCCCTGAGATGGGCATATCTTCATTCAAAGTACTTTGTGTTTCACCTTCCTATCTCTGGAGATGAATATTGCACTTTATAGAGAGTAGAAAAAGGTCTCTCTGAGAATCACCCACAATCCACAGATTCTCTACTTTCAGTTCAGTTCAGTCGCTCAGTCGTGTCCGACTCTTTGCGACCCCATGAATCACAGCGCGCCAGGCCTCCCTGTTCATCACCATCTCCCGGAGTTCACTCAGACTCACGTCCATCGAGTCCGTGATGCCATCCAGCCAACTCATTCGCAGTCATCCCCTTCTCCTCCTGCCCCCAATCCCTCCCAGCATCAGAGTCTTTTCCAATGAGTCAACTCTTCTCATGAGGTGGCCAAAGTGCTGGAGTTTGAGCTTTAGCATCATTCCTTCCAAAGAAATCCCAGGGTTGATCTCCTTCAGAATGGACTGGTGGGATCTCCTTGCAGTCTAAGGGACTCTACTTTAGAATTGCCAATTTCATAAGACCTCTTTCTCATTTTCTTCTTCCACACAAAAACAACAACAACAAGAAAAGAATTCCCTTCAGCAGAGGAAGGGTCATAAGAAGTTGCAATTTTCCTAACACTCTCCTAGCAATGGATCCACTGAATCTTTACTACCATACTTCTCTTGAGTGGTGCAAACATGGACATAAAGCTATGGATAAAGATATAAATGTAGATAAACCATGAAGTTTGTTGTACAAACTCCATGTCGTTTGTCACATAACATTGACTTGGCTTTCATTTACGCTGTTGTTGTTTTGTCTATTGCCACAAAAATCCCTTCAGTCTTTTTCAGAGAGAACTAACTGAATGAGTTGTGTTCATCCAGCATGGGACTCTGAGACCAGGCAGTCTTGGATTTGAATTCTGATCTGCCCCAGCGTCTTCTCTACCCAGTGAAGAAGGGCTAATGAAAAAAGTTACTTGCATAGAGTTGGCTGTGCCACTCTTGCTGTGAAGGTCTCTCCATGAAAGTAGAGAGTGCACTGGATTAGAGCTATCTATTTACTTAGCAAGTATGATCAAATGCCTTCTAAATTCCAGACACACTTTGAGGGCTGAGGCTCTAGCAGTGAGCAAAAGCCACAAAAACCCCTTCTCTCAGGAAGAGAACATTCTCGTGATGGGGGTGGGGGAGGCGAATCATAAATGAATTAAAGAGGTAAACCATTTCAATGTGTTCCATGAAGAGGAAGTGAGAGACCTTCACCAATCAATATGTTGATGACCTTGGGCCCATCATGTACATTTTTGAAATTTAGCTTTCTCCTCCATGAAAGAGAGTTCATACAGATGATTTCTAGGTGGACTTTGGCTTTTGGTGCTGACATCCGGTGAGACTTTTCTTAACTCATTTCTGGTTTCAGATTGTTTTCTGGTTTCAAATCAGGATGGCCCCACCATGGCCCCACTCCAGTTCCGCTCACTAAGGGAGGGAGAAATTTAGGTCAGGAGACTGGTGTCTGGGCAACTGGACGTGATTCATAAATTTGCAGGAATTGCTTTTAATCTACTACTTTTTTGGTCCTAAAACTCAGACCTGAATAATCAAGCAACTATACGTTAACTTTACCCAGCAGACCTTGGACCACCTGGCTGCTTCCTGCTTTCCTCGCCAAGTAGCCCTTCTGGGAAAAGCTGATTGGAAACACAGCAGGATAAAACTCATTTCTCCCCTTTCTCTGTTCCATCTGTCTCTCTCTCATCTGGGAGATCTCTTGTTCCATTCCCCGTTACTTCCCACATTCAAGGCTGAATTCTCCAGCTGGCTTCTTGATCCACTGCCTGCCCGTCTTCTTCCAGATGCCGCTCCCACAGTAAGTCCTCCTCTTCCCTATCTTTCCAGTATTTTAGATCTCTCCCTCCACTGACTCTTTTTGTACAAGCAAAAATATTGCCATGTCTTTTCCTTCAAAAAGCCCTTCATTCTCTCTGGCTGATGCGCTAACAGTCACTTTCCCTCCACCAACCAAGTTCCTCTGAAAAAGAGGATCCGTTTCACCTGTCCTCCTACTCTCATGAGTTTTTCAAAGCATGGATACAAGTTTCTAATTATAACTGGATCGGAACCTGGTTTCATCAGTGCCTTCCATGATACACCAACTATTTTGACTACTCTCTGGAGCGTTGGACATTATTGTCCACAGTGTTCTTGAAGCTCCCACCTTATTCACAGCTAAGACAGTCCTTGTTCATTTACAACCAATCTGATATTATCTCAGTCTTCTTTTCTGGATCCTTTGTTCCTTCCCTCAGGACTCTTTTCTTCCTAACTTCCCTCTTGTCACATTAAATCCATTTGCATGATTTCTACTGCAAGCTCTGTAACTCACAAGTCTCCAGATCCAAACACGTTTTTTGAACTCTTTGTATCTAATTGCCTCCTGGAGTTGTATATACAACTATGGGGCATCATTCTTGTTCTTTATCTTCAATACAGCCTACTCCTGCCTGAACTCACAAAGACTCCTTTCCCCTGGACAAAGAGTCTATTTCTATATTTCCTTTTCTATCGAAGGACTGCCATCTACTCAAGATTATGTTTTCACTATTTGCCACAGAGATATGTGGGAATCCAATTTATTTATTTTAACTGCAACTTAAAGATTGTCTGCCTCTTGAGAAATCTGTATGCAGGTCAGGAAGCAACAGTTAGAACTGGACATGGAACAACAGACTGGTTCCAAATAGGAAAAGGAGTCTGTCAAGGCTGTATATTGTCACCCTGCTTATTTAACTTCTATGCAGAGTACATCATGAGAAATGCTGGACTGGAAGAAACACAAGCTGGAATCAAGATTGCTGGGAGAAATATCAATCACCTCAGATATGCAGATGACACCACCCTTATGGCAGAAAGTGAAGAGGAGCTAAAAAGCCTCTTGATGAAAGTGAAAGAGGAGAGCGAAAAGTTGGCTTAAAGCTCAACATTCAGAAAACGAAGATCATGGCATCTGGTCCCTTCACTTCATGGGAAATAGATGGGGAAACACTGGAAACAGTGCCAGACTTTATTTTTTTAGGCTCCAAAATCACTGCTGATGGTGACTGCAGCCATGAAATTAGAAGACGCTTACTCCTTGGAAGAAAAGTTATGTCCAACCTAGAAACAGCCCTTATGGCAGAAAGTGAAGAGGAACACAAAAGCCTCTTGATGAAAGTGAAAGAGAAGAGTGAAAAAGTTGGCTTAAAGCTCAACATTCAGAAAACAAATATCATGGCATCTGGTCCCATCACTTCATGGGAAATAGATGGGGAAACAGTGGAAACAGTGTCGACTTTATTTTAGTATATTCAAGAGCAGAGACATTACTTTGCTGACTAAGGTCCATCTAATCAAGGCTATGGTTTTTCCTGTGGTCATGTATGGATGTGAGAGTTGGACTGTGAAGAAGGCTGAGCGCCGAAGAATTGATGCTTTTGAACTGTGGTGTTGAAGAAGACTCTTGAGAGTCCCTTGGACTGCAAGGAGATCCAACCAGTCCATTCTGAAGGAGATCAACCCTGGGATTTCTTTGGAAGGAATGCTGCTAAAGTTGAAACTCCAGTACTTTGGCCACCTTATGCGAAGAGTTGACTCATTGGAAAAGACTCTGATGCTGGGAGGGATTGGGGGCAGGAGGAGAAGGGGACGACCGAGGATGAGATGGCTGGATGGCATCACTGACTCGATGGAGGTGAGTCTGAGTGAACTCCGGGAGATGGTGATGGGCAGGGAGGCCTGGCGTGCTGCGATTCATGGGGTCGCAAAGAGTTGGACACGACTGAGCGACTGAACTGAACTGACTGAACTTCCTCCCCCAGCCTAAAGTGAAGGAATGGACGATGATACTCCAAGCAAATGGCAGCCCTCTACCTCCTTTCCCGAAAAATTATTTCTGGTTTTCTTTACAGTGCAGAAACTTTCACCTATTTATTTTCACTCTTGTTATCTTTGATTTTGGTGTCACGTCCAAAAAATCATTACCAAGCCTGATATCAAAGAGGGTATGTTTGCTTGTTGGACTTTTATGACTCCAGATCTTCCCTTCAAAATCATTTTGAGTCAATTTTTGTAAAATTGTCTCTCTTTTTTTGTAAATTAAAAAATTTACTTTCTTAAAGTGGTGGTTTATGAATAGAAAAAGATGGTCACTTTTACTGATCCCCAAACCAATTTTTGGATTGATGTAATCATTACTATGATTTTTTTCAAAAGTAGACGCTGATATTAGAACTCTTAGTTTTAACGCTGGCATGGTACTTCCCCAAATTCGGCTTAAATTTGGTAATATCTCTAATGAGAGAGGCTTCTGTCTTGACTCAGTGGCAAAGAATGTGTTTGCCATTGCAGGAGATGTGGATTCTTTACCATACCACTGGGTCAGGAAGAGCCCCTGGAAAATGAAATGGCAACCCACTCCAGTATTCTTGCCTGGGAAATCCCATGGACAGAGGAGCCTGGCGGGCTATAGTCCATGGGGTCACAAAGAATCGGATACAACTTAGTGACTAAGCAACAATTAACGACTGAGGTGTAAGAATGAGTGACAGAAACTAATAAAGACCATTTAAATCAATATTCTTTTCAAGCACTTTAATCAACACAGTTTAAAGCAACTCAGTAAAAAGAAAGAAATTTGTTGCTCGATGAGTATAGGTAAATAAAACTTTGGGGTAAGGGAAAATCTATAGTCAGGGAAAATATGTAACTTAAAAAACTTTTAAAAATTATTATAATAATAGAAAATTTTTAAATGACAAAAGATTTATTTCAAGAAGCTGTAATACAAATAAAATTGTGAAAATAATATTTAATAGAGCAAATTAAGACAGAGATTAATTATATATCATAAAAATAGAACTAATTCTTTGAAGTCTTATTAACTTATGATACAGTTTATACATTCACATACACAAAATACCAATATTAATTTTGGAAGCTAGGAAAAAATTCCAATAAAAATATTAGCAATTAAAATTCAGAAATATTTTCAAACACCAATTGGCCATAATTGAGCAGGGTTCATTCTAGGAAAACAAAGATACCT
Organism: Cephalophus harveyi; assembly: GCA_006410635.1. Lineage (NCBI taxonomy): Eukaryota > Metazoa > Chordata > Mammalia > Artiodactyla > Bovidae > Cephalophus > Cephalophus harveyi. The sequence continues at coordinate 268,062 of SJYT01045788.1, forward strand.
CACTGTAAGAAATTCAAAGCCATATTTAGCTACATTACTCATCAAAAGGGGAAACACCTACATGCTTCTCTTGGTAGTTGCTAAGAAATAATTTGATCAAATTTAATAGTGTATAGGACTTTTAAAGAATTAGAAAACTATTTTGTGGAAAAAAATTGACCTTAATTACTCTGAATCTATTCATCATCTTTGTATATCTTAGTTAGTTTGAATAGCCATATTTTAGGTGCACAGATAAGAAGGTGTTGATAATTGGATGCCACCCCGACCCCACTGGTACTATATATGTATCATATTAACTTTCTAAGATATGAAGATTTTAAATTCCAAAACACATCTTGACTAAGAAATTTTTGGTTAAGAGGTTTCAGTCTAATAGTAATGATGGATCATTTTTTTTAAGTTTTATGTTGTATTGTAATATATATTTAAAGAAAGAGAAAGCAATGAATTTTTTAATTCAAATATCCTTGCAAACTTTATACAAGTCACAGTATAGATCAAGTCTCTACAAGAACTCAGAAGACCCTCTAATGACTACCCCCAATCACTACTCCTACCCAAGGCTAACATAGGCAAGTGTTGCCAGTTTGGGTAATGTCTAACTAAAAATATACAGCATGTAATTTTTAGTGCTAGCTTACTGTGTTTACTAGCAGTGATCAATAAGCGCTGGCCCAGTCACAGAAATGCAATACCTCTCCAATTATTAAAATTTGTTTCATCAGGCAAAATAAAGCAGTGGAACCAATAGATGTAATATCTTACTTATAATAATCTGGCCTCTGGAGTTTATAAGCTAATGGAAAGTAAACCTATTATGTATGCTGTTATTTGGGGTGTGAAAATCCAAATGTATTTAATGATATCTGTAAGTGTAATAGGGAGTGGGTTGTGATTCTTTCAGGTCACAGGGTGATTCTGGGGTAGTGCCTATTCTTGTGATTTGGGTGATAAGCTAAGATTGTCATCACTTTTCTGCTTACGTCTGAAGCAGAAAAGAGGAACGGGAAAGAGACAGGAAGAAGATGACTAAGGACTAAGTTATCTTGTTATAGAAGGAATCATCAGTTAATATTCACTGTGATTCATCTCCTTAAAAAGAACAGCTACCTCCTGAGAATATTTTGCCCTAGAACCAAGTGTAAGAGATTGGGTTGTGCTATTTTTTCTTCTTTGCTGGTGATTTCAGTGAATAATTTATAAAACTCTGTGTGTGAGTGAGTATGAAAAACTTAACATTAAGAAATAGGAAAAGATGATTAGAACATAAACTCTGGGACCAGAATCTTTATGTTCTGAAGGTCATTCTGCCACTTAGTATATGCGACACCATTTTTCACTGGAATGACAGAAATGGGACTATTGTAGGAATTAAAATTTAACGTATTTAAAGTAGACAGTTTTAATTAAATGTAGAGTACAGAATATTGTGCTAACATTTGCCTTGTCTTGATTTTTTTTCCCGTGCCTTATTTTTAAACAAGCAGCAATTTGAACAAAAATAATCCTAAATAACTTGCCAATTTTTGGGTTCTATCCCTTTTCTTTGTGTTTAGATAAGTTTTTTTTTTAATATACATTAATTATAGATAAGTTTCTCCTACCAAATTTTCCTTGAATTTTCAAGAATGTAATAATTATGCATGCTTTACTCAAACTTGCTTTTATGAAATCACTACCATAGACTTTGAGTCTAGTCCCTCCTGCATGAACATGTGCCTTCAAATATTTTGGAAAATGCAGCTTGAAAATTTATATACAAATGCAAATACATATACATACATATCTAAATCTTTTTAAGTAAATTCCACACACAACTGGATCACTTTAGTGCATGCTGCTTAAATAGCGTGACCGATAGCATTTGTGGGCTTCCCAGGTGACGCTTATGGTAAAGAACATACCTTGCCAATACAGGAGACATAAGAACCATGGATTTGATCCCTGGGTGGGGAAGAGCCCCTGGAGGGGCAACCCACTCCAATGTTCTTGCCTGGAGAATCCCATGGTCAGAGGAGCCTGGTGGGCTACAGTCCATGGGTCGCAAAGAATTCGATATGACTGAAGTGAGTTAGCATGCACACAGGCACAGCATTTGTGATAAATATTTGAGTGATTAGAGCTTTGGTGGAAGAGATCTCAGAGAAGGTGCCTCCTTTGTCAGCCACTCTTCCACCCAGACTATACCACATAGAAGGCATATTCTGATTTCACCTATCATGGGTTTCTGAAGACTTTTTTGAAAATCAAATATTCAAGAGTGTTATCTTCATGGTCATTTCTCTAGCAATTATACATACAGTGTATGCCTATTGTTAAAAAGGTGCTTCTCTAACAACAGTCAATCACAGACTGGTATCTTTATAAAGGTAAATAAAATCAGCGACTAGAAAAAAGAATTAAAACAAGAAAACATAAGCCCGTTGCCAAAGACGACATATTGCATTATTCCATTTATATGAAATTTCCAGAATAAATACAGAGAAACAGAAAGTAGATTCACGGTTTGCCTATGAAAGGGGGGAGATTTTGTCAGGGACTGCTAATGACTGCTGGGCTTCCTTTAAAGTGGTAAAGCTCTTGCTTAGATTACGAAGATAGCTGTAGAATTCTGCAACAATCCTAAAAACCTGCAATTACAGACTTAAAATGGCTAATTTTTATGATGTGGTAATTATATCTAAATAAAACCTTTAATTCCTTTAGGATTGACTGGTTTGATCTCCTTGCTGTCCAAGAGCTCTCAAGAGTTTTCTACATCACCACAGTTAAGAAGCATCAGTTCTTTGGTGCTCAGCCTTCTTTATGGCCCAAGTCTCACATTTGTACATGACTACTGGCAAGACCATAGCTTTGACTAGATGGACTTTTAACTATATGACTATAAGGGGGAAAAGTGATCACTCTGCTTTTTAGTACCCTGTATAGATTTATCATAGCTTTTCTTCCAAGGAGCAAGCCTCTTTTAATTTCATGGATGCAGTCACCATCTGCAGTGATTTGGAAGCCCACAAAGATAAAGTCTGGCACTGTTTCCATTGTTTCCCATCTATTTGCCATGAAGTACCAAAGTGCTGACTCATTGGAAAAGACTCTGATGCTGGGAGGGATTGGGGGCAGGAGGAGAAGGGGACAACAGAGGATGAGATTGCTGGATGGCATCACCGACTCGATGGACATGAGTTTGAGTGAACTCCGGGAGTTGGTGATGGACAGGGAGGCCTGGCGTACTGCAATTCATGGGGTCACAAAGAGTCGGACACGACTGGGACTGAGTGACTGAACTGAACTGAACTGAATGGGACTGTATGCCATGATCTTTATTCTCAGAATGTTGAATTTTAAGCCAGATTTTTCACTCTCTTCTCTCACCTTCATCAAAAGGCTTTGCTTTCAGCCATGAGGGTGGTATCACTGGCAAATCTGAGGCTATTGATATTTCTCCTGGCAATCTTGATTCTACTTGTGCTTCATCCAGCCTAGCATTTTGCATGATGTGCTCTGCAAATAAGTTAAACAAGCAGGGTAACAATATATAGCTTTGATGTACTCCTTCCCCAATTTGGAACCAGTTTGTTATTCCATGTTTGGTTCTAAATGTTGCTTCTTGAGCTGCATACAGGCTTCTGAGGAGGCAGGTTAGGTGGTCTGGTATTTCCATCTTTTGAAGAATTTCCCAGTTTGTTGTGATCCACACAGTCAAAGGCTTTAGCATAGTCAATGAAACTGTTTAGTTTCATTCATAGTCAAAGTAGCTGTTTCTCTGGAATTTTCTTCCTCTTTCTATAATCCAGTGGAAGTTGGCAATTTGATCTCTGGTTCCTCTGCCTTTTTAAAAAATTAATTTATTTTAATTGGATGCTAATTACTTTATGATATTCTGATGGTTTTTGCCATACATTGACATAAATCAGCCACAGGTGTACTTGTATCCCCCCATCCTGAACCCCCATTCCACTTACCTTCCACCCCATCCCTTTGGGTTGTCTCAGAGCACCAGCTTTGAGTGCTCTGCTTCAAGCATTAAACTGGCACTGGTCATCTATTTTATACAAGGTAATTTAAATGTTTCAATGCTATTCTCTCAAATCATCCCACCCTTGCCTTCTCCCACGGAGTCCAAAAGCCTGTTCTTTACATCTGTGTCTCTTTTGCTGTCTTGCATACAGGGTTATCATTATTGTCTTTCTAAATTCTGTATATATGCACTAATATACTGTATTGGTGTTTCTCTTTCTGACTCACTTCACTCTGTATAATAGGCTCCAGTTTCATCTACCTCATTAGAACTGACTCAAATGTGTTTTTGTTTTTTTTTTAATAGCTGAGTAATATTCCATTGGGTATATGTACCACAACTTTCTTATCCATTTTTTCTGCCTATGGACATCTAGATTGCTTCCATGTCTTAGCTATTGTAAACAGTGCTGCAATGAACACTGGGGTACATGTGTCTCTTTCAATTCTGGTTTCCTCGGTGTGTATGCCCAGCAGTGGGATTGTTGGGCTGTATGGCAGTTCTATTTCCAGTTTTCTAAGGAATTCTTACACTGTTCTCCATAGTGGCTGTACTGGTTTGCATTCCGACCAACAGTGTAAGAGGGTTCCCTTTTTTCCTTCACACCTTCTCCAGCATTTGTTGTTTGTAAACTTTTTGATGGTAGCCATTCTGACCTGCATGTGATGGTACCTCATTGTAGTCTTGATTTGCATTTCTCTTATAATGAATGATGTTGAGCATCTTTTCATGTGTTTGTTAGCCATCTATATGTCTTCTTTGGAGAAATGTCTATCCTCTGCCTTTTCTAAATCCAGCTTGTACATCTGGAGTTCTTAGTTCACATATTATTGAAGCCTAACTTGAAGGATTAAGGTTTCATATTTTATTCTGAATGTAATTGGAATATTTGAAAATTTCATTTTGCAGTTTAAAGAATCACTGGCTGATATCTCAAGAATGGACTAGGGTAGAAAGTTAGATATATTTATAATGTTCTTATAAACTTTGTCTGCAAATATCCCCCCACAAATATTTCAAGAGTACCTTTTCCTTAAAATGAATCTACAGCCAAGTTTTGTCCTTAAAAAGATCTCCGTAGATCTAATTCCTCCTGTCATATCATCTCTTCAACACAATATTATATACTGCTTTGTATAATATAAATATATGTGTGTGTGTTTATGTTTATATATCATAGCATGTCGAACACATTGCATTTTCCTTCTTTCTTCACACTTGCATTAATCTACTGATTATTGAGGCTCTTTATTGATTTTGGCATAAGGAATGATTTGAGCCTTTGTCTCAGTAGTATTTTCATTCATAAAAACAGATTTTCAAGCTTCTCATTATTTTTAATAAAATAATAATAGCAAAATATATGCTAGCTTTAAATATCTGTGAGATCTAAACTACATTTCAGAGCTGGCAACCTGCCAAAGATGTCAAGGTCACCCTGAGAACTCTTGGAGTGTTTGTTAACTATAAAATATTAATTAGAATGTATAGAATATTACTGTATGATATAGAAAATATATACACATATATCTATGTGTAGTTTAGGGTTATCAATGTTTATAATACACATTGTTTAACAGCAGAGCTAGGACAGATAAAGAATGTCTTGTTGTCTCCTACATTCTTTTTATTTACCTGCTACACCATCCTCATCCTAGACAAGGTCATCTGATTCTTATATTGAGTTCTTTATATATGTTTTACACTATAGATCTGTATGTCTGTCTGCTATTCTCAGAGTCAAATTGTATTACATCAGTGAATTATAAAAAAGTTTAGGTGTTTTATGGAAAATATTGGCCATGAATATAATCACTGTAAATTGTACTAATTCATTCTTTTAGTTTATATACTGAGGAATAAAGTTTTAAAGCATTATATGCAAATATATGCAAACATGTAGATTAGCTATTTCATTTTCATCTAATACTCAAGGAAAAAAACAACAACAAAGCATAGAAATGTAATACTGTAAATAATGCCACCAAAGGGTGTTAAACTATCCAGGAAAGGTAGTTATTTTTAATTAACTTTGATTCATATTAGAGTTTTGTTATCCATTTAACTTTTCAAAGAGATTAACAATATATAATTTCATTTAATTTAAGCAGACTGATTTCTAGGGATGTTTTGCTCATTATCAGTCCAGGTTCATTAATTGATTTGTTATTGAAAGTGAAAGTGCTAGTCATTCAGTCATGTCTGGCTGCAACCCCAGTAGCCTGACAGGCTCCTCTGTCCATGAGATTCTCCAGGCAAGAATACTGCAGTAGGTTGCAGGCTACATCAATAACATTTGAAAAAAATTATGCCAAATACCTGAATTCTTCCAGACCCAGAGACCGAATCTGGGTCTCCTGCTTTGCAGGCAGATTCTTTACCTGGGGAGCCACCTGGGAAACCCCTTTGTAGAATAGCAGTTCTCAAACATTTTAGTCTCAGGATCCCTTCAGATGCTTAAAGTATACTGAGGACAAAAAAAGAGCTTGGGTTATGTAGGTTACATATATTGATATTTAGTACAAGGAAAGTAAGGTGAAGTCGCTCAGTTGTGTCCAATTCTTTGCAACCCCATGGACTGTAGCCTACCAAGCTCCTCTGATATTTAGTACAGTAGAGAGTAAAACAAAAATATTTCCATTAATTCATTTAAAATTAAGATGATAAGCCTATACATATAATATAAATATATTATTTTATAAAAATACTTTCCAAAATAGAAATGAGAAAGATATTATTTACTTTTTTTTTTCAAAATACTCTTTAATGTCTGAATTAACAGAAGACAAACTGAATCTCATATCTACTTTTGCAGTCATTCCATCATAAGATATTGTGTTGCTGTCATATGCAAAGGCAATCCACATACATGTAGTTGGATAAAAGATGAGAATTAAACAGATTTTTTTTCAGATAACTGTGGATATTCTTTGATACTACACCAATACTTGACAAGTGATGTGGAAACTGAAAGCCTGTCAATAAACTTTTTACACTAATATCTACTGATCTAGCTTGTGCTCTGAAAGGATCCTTTACCCATTTATGATATTATAACATTATCTATTAGTCTGGAAAAATATTGATTCATTTATTTGTGCAAGTCTTCCAAGTTTTGGCACATCTCATTATACAATATTCATTACATTTCTTAGTTAATATCACCACCTATATTTATCTCATGATAAATGAGCTTCCCTTGTAGCTCAGCAGGTAAAGAATCTGCCTGCAATGCAGAATACGCCAGTTCAATTCTTGCACCAAGAAGATCCCTTGGAGAGGGACAGGCTACCCACTCCAGTATTCTTGAGCTTCTCTGGTGGCTCAGATGGTAAAGAATTCACCCGCAATGCAGGAGATCTGGGTTCAATCCCTGGGTTGAGAAGATCCCTAGAGGAAGGCATGTCAATCCACTCCAGTATTCTTGCCTGGTGAACCCCCATGGACAGAGGAGCTTGTCAGGCTACAGTCCATGGGGTCACAAAGGGTCAGACACAACTGAGTGACTAAGCACAGCACAGCACATACTTATCTCATCTGGAAGAGCTTTAAGAATTGAGAAATCACTGGGGTAACACCAGTGGGGACAATTTCCAGAATCCTAATTTTCACTTGACTCACATTTGATCACTGGCAACAAATTTTGTCAATTATTTTCCTTGAAATTACAGGCCACATCAGCAACATTTGAGAAAATTTCTGCCAAATACCTGAATCTGAATAAAGACTAAATAAATTTTTATTCTTTTTTTATTTTTTATTATTTTTTTATTTTGTTTTTTTTTTCTTTCTTTATTTTTTTCATCTAAATACATATTTAAAAGTAAGATATTTTGTGTTTCCTAGAAAAAGCATTACTTGAGTACCCATCATTCTATTGTTGTCTGATGTTACACTCAAATTCAGACACCTTGCTAATGTTTGTCAGTTCAGTCTTGATCTGGCATCACTATGCATAAAGGAAGGGTCTTCTAACATGTAAATGATGTTGTGTTCTGAGTTCATATAGTAGAGAAAGAGTCAAAACATACAAGCAAGAGGGTAGTTAATGGGCTTGATTAATGTAAAGAAATAAACCTGGAATTAACGGTAAAGAGACTCAGACTTTACTATCATTTGAACTTAAAGATAGTTCATTTCCTTCCAATAGTGTTGACTGGGTCTGAGGATTTGTGATTTGTGTTAGCATCTGTCCTCCTCAGGAAGAAGGAAAAACAGTCATCTCTTCTCCAACTGACATGGTACTAAGAATTCTGTGGTTCCCTATGCCCACATACAGAGAAATGTTCCTAGAGTATTCCAGCTGATGTTTAATTATGTCTGTGAATTTGAAGTGATAGTATAGTAGCTTCTTCACATAATAAAGGAACAACTATGAAAACAACCAACAACTGAAATAGAGACAGTGCTTTCATTTCTTTAAAAATTTAATTTATCCTTTTGAATCAGTACTATATTTTCACATAATTTAAGTTTCAAAAGCTATATAAGAATATTTAATCAAAATCACCTATTCAATCCTGTCCCCAATCAGCTGGCTTCATCTAGGAAGCAAACAGTATTGGAAAAGATTAGAAAAATGACATTTTGGACGTTTTCCCATGTTGGATGTTTTCAGAGCCATGTTTGTTAAGAGAGAGATTTTGCTAATCTTCAAAACTGTAGGTACCATATTTTTTCCAAATTGAGCAAAATACCATACTCCAACCTAGTGGATGTTTTAAAATATTGCTTTTTGATGATATTTGTTTTAAAGTTTGCTGCTGCTGCTACTGCTAAGTCACTTCAGTCGTGTCCGACTCTGTGTGACCCCATAGACGGTAGCCCACCAGGCTCCCCCGTCCCTGGGATTCTCCAGGCAAGAACACTGGAGTGGGTTGCCATTTCCTTCTCCAATGCATGAAAGTGAGAAGTGAAAGTGAAGTCGCTCAGTCGTGTCCGACTCAGCGACCCCATGGACTGCAGCCCACCAGGCTCCTCCGTCCATGGGATTTTCCAGGCAAGAGTACTGGAGTGGGGTGCCATTGCCTTCTCCAGCCATTGCCTTTAAGTAGTTTTTTATGAACATATGTGGCAATTGCAAGTTCAACTTAATAAAACAGCAAAAGTGTCAATTTTTGTCAATTAACATTAGAATATTCTTGTTCTGACTTATGACTTATTAAAATAAATTATATTTTTAAATTTTTAGATTTTATTTTAGAAAATTATAGAACTAGCCAAATCACATAGCTTTGTAACACAGTTCTTTTGGGTTAACATTTTCTTGTTTCTGTGTCAATAGCTCTTGCAAATTCTACAGAACTATGAAAAAGTTTCAAATTTTGCATCCTGAAAGAATAAATTACTAGTGAAAATGTATTTGCTGCTGCTGCTGCTGCTAAGTCACGTCAGTCGTGTCCGACTCTGTGCGACCCCATAGACGGCAGCCCACCAGGCTCCCCCATCTCTGGGATTCTCCAGGCAAGAATACTGGAGTGGGTTGCCATTTCCTTCTCCAATGCATGAAGGAGAAAAGTAAAAGTGAAGTCACTCAGTCGTGTCCGACTCTTAGTGACCCCATGGACTGCAGCCTACCAGGCTCCTCTGTCCATGGATTTTCCAGGCAAGAGTACTGGAGTGGGTGCCATTGCCTTCTCCGGAAAATGTATTTAGTACTACTTAACCCATTTGCTATAGAGATAAATACATGGAAAAAAAGTTTTATGGACAAATTAATTTGTACCACCCTACAAAAGAAATTAGCATGTTCAGAATCTTCCTAACTCTGAGTTACCTCTGTGAGAGATAAAATGCATACATTCATAGATTTTGAACATATTCAGGTCACTTAACCATTTATCAACAAGCAAATAAAGTGCTAATTGAACTTTATTTATTTGTGGAAACATTTCACTGTTCTCCTTTTGGAGACTCGGCAAGAAAATTGAAAGTGAAAGCAAGGAAAACATTTTAGCTTCAATTCTTACCAAAGAAGACTAGTTTTGATGCTGTGAATTTAATTACAACTGTTTTAAGAGGTCTTGGAATCAGATTTTTTTAAAAGAATTTTTCCTTCAGCACAACTCTATTTTAAAATACCAAAGCAGAAAAAGTAATACCATAAATTGGACATGCAACATGATTGATTTCATCTTTTCTGCATAATTAGATGTAATGTTTAAAATGATGGAGGATAGTTAAAATTATTTCTGGAGAAACTAGAGAAAAAGAGAATATTCACCTGACTTTTAAATTTTAGATAGATAGTAAAACTCACTTTAAGACACACCCACAAAATGATGTTAGTTTTATTTTAAATTCCTCTGCTTTTTGACTTGAAGAAAAATGGAAAGCATGTTACTCTCCAGGTTATGGATGCCTATGAACAGGACAATCACATATTTAGTCTTGGCACTCCCATCTTGTCTACGGTGCTTTTCTGGAAGAGGGAGAAAAAACAAGTCCAAACTATGTTTTGTGTATACGTCCTTAGGAAAAACAAAAAGCAAGCAAGCAAAAGAAAATTAGTCGCATGATTAAAAATTGCAAATTTACTCAATGAACATTGCTGCTGAAGATATGTGGCTTTCACATTGAACTAATACGCCAGCTTTTTTCTCCCCTTCTCATGGCAAAAGCTTTGAAAATTTGATTATTATTATGGCAAAATTCTTGTCTCTTGTAGCTATAAATAATTGTTTACATAGCAAAGCAAATTCCTTACATTATACACTGCCTTTCCTTCATCAGTTGAGGAAAGCATTTTTAAACTAATTTTAGAATCTACTGTTTTCAAGTAACTTTTTCTGTAAAAATGAACCACAATCTTTATCTGTTAAGACATTGGATTGAAATTATAATCACCTCTATTCCTATATGTGGATATAATTATCTAAATATTTGTTTTCTTGTTAATCCACTTACCAATTTGACTAATTTGTCTGTAATTGTGTTTTTTCCATATATATTAAGAATCCTCAACACCATTCCCATTTAAGTCCTTATAATTCAAGCTTCAAGCTCATGACCAACTTAATATTAAAAGGTTATTTTCTATTGAGAAACATTGTTTCAAATTTTAGTTTATTATTTGGTTAAAATATACCAATTTGAAAATAACACCATTAAGTCAATAATTGTCTTTCTCAGCAATTTATTTCAAGATTCAAGTCCACAGACAAGACTTATCTAACTGCTCTGAATTATAGAGCATCATTTTAATAGTTATTCTGATAAATAACTTTGTCAATAAATTAGTGAATGTCCTAGTTGAAATTATGAAAATAGATGCACAGAAGAAAACTATGATATAGCCGCTTGTGAAGTGGACTGCCCTAGCTTCAAAGTAGGAATCTGGAGTTTGAAGGGTGATGATCTTAGTGTCTTCTATGCTGGACCTGAGCTGTAATAGTAACCAGAGTGACATTCAAAACCCTAGCTTCAATTTTAATTTCTGGAACTAGTGACTTACACAATGTTTTAGATTACAAAGTATATGTGTATGGACTCTCAGAAGAATATATTTGGCTCATAGTTAGCCACACCAACCCAGACACAGTCACTGAACTCATAAATATGCTTTTGTGGCATCGCGGACATACGGTTGCAGAATTACCTTCCTTAAGAGGAAAGAGGGCTTCCCTGGTGGCTCATACGGTAAAGAATCTGCCTGCAATGCATGAGATCCAACTTTGATCCCTGGGTCAGGAAGATCCCCTGGAGAAGGGAATGGCAANTCATAAATATGCTTTTGTGGCATCGCGGACATACGGTTGCAGAATTACCTTCCTTAAGAGGAAAGAGGGCTTCCCTGGTGGCTCATACGGTAAAGAATCTGCCTGCAATGCATGAGATCCAACTTTGATCCCTGGGTCAGGAAGATCCCCTGGAGAAGGGAATGGCAACCCACTCCAGTATTCTTGCCTGGAGAATTCCATGGAGAAAGGAGCCTGGCGGGCTACGCACACTTTAGAAACAAAGATGTGTTTACTTGTTGTTTCTGTCACAGAAATTGGTATTATAAAAACAGGTGTAACAGAGGCTTTTTATCCTCTCGGAAATCTTACTGTGCTCTTTTGTTTCTGCAGTTGAGAAGTCTATGCAATAAACACAAAAACTGTGAAAATCGTTGCTGTTTTGGCTAGATAATAACCATTATTATTATTAGTCCTGCCATCACCGTCACCACAAAGATAGCTTAATTTATGCCAGGCATTGTGTTAGATCATTTAAATCTGTGGTATCATTTTATCAGCCAACAAACCAAAGGGTAGGCATTGCCTCCAGTTTACACCTAAAGAAACTGATGTTACAGTTGGCACATCTGTCAGCCCCTACAGAAGGAACTCTATACAGAGTGGCGGGCAGGGTTAGGGGACTCTGTCTGGGTGGTTAAACATCAGGCAGGCACACAGGGAGAGAATGGTGTTATCTGAACCCTATGAACACTAGAGCCAGAGAAAACGAGATAACCACACGAACAGGAGTTGTGAGTGAGAGGAACATAGCCACTACCAGAACGGCTGGCAAGGAGCAGGGTAAACAAATGCCCACCACTTTACTTCTTTTCTTTTTCAGGCTCCATCTCATGCGTCTGAGTGGGCAAACCCACCTGGCAGCCCAAGAGCAAGGCAGCCTGGTGCCCAACTCTTAGAACTCAGGCTCAAGGAGCACAGAGAAGGGCAGAAAGGGGGCAAACAGAAAAAATCACCGAAGATGGTTCCACACCATGGGACTTAGTGCAGAGCTAGGTTCAAGTGAAGCTTTTCCTTCCTCCAAAAACTACACTCTTACCCTCCATCTATAATTAAAGGCTCAGAAGAGATTTAGATTGGACAATGATCCAGAAAGAAATCAGAGAAAACAAGAGAAGGGAAAAGCCAGAACTATTCATAAATGTTCCTTCTGCTTTCTCATCCTAAGTAGAGACATTTACTATGTTTAAAACTTCTTTCCTCTGAAAAAGCTACAAAGAAGACAACCACAATGATGATGATTACCAAGACAGATGGCATTTAGATAGATAGATGGCATTCTGGCATTTAGAATTTTGTAAACAGAACTACTATATGTTACCTAATGCAGATTACATTTAGATTTCTTAAATTAAAAAAAAAGAAAAGAAAAGAAAACATCTCAGCTACATGTGCCTTACAGGAAAGTGCTGTTGAATCACACTTGCTGAGTAAAACAGCTGATATTATATGGCCCCTGTGGACCCTGAGGAGAGTGTGAGGCATGGGGAAATCAGTGTGAACTGCCCAGCATGTTTGAAAGCTAAATGCTTAGCTTTTACATATAAATTGATCACAGAGTACTTTTATTATATCACTGGATTTGTTTGTTTTTATTTATAAATTTCTACTTATTCATGTTTTACTAGATAAAAACCACACAGCAGTACCCTTTTATTCTGACTTCTTCATATATATTATTTTAAAAATTTCAATTTTGTTAGTCCTGAAGGAGTAAGTTCTTTATAAATAAAGCATTTTTTTTTTCCTCAGTTAGTGTTTATTGACCACCTACTGTGGATCAGTCATCATTCAAGTCACTAGGAGTCCTGTAGTAAATAAATCAATCATAAATTCCTGTTCTCATTCTAATGGGTAGGCAAACAATAATGAAGTACATAAATAAGTAGTATATTGTATTGTGATAAATGTTAAGGGACGAAATCAAACAGACCAAATAGAGAAGAGGGATTAAAAGTGCCAGGGGTAAAGTATTTTCATTCCCTTTAAATATTTGAGATAGTATTATAAATAACAACCAGTATTTCACTTTAGAGTATCTTGCTTTTCAAGATTAGAGATTTAAAATTTTATTTTACAAACCAATGCTTTTATTGTATTTCATCTCTCTCTTTTTTTTATGGAAGGGCATAAATATATCAGAGACAAAAGAATAAATAGGTAGTTAATTAAATTTTAGAACAATAATTTAATTTTGGATTTATACAAATGATTTTAGGAAAAATGCAAGTTAAGAATATTCTGCTTCCCCAAATTATTTGCAGATCCATTTCACATGTGTAAAGATGCTTAGTTTACTGATTTTTAGATAAATTTTCTCTCGAGATATTGTAAAACCAATGTCCATGTTGGATCTTGAACTGGAGTGGCTTTAGACAGTGATCCCTCTTAATAATAACTTGTATTATTCAATAAAAATTTAGGAAGCACCAAAGTAATATTGGACAGTAGTGTAATATATAAAAGCAAATAATTCATTTGCTGAAAGAGTGTTTGAGTCTGTGTTTGAATCTAACCTCTGATATTTAGCAGCTGAGTGATTGGGTAAGCAAAGTAATTTTTCAAGTCTCTTTTATCAATATAAAAATGGGAGTAAGGGTACCTGATCATTGTGCTATTGTTAGGATTAAATGAGATAATGCATATAAATTACTAAACCTAAGTTTTGGTTCACATTGTCTATTGAGTGTTGACTCTTATTATGATAATCTGAACTGGTGAAGAAAGTAACATTTTGCTAATACTCTTCATAATATTCCTAGGAAAGAAAGTGAACTTTTGAAATCAGCCTTTTCAGCACAAATATAAACTGTGTCAACTGTATTTAGAATTACAGGCAAAAAGCAGACATGTGAGAAATCCAGTTATCAAGGGATTTATGTGAAATTGCAGAACATCTATATTAAATAATCTCAGCAGCTCTCTTCTTGGAGAAAAAATGTAAATCTCATAGGAAAGCAAACTCTTCTTTCTTTGCCAGTGCTCAAAAAGAATCACATCCAAGTAAAAATGCCAAGTACAGTAGTTATGTGCAATTAAGTTTCAAGAATAAGAGAATTAAATGATTCATCTGGGTGTAGTAAAATCTCTGTGCCTCACATGGTACACTTAAATAAAATCAGTAAAAGCCAGCAAACTAGTGCATAGATAGCAAAGGAAAATCAACATCTGAGAGAGATCTACAGAAGACACTGAATCAGTCAGTCCAGTTCAGTCTCTCAGTCATGTCTGACTCTTTGTGACTCCATGGACTGCGGCATGCCAGGCTCCCCTGTCCATCACCAACTCCCGGAGCTTACTAAAACTCATGTCCTTTGAGTTGGTGATGCCATCCAGCCTTCTCATCCTCTATCGTCCCCTTCTCCTCCTGCTTTCAATCTTTTCCAGCATCAGGGTCTTTCCAATGAGTCAGTTCTTCACATCAGGTGTCCAAAGTATTGGAGCTTCACCTTCAACATCAATGAATATTGATGTCCTTCCAATGAATATTCAGGACTGATCTCCTTTAGGATGGACTGGTTGGATCTCCTTGCAGTCCCAGGGACTGTCAAGATTTTTTCCACCACCACAGTTCAAAAGCATCAATTCTTTGGTGCTCAGCTTTCTATATAGTCCAACTCTCACATTCATACATGACTACTGGAAAAACCCCAGCCTTGACTAGACGGACATTTGTTGGCAAAGTAATGTCTTTGCTTTTTAATATACTTTCTAGGTTGGTCATAGCTTTTGTTCCAAGGAGCAAGCGTCTTTTAATTTCATGGTAGCACTTGGCATAGGGACAGGGCCCAAGAAGGCAGCAACAGGGCATCAGCCATTGGATAGGAATCAGGGCTGCGGCATCTGACTGTGAGTATGTCCACAGGAGAAGAGAGGGGAGGCGCTGGCTCTATTGTGGTGGTCATCAGCTGAGCATCTCCAGTACGTCCTGCAGAGTGGAAGTTCATTAGCTGGCAGACGCTAGGTCTGGAGGTCTAATGATGACAGGTTCAAAGAGGACACTGGATAACACTGTCCTAATGGCATGTTTTGAAGGCAGTGGATTTCGTAATAATTTTACTTTTTTCTCTGTACACTTTTCTTTAGGATCCTTCAGATAAATTTTATTCTTCCATTTTTGTTATATCAGAACCTCATCTAAATTCCAGACACATGGAAATTGATTCCTATAGGATGGCAGCTTAATATAAAAAAATCTGGGTCCTCATATAAAAATACATTTTAAAAAAATTTATTTATTTTAATTGGAGGCTAATTAGGTCACAATATTGTATTGGTTTTGCCATACATTAACATGAATCCACCATAGGTGTACACATGTTCCCCATCCTGAACCGCCCTCTCACCTCCCTCCACATACCATCCCTCTGGGTCATCCCAGTGCACCAGCCCCAAGCATCCTGTATCCTGCATCAAACCTGGACTGGTGATTTGTTTCATATATGATATTATATGTGTTTCAATGCCATTCTCCCGAATCATCACACCCTATTCCTCTCCCACAGAGTCCAAAAGACTGTTCTATACATCTGTGTCTCTTATGCTGTTTCACATAGAGGGTTATCATTACCATCTTTCTAAATTCCATATATATGCATCAGTATACTGTATTGGTGTTTTTTTTCCCCTGGCTTACTTCACTCTGTATAATCAGCTCCAGTTTCATCCACCTCATTAGAACTGATTCAAATGTATTTTTTTAATGGCTGAGTAATACTCCATTGTGTATATGTACCACAGCTTTCTGATCCATTCATCTGCTGATGGGCATCTAGGTTGCTTCCATGTCCTGGCTATTATAAACAGTGCTGCGATGAACATTGGGGTACATGTGTCTCTTTCAATTCTGGTTTCCTCGGTGTGTATGCCCAGCAGTGGGATTGCTGGGTCATAAGGCAGTTCTATTTGCAGTTTTTTAAGGAATCTCCACACTGTTCTCCATAGTGGCTGTACTAGTTTGCATTCCCACCAACAGTGTGAGAGGTTTCTCTTTTCTCCACACCCTCTCCAGCATTTATTGCTTGCAGACTTTTGGATTGCAGCCATCCTGACTGGTATGAAATGGTACTTCATCGTGGCTTTGATTTGCATTTCTCTGATAATGAGAGGTTTGAGCATTTTTTCGATGTGTTTGTTAGCCATCTGTATGTCTTCTTTGGAGAAATGTCTGTTTAGTTCTTTGGCCCATTTTTTGATTGGGT